>CAUYUJ010010158.1:55000-112500 GCA_963575745.1 Prorocentrum cordatum
ATCATCATCATCTTCATCAGCATCATCTTCACCATCATCATCACAATCAGCAGCATCATCACTACTATCGTCGTCATCATCATCACCATCATCCGCATCATCATCAGCAACATCAGTATCAGCATCATCAGCGTTACCAACATCATCATCAGCAGCATCATCGGCATCAGCTTCATAATCAACACCATCATCAGAATCAGCATCATGATCATCACCATCAGCATCAACAGCATCAGCAGCACCATGATCAACGACCACATCATCAGCAGTAGCATCCCCATCATCATTACCACGACCATCATCATCAGCATCATCACCACGCTGATCATCACCACCATCACCACAACCAAAACCATCATCACAATCATCATCATCATCAACAGTATCATCCAAACCAATTACCCTTCATCTCTCATCATCATCCTCAGCATCACCATCACCATCACCATTGCCGTCACCATCATCATCCCCATCATCACCATCATCAACAACAACACCACCCTAGTCGTCATCATCATCATTACCAAGGTCACCATCATCATCATATCCACCATTACCAACACCATCATCAGCAGCATTGTAATCATGACCAGCATGAGCGCCATCATAATCATCATCAGCAGCAACAGCATCATCACGATCGTCATCATCGACGTCGTAATCCTCGTCATCATGGGGCACCGTCATCGTCAGCAACATCTGCAGCAGCATCAATGATCACCACCATCATCGTCAACAACACAACCATCATCACCATCAGCATAAGCATCATCTCCTTCATCATCCTCACAATAAACATCAGCAGCACCATTATCATCATAATCATGGGCAATATCATCAGCATCAACATCATAATCAGCCTCCGGACACTCACCGTCACCATTATCATCCTCGTAACCTGCATCAGCATCAGCATCAGCATCAGCATCATAATTATCGTGCGGATCACCATCCTGGACCTGCAACTCCTCCTCACCAATGTCATCTTCGCCATCATCACCAACATAATCAAAACCACAACCACCACCACCACCACCATCATCATCATTATCATCATCATCATCATCATCATCAGAATCATCGTTAGCATCGTCGTCACCATCCTCATCGTCCACCTCCTCGTCATCCGCGTCATCATCAGTATCATCATCATCATCATCATCAGCATCATCATCACCATCATCATCATCGTATCATCCTTCTCATCGTCATCCCCATCCTTTCTCGGCCCGCACAACTCCTCCTGCCGCCTCCCTCTCCTCCTCCTCCTCCTCATCCTCCTCCTCCCCATCCTCCTCCTCCTGCTCCTCCTCCTCCTCCTCCTTCTCCTCCTCCTCCTCCTCCTCCTCCTCCTCCTCCCCATCCCCATGCCACTCAAGCCACTTGGGCCCAAGCCATTTTGGCAGGCGCCCAAGCCTCGCCCCGCCACGAGGGGGCTTGAGGGGCACGTCGTCTCGCGCCACAGATCAAGGATTCCCTGATAGTTTGGCGCTCGATCGGCGTGGCAAAGTCGAGGGCTATGACGAAGACGGCTCCGCGTGCATGGAAGCCGTGCTCAGGTTGTGGTACATTCGAGTGGAACGACGTTCTCACCACTCGTCGGTGTGTCTGCAGCCGATGGAATCGAACCGTCAAGCTCTACAAGCCCAAGGGGAAAAAGGACGGCGACGACTCCACAGACCAGGGTGCCAACCAGCTCAGGCTCGCCCTCACCGACTCTGGTAAGGGGCAGGGCAAGGGATATGGTGGCGGCAAGGGTTCAGATGGGGACGCCTCGTCCGAAGTCAAGACGCGGCTACTGCGCATCATCAATTCCACCAAAGACATGGGGTTGAAGGCCCAGTTGCTCGCGGAGCTCGAGGCCGCAGATCGCCCAGGGCCTGCTGTCCAGGTGCAGACTCCAGAGGAGACTCTGCGAAGGGCAGCAGGCGAGTGGAAGAACGCCAATATGAGGCATGACCAGGCAGTCGCGCAGGTGATCAAGTGTAGGAGCGCCCTCGCGAAGGCGGAGGAGAAGGAGATGCAGATGGCGAAGGAGCTTGCAGCCGCCGAGCTAAGCAAGAAGGTAGCAGTTCGAGCTTTGGCAGTGGCCGCAGGCGTCTCTCAGGAGGCACAGCCTGGGGCAGCGGGGCCTGGCAAGGACGGCACTCCTTCATGGACGCTCACATGGGACGAAGCGTTCTTCAGCAAGCTTGAGGAGTACGAGTGCGAGCCACAAGAACGTGAGGAGCTTCGCAAACTTGAGGGTGAGTTACGTTCGGCCAGGGAGTCCATCACGTCGAAGGGCTCGCAGGTCGAGGAGGGGAAGCAGAAGATGGCCGCGATGCAGCAGGAGATCACCATGCGAATGGCCAAGAAGAGGCGAGCTGAGCAAGGTGGTGCTGTCGCAGGCGGCGGCGGCAGCGCTCAGCCTAGCGGTGGCACGGCCAGCGGGCCCACGGGCGGGCCTGCGCCCGCAGAGGCCCCCAAGGTCGTGCCGACAGAGGACGAGATCGAGAAGGAGGCGCAGCGGCTCTCAGCGGCCAAGTTCGAGGCAGCCCAGCAGGCCGAAGGCGCCGAGGGTGCCAGGGTCGGGGCCGCCGCGTGAGGTGAGGCGGCGCAGCTCGTCCCTGCCGAGCTGCACGAGGCCGAAGAGCAGCAGGGGGCAGCCGGCGCCGCTGGCGAGGACGTCGAGCGCTACGGCGAGAACGGCGGCGACGGCGGCGCGGGCACGGCTGGAGCGTCCCATGGCCTCACTCACCCTAGCCAACCCGGAGGGCGCCCGAGCAGCCGGGGACCCTCCGAGGGGCAGGGCAGAAGAAGGCGGACGGCTCCAGCAAATGATGGGGATCACCAGCTTGCACATCAAGCAGTAGGTTGCAGCCAGACCCCAGCAGGCGAGAGTTCTCAAGGGGAGAGAGGTCGTGTCTCGGAGGCGTTTTCTCGGATCTTGTTCGGGAATATCACCTGCCTGGGACCGCTTGCCTGGGACTATCTGGTTTCCTCGGACGTCACGTCGAGGTTTAACTTCTTCGCACTAGCTGAGAGCCATGTGGCTGCCAGTAGGGAGGATCACTGGGCCACTCAGGCTAAGAAATTTCACTTGCGTCCTTTTTTAAACTCGGCACGGCCCCGTGCGGAGTTGAGTCACTCTCGGTCTAATGAAGGGGGAGAGGTGTTCCTGGCGCAGGGCCATCCGCAAGCGCATCGGACAGGAGAGCCCAGCGACTTTCCTGCTCTGTGCTCGGCGTCTGGGGACGCCTTTGATGGATTTCTGCCAGTCACGCTTCACTTCCGAGGGTACTCCATGGTACTGATAGTATATAACGGAATCGCGTCGTTTGGATTTGTAGGAGAGAACGCTCAAAGGTTGGTTAGGCTCGGAACGTTCGTTTCTCTCCTGCAATTGCCGTGGGTGATCGTTGGCGATTTTAACATGACCCCTGGGGATTTAGCTAGGAGTGGCTTTATCGATCAGGTACAAGGCTACGTTTGGCAATCCAACGTCACTCACACTTGCGTCACAGGCACAGGACAGTCTCACATTGATTACGTGCTGGCCAGCAGGGCGGCATGCCCATACATAGGACAGGTCGAAGCTGTTTTGGATGTGCCGTGGGGTACCCACTGTGGTACTTCAGTCACCATCCGAAATGAAGGGCAGCAGCTTGTAACCAGAGCCCTGCATGTGGCCCACCCCTTGCCCCAGGTCCCCAGGCCCTCCACGCAGCCAAAGCCCAACAGTAAGTCTCAGAGAGCTAAGCGTGAGCGACAGAGCGCGCGTGAAGCTTTTGCTAGCAAATTCCAGGCTGCGTGCGAAGCTTTTTTCGGGGATCTGGTAGGCTCTAGTGGTTCCCAGAGTAGCAGCCCATGCACTAAGGACACTTCAGAAAGGGGCCCTCGAGGGATCTGAGGACCCCGACGACCCGTGTAATTTTGGAGAGGCCAATGATTTTCCCGAAGAGGAGGATCCGCGGGCCCACGAGTCTAGTTTCTGTCCTAGGGTTAGTAGTGAGTGTGTCTCTGCGGAAAAGGACGCCCAAGATAGCGCTCAGTCCACCCCGTCTCCCCCCTCCTTTGCTCTCCCAGAAGAGCTTTGGCAGTATCATCGGAATCAAGTGGGTGACATTCAGGAGACCTACGACGACGTGTGGCCTGCTATCGCGTCTTCTTTAGCTCTCCGTATGGGGGGGGGATAAGGTGATGACCGTTAGCAGCATGTTTGGGGCGTGGGTACAGACAGCTGAGCATACTATTCTAGGACATCATGGCCAGCATTTTGGAGGTAGGTCTCGCAGTCAGGGGCCACGTCTAGCCGCACAGGAGGTGCAGAGGCCTGAGCATGTGCGATCTCAGCCTCTCGCAGACAGCATTGCCAGTTGGTGGGCACGTGCCCATGCCGTTCTTCTGCGACTCCACCGTCATAGGGCTCGTGACAACGGTAGTCTTCAAGTGCAGCAACTGTGTGCTGTGGGCAGAGTTCTTGTTGGAGATATTCCCGACGGGGCCCACGGTGTCATCCCTACCTCGTAGGGCTCTCCTGGATGGGACCTCTGGCTCCAGTATCTTGGGGATCTTGGGAGCTTAGAGGTTGGGGATCTTGGGCTTTTGAAGGACCTGGCCGAGAAGGCCTCTAAGAGGGCCAGAGGGCGTGCTGTGCACGCGTCTTTGAAGCGCTTCCAGGATTGGATCGTCGAGGAAAGCTCCTTGGGAATCGTGTTTAAATCTCTGCGCAAGGCCCCGCACGCTGCCGAGGAGTTTGTCGTTAAGGGCCAGAGGCTTTACAACCCTAAGGACATCGTAGATCACAAAGTTGAGCACTGGCAGCAATTGTGGACCGCAGCGAGCCTCGATCTCACAGGCTTGGACGATCTTTTTTGCACGATCAGAGCCGCTGCTGATTATGATCCTCTCCCGCCTCTTGCTGTTTCTGACGTCAGAGCAGCTCTGCGGAAGATGAAAGGGGAGGCAGGGAAGGGTATTGATCAGCTTTCTCCTCTCGATTTTGAACGGCTCCCTGATCTTGCGCTAGAAGAATTGCGTCGTCTCGTTCATGCGATCGAGGAACATCGCACCTGGCCATGTCAGACTATGTTGGTGGTGGGGAGGTTGTTAGCCAAGAAACCAGGTGGGGACAGGGTGGTCGGGCTCATCGCTATGCTGCGCCGAGTCTGGAGTCTCTGTCGCGAACCCTGTGGTCGCGATTGGTCCGCCTCTCTCACTTCAGACTGGGATGCCGCCATTGCAGGTAACAGTGCGTTTCGGGAAGCGTATCTTAAAGCATTGGAATCCGAGGTTGCCGTCAAGTTGGGGGCTACGGTGGGTCGGGCCATCCTAGACATCAAGAGTTTCTACGATCAGATTCAATGGTCGCGTCTTATCCGTGCTGCTCTCCGCTTAGGCTATCCTCCCGCGCTGCTTCTTCTGGAGTTGCAGACCTGCCTGTCGCCGAGGCTGGCCTCTCAGATAGGTGCACATTCGATCGCCTTCCAGCCTGCTAGGAGCGTGGCGCAGGGGCTTCGGAACGGGACTCGGTTCGCTCGGTGTGTTACCTACTTCGTGTGCCAGAAGCTTTGTACGACCCACGTTAACATGAGTCACAGGTTGTGGATCGATGACCTCGACGGTTCGGCGGTCGGCTCGGGGCAGTTTGTCAGGAAGGAGTTACAGTCAAGCATTCAGGACGCTCATCTTTTTTTTCGTGGTGAGGAGCTCACCCTGGCCACCAAGAGCGTCGTTCTTTGCTCTAAGCACAGCGTCGCCAAGGACGTCTCTGCATGGCTTCGGAAAATGTGCATCCAAGTACAACCAGTGCTCCAGGCTGCTTATCTTGGAGTTGACCAGGGTCTTGGGAAGCGGCTCGCTAGAGCTACTAGGGGGCAGAAGGTCGTCAAGGGGAACAGCCAGAGCCACGCATTGCGGGGCTTCGCGAGGGCCACTCGGAGGTATCTGGTGACTAAGAAGGTGGAGCTGGGTGGGCCTCAGGCGGCCTCTACTTACGGGATGCAGATTTACGGAGTCTTCGGGACGCAACTTCTTACCCTTCGGAGGCGTTTGGGAGCGGTCCCAGGAGCGGCCAAAAAGGGGCGGTGTTTCACCACTCTGCTGGATCTGAGGACCCCTGGCTTCGACCCTGGGATCAGACTCCCCACGTCTTGCAGTCGAGAATGGCTTAGGATTTGGATCCATGGCCCGCAAGTGAGGCCAGGAGTTAGGAAGGTTTGGCCCATCATCTTGGATCAGTTTAGGCAGCTCCAGCCCAACGAGTACGCCCGCCACATCCGAGGCCCAGTCTCAGCCACGATTGCGCATCTGTTGCAGGTGGGATGGGTTCCTCGGCCTGCTGACGCGTGGGAGGTTCCCAACGCGGGTGATGGCGTTTCCAGTGAGTGGCAGTTCCACGATGATCAACTCGTGGGCATGGACCAAGCCAGAGATCTGTTGCTTGAATTCGAGGCCGACCAGGCCAGCCTCCTGTGGCGTCAGGCCGCTGAGCATTTCTGCTGCGCTGGCTTGGAAGAAGGTGCCAGCAACGGCTCTTTGAGGCAACTCATTCAGCAGCTGCAGTCCGTGTCCAAGGGACGACAGCTCGCTGAGGTCCTCGTCAATATTGCGGTGGGGGGATCCTGGACCCAGTCTCGGCGTACGGATTTAGGGCTCATTGCTGATGACCTTTGTCCTGGGTGTTGGAAGGCGCGTGAGGATCCCCTGCGCCGCTATTGGCTGTGCAAATGCAACACGGGGCATGAAATTTACACCGCTTCGGAGGCACGTGTGAGTCAGGCTCTGAATCAGGGCGAGATGTCCGCGTGTTTCTGGATGCGGGGTTTGATCCCGTCGGGCTGGGTCAGTGTCGACCCCCCAGCTCAGGCCGAGAGTTGGAGTACCATTGGATTGAACAGCTCGGAGCCTTTTGGGGGATGTCTTGGGGTCGGGAGCGAGGATAACCCTGCTCTCGTCTTCGGGGATGCGTCTGGAGGTCCCGACTCCAAGAGCGCCCTCTTCAGAAGAGTTGGCATCGGTGTTGCGAGTATGCGTAGTGTTGATCCTCCTCAGATCTCTGTGGGTTTATTTGGGCCCTTGGTTGGGCCTCATCAATCTGTTCCTCTTGGAGAGCTTGCCGGGCTTGAACTCACTGTTCGGTATACCATCGGTCCTGTCGTCT
The DNA here is from genome assembly GCA_963575745.1 of Prorocentrum cordatum. NCBI lineage: Eukaryota > Dinophyceae > Prorocentrales > Prorocentraceae > Prorocentrum > Prorocentrum cordatum. Next base: position 62,145 of record CAUYUJ010010158.1, read on the forward strand.
ATGTGTCGGACAACGAGGCGGCGGTGGAGGGATGGTGGGCAAGGAGGCATCGTGAGCCTGGGGGGGGAGCTCGCCAGCATGCGGAGGAGAATTGGGAGAGTCTTGGATGGGCAGGAGCGCCCAGAGCACGAGGTCGTAGTCCTTTCTGGGTTCCTTCGCACCTGTCGGCGCGCGAGGCGCTGTAGAGGCAGCCTCCCATGCATTTTTATCGTGGGTAATACCGTGGTTGATGAGCTGTCTGGCGCTGCTGCACGCGAGTGCAGGTTGCCCCAGCGTCAGAGAGTGAGGGTTTTGAAAAAGTTGAGAGCAAGGCAGCGCTGATACGGAAAAGGCTAATGAGGGTCAACCTGGACGTGATGCGTGTCACGAACAGCAAGCCTGATCAGCACTCCCCGTCGCCCGACGTCGTGCCTGCTGCTCTTTCTCCCCCTCCACCTCGCCCCTCTCCCATGCCACCACCGCCTGCGCCCTCGGCCGTCGCCCTCTTTGCGTCCTCGCACAGGGTCGACCCGCAGGGATGGCGGTGCGTCAGGTGTTTCTCGTGTGCGAGCAAGGCGGCCAGGACCGCCTGGCTAGGCTCCCCGTGCGCGCCGCCCATTCTTGTTCGTGGAGATTTATACAGAGCGGCCCCAGGGTCAGGAGTGCACATAGGGGGGGGGGGTCACACATAGCTCTCACACCATGTTGTATAATGCGGTCAATCGTATGTGGTATTGTCGCAGATGTGTCAGATTTGGGTCTGAGCAGATTCGAGATCTTGCTAAGCCTTGTGTCGAGGCCCAGGTCCGCTTGACTCCCAAGCGGCGGGAATACCTCGACAGGCTGACCAGAGGTTTGGATCCCAAGACCTAGTGTGTGTTGCGACGCTTCGCGTCTGTTCCGATTCCGATTCCGATTCCCCATCCCCATGCCGAAGGCCAGCCGCAGCCCTCTGGGTGACACTGGTGCGGGACGCATGGGGCGCCTGTAAGGGAGGGCGCAAGGCGCACTCCCGAAGAGCACCCGCACCAGCACCTTCAGGGTTAGGCAGCCAGGGCGACACCGGCCATCCCTCTTGCATCCCGCCACCGTCTGTCTTGCCTCGTGCGCTCCTCGTTTTCTCGTTCTCCAGCCCATCCTGGTTACCCCATTGAGTTGCGTGAGCGGTGAAGCGCACGCGGCGGCAACGACCGCCTCCCCAACCCCTCGTGCACGCGCCAGACGCGCCAGGCACGCAGCCCGCCATCCGCTTATGGGCCTCTAGCCCCGAACCCTGAAATAGCACAGCTGGTGCTATCCCCTGAGCTGCCCCTGCCACGCGCAGGAACACCACGGCAGCATCTCTCATCCCATCGCGCTTCGTGCTCTCTTTCTCGCTCTCTCGCTCTCGCCCCCTCTCTCTCTCTCTCTCTTTTTCTCTCTTCCGCTCCCGCTCTCCCGGCGCCGCTGCTGCTTTCTCCTCCGCTGCCGTCCGTCCGGCTTCCTCGACCATCCGGCTATGCCTCTGTGCCTGCCCATCTGGTGTTTTTTGCCTGTGTTGCTCAGCGTCCAGGGGGTTATCACGATATAGGGGGATATCGCTGGGACGCCCGAGAGGCCTCCGCGATCTGTAGAATCATATGATCCCAGTGAAAGTGCTCGCTCCCACCTCGACGCCGCAGGCGAATTTTACACATGGGCGTTCGACACTCTGTTTTTTACACACGACCCCCCCCCCCCCCCCCTCAAAAACACCGGTGACATCACATGCCCGGTGTTTTTGAAGTCCGTGTCGTCTGCTGCCAGCGCATGCATCGCGGCGCAAGCGGGCGAACCAACTCATGGGGCATCCATGGGAGGATCCACCTTGAGTATCCGAAAGAGGGGGAGTCTAGATGTGCCCCCAAACGAGGTGTCTACCTCCAGGACACAGCCCGGCGGCAAAGCCGGCAGTCCTGCACTCACTGCACACGCACGCTCGTTCGTGTAGTTGGTGCACACCACGTCGTCCCCGCATCCATCCATCCCCTCTCTTGTTTCTCTCCCCTGGTCTTCTCCTGCCTTGCTTTCCGCATGCACGCTCGATCGAGGAGTGGGTGTACCCCGCGTTCTACGCTTTGCCTCCCGCGTTGGTCGAACCCGGCGACGCCGGGGGCGGGAAAGAGGGGGTTGAAGGGGGAGGTAGGTTTCGAGGTGTTATGATACGTCGGACTCGACTCTGAAAGCTGAGAGAACGCCTGGCCCCAGCCAATTGGGGACTACGGAGTCGAGCACTCAAGAGTGGGGCCAAGCTGGTCCCCAAAGGAAGCGTTAGGGCACCCGTTGTTCTTCAAAGGCAGCAATAAGGTTCATGCACTCCTTCCGTCCGCCGGCCGCTTGCGCGCCTGCTGACCCCTCCGCCCGCGCACCATGTTCGTCGCAGGCCATGGCAAGGGAGCTGCGGCCAAGCAAGGCCAGCTCAAGGGCAAGGGCAAGGGGAAGGGCAAAGGAGACACAGGCAAAGGGGGGGAAGGCGCGGCCTACCCAACGGCCCCGCCGCGCGCAGGCGGCTTCTGCACCGTCATGGGGTGCGCCGGCCGGCTCATAGGCACTGGCGAATCTCTCATCTGCAGCCGTAGCCCCGCGTGCGGCTCCACGCAGACGCACGCGGTCAAGGAGGAGCCGGTTGAGAAGGCCGCCCCTACCAAGGCCCCGGCCCTCCAGAACCGGCTGGGCTCGGCACCGGAGGCGAGGCCGAGCGTCGCTCCATCTCGCCCCCCAACGCCTGCGGCCCCCAAGCGGCCCGCGAGCCGCCCTCCTGGGGACCAGCCCCAGCGCAAGGCGCCGCGCACGTGGCAGGAGCAGTTCGACGACACTCCGCCACGCAAGGGGGAAGGCGGGGCCTTAAACCGCTTTGGCCTTGCCCAAGCCGAGGTCGTGTTCTGGGAGGACCACGTCCAGCGCGGGTCCGTTGAGGCACAGCCCAGCTCCTCGCCGCCAAAGAGAAGCTAGAATGCATCAGGCGCGAGGAATTCCTCAGCATGACCCCGATCCAGCAGGTTGAGAACCTCAAAGCCAAAATCTCCAAGGAGGAGGCTTCCCTCTCCGACGATACTGACCAGTTCTCGCGGCTCAGCGACCAGATCGATTCACGATGCGACGACCACTTTCGCCCGGGCCAGCGGATCCAGGACAAAGTGAACATCATTAAGAACCTCCAGGAATAATTGCGCACCACCGCTCTACTTGCCACACCCGCACCCGCTGCGGCGGCGGCTGAGGCGCCTGGTGGCCCGACCATGCAAGATACCATCAAGTGCATCAAAGCGCATCCGGACGCGAAGCTGGACAGCCTCACCCCCGACGTGGCCAAGGAAAAGGCGCGCGCCCTCCTGGTTGAGAGGGCCTCCCCCAAGGCCGACGCCACGCCCCCCCTGGCTGGCCCCAAGGCGCCCTTCGCGGGGAAGGTTACCCGCATCAACGCCTCCCAGGACGCGGTCGCTGCAGCGCTCGAGTCCCTCCCGAAGTTGGACGAGGAAGCCCTCCCCGGAGCCAGCGAGAGTGCCGCGCTCCGCCCTCTCAGCGGCGCTGGCGGGGCGGCCGGGGGGGCCGGTGGCGAGCCCGCTGCCGAGCCCGCTGCCGAGCCCGCTGTGGGCGCGAACACCGAAGCGCCCGCGGCAGGGGCTGCCGCTGGCGCTCCGCCCGAGGGGCAAGGCCGCGCGGCGGACGTGGTGGACGACGGGTTGGGCGGGTAACACCAGCCGACGCCCAGCAGAGACCAGTGAGTACCAAGTTTTGTCCTCGATGGTGCTCCCTGACTCAGCCATCAATTTTCCAATATGCACTTTTAATGGGGACTCCTGGAGTTCCGTCCGGCCGCTTCGCGAGAGAGGCAGGTTCAACAACTGTCGCGAGTTATTTTTGCAGGAGACCCTCTTGGTCTCAGACCATGACCTAAGGCTTGCTGCAGAGGCGTGCAGACGTCTCGGGTGGTACCCAGATTTTGCACCCGCTTGCAGATCAGACGCCAACCGCCCCCAGGGCGGCGTTGCCATCCTAGTGCGCCAAGGCGGTGATGTCGGCATCTCTCCCCCCCCTTCCTCCGTCTCCCAGCCCCCCGACGCCTCGCGCCTAGTGGGGGCCAAACTGGATCTCCCCGGCTGCGCCCCAGTCATTCTCGTTTCGCTCTACCTCCACCCGGTGGTCAAGCTGAATGCCGCCAATCGGGCCCTCCTCAGCCACCTCGGCATCATCCAGCACCAATGCGCCATGGCGATTATCGTAGGCGGTGATTTCAATCTCAACCCTCCCCTCCTCTCCAGCACAGATTTCTGCGAGCGCAGCGGCTTCCACATTGTGGCCCCGCACCAGTGCACGTACTTCACCAAGAAAACTAAATCCAAAATAGATTTCTTCTTAGCTTCCCGCGGCTTGGCCCCGCTGGTCTCAGGGGTCTGCGTCAACCAGTCTGTCAAGACAGCAGCGCTGGCGGGCCACGGGCCCATCGCGCTCTCGGCAGACCTGGGGCACGAAGTCCTTCTTTCAAAGCTCAGACGCCCGCCGCGCATCCCAGCCGTTGCGCCGTTTGGCCCTAGACCGGAACCCGATAGCTGGGCACACCTCCACACTGCAGGGCAGGCAGCGCTCACTCAGCTCCGCTCCGCCCTCCCCCACTGCGTCAAGCAGCGTCTACTGGATATATTGCATGCCGGTTTCGCGCAAGCTTTGGCGCGATCGCTCCGCCAAATCACGGGCTACAGCGCCCCCACCCATTTTCACGGCAGGGCGCCCGAAGTTGTTTGGCAGCCGCCGAGTAAGCAGGAGGAACTTGAATCGTGGGCCTCGCGCTCGGAGGCCTTGAGGTGGGCAACCCAGGCGCTCGCAGACGTCCAGCGGGCGATTGCGATGAACGAGTCCCTGGATTGGGCTGCGCAGGGGCTGGGGCATCCGCCGATGGCCCTCAGCCCGCTCCCTCACAGAGTGTCCGAGCTCACCGCGCAGGCCCCATCCGTTTGCCAGCAAATTGCCCCGCATGGGCAATTGAGTGCCCCTACTGCCCAAGCCCTCAGCTTTTTCGCCCCCATCGGCGACAAGTCGGAAACTGATCTCGCCGCAGAGCTCAAGAATGATGAGGCCGACCGCGCTGCTGCCTGGAAGGCATGGGTGCACAAGGCCAATGCCAAGTCAGCAGGCTGGGCCCACAAGTGGTCCAAAGACACGCCAGCGCAGCAGCCAACCCACATTCTGAGCAAGGAGGTCTGGACCGGCCGGCCCTCTGCTCTATTGGACGAGGAAGCCAAGCGGCTGGCAGCATTGTGGCGAGCGTCGGCGGACAAGCACGCACCTTTCCTCCCCGAGGGTGAGCCGCTTCCTGCCCTGCAGCCTGACGAAATTCGGGCAGCCTCGGAATCGTTCCCGACTGGCACCGCCCAAACATTCGACGGGTTTCACCCGCGGCACTTCGCCCTGCTGTCAGATGCGCAGTTAGAGGTAGTGTCCCTGCTCGTCCAGCTCATCGAGGAGCACGGGCAATTCCCCTCAGCACTCCTCGCAATCATCTCTACGCTCCTGCAGAAAGCGAAGGGTAAGGATACCAGCGCGCCCGCGTTTCGAGGCATTGCTTTGTTGCCGGCCCTGTACAGAGCATGGGCCGAATGCCGCCAACCGATAGTGCGCGCTTGGGAGCTCGCTAATCGCAGCCCCCTCATAGGGCACCAGCAAGGCCGGAGCATCGAGGAATCGGTCTTCCTCCAAGCCCTCGAGCCCGAGAGCAGCCACCATAGCGGACAGCCCTCGCACACCGGGGCGGTGCTCTGGGACATGAGCGACTACTACGAGCACGTCGATCGGCCCACGCTGCGGGCTCGTGCCAGGAGGCGCAAGTTCCCCCTCCGGTTGCTCTGCGTCGCCCTGAACCAATACCAAGGCCAGCGACTCGTCACCTACGAGACCATGGCCGTCGTCGTGGGCTACCCCGGACGAGGGCTTGCAGCTGGCTGCGGGTGCGCCACTTTCCTTGTCCAGGTCTACGCCCTAGACCCGTTCGAGACATGGCAGCGCAACAACGAAGCCTTGGCCCTGACGCTGTTCATAGACGACCTGCACTCCAGGAAGACCCACCGCGACATGGACGTCGTAGTGAGAGACCTGGTCAAAGGGGCAGCGGCACTCTATGACGTCATCACGAGGGAGCTTCACTGCACCATTGCTCTCAAGAAGTCAATCACTCTGGCAACTCTGAAGAGCACAGGACCAAGCTGCGGCGAGCTCTCGGTAAGTTTGCTGGAGCCGTCGGCGTCTCGGGCAGGAATCTTGGGATAGACTACGCCGTGGGCAACCTGCGCAGGTCGAAGAAGAGCAGGCCAGTCCTCGCTGGACGAATGGCCAGGCTCCAGTGCCGCAAACGCCGACTGCACGCCCTTCGCAGGGCAGGCACGGACCTCCGTAAGCTCTTCACCACAGGCCTCGACCAGTTCGGCATGTACGGCGCCAGCGTCACGGGCCTCGACAAGCGTGAGCTCCACGACGTCCAGTCGTTATTTTTACTAAGTCTGGTGGGTGCCAAAGGCGACTCCAGGTCGCGGTCTGTCTCGCTTGCTTTGCATGAGGACCCCACTTGGAGGCAGGGCTTGGCCCCCGCGCTCCTGTGGTCCAAAATCGTTGGGACATCTTTCTTGGACCACTCGCCGCTCAACCCATACCCCCTCCCACAGCTACTCAAGCTTGCGCGGCCCATTCTGGAGCGGCCGCCGAAGGCATGGCCAGAGGTGAGATGACCACTTGCGGCGGCAATCCTCTCCCTCCGGCGCATTGGTTGGCGATGACTCACCCCGCTCATCCTTCTTGACTCCTCTGGAGGGCGATGGTCGCTCACAGGATTCTCGCCAAAGTTCATTGAGGTCAAGTGGCGCGAAGAGTGGGCCCGCGTCCAAATGGCTGCGATTGCGCAGAAAATGTGCCTGCCCAGTGGCACCGCGCTGGACCTGGGAGCGGCCAGAAAGCTAATCCGAGAGCAAAGTTTATCCCGGCACGAGCAGGGCCTGCTCTCATCCTTCTTATGCCACTCTTTGTGGACTCATCACCAGCTGCGCTGCGCTGGCTATCCTGTCGATCCCACCTGCATATGCGGGGGGCGGTCTGATTGCATCTCCCACCGGCTTCACCACTGCCCCAGCACTGCGCCTCTCAGAGAGCAAATGCTCCAAGCAGGTGACCTCGCCATCCTCGCCGACCCGCTCCGAAACTTCCCGCTGGCGTGTGGTTTTTTGGTGCTCCCCGATGCGGTGGCGACGCCGCCGCCAGGCTCAGGGACCACTCCATGCCAGTTTTGGCACTGGGATCCCCTCCTCCCGGTTGGGCGCGCGTTCGAGGGCGACGTTTTCACGGACGGGTCTTGTTTCAAGGATGGCCCCCGTCCGTTCCACGCGGCTGGATGGGCAGCCATAAAGGTGACCCCAGCGGGGGAGCTGCATGCGGCGCTCTGGGGGGCCGTAGGGGCGGCCTACCCGCAAACCTCCCCGGCAGCTGAGCACATCGCGGTGCTCGCGGTCATGGAGAAATGCCCGCGTGCCACTTCCATATACTCCGACTTCCCAGGCCTGGTGAAACTGGCTTCTGATCCCTGGGAAAGGGTGGCGGCCAGACAGCACCTTTACGCCGGGCTGGGCATTCAAATTCGAGGGGCCCCATCTTGGGATCAGGGCTTTCAGATCCTCAAGGTCCCTGCCCATGTAGACCCGGAGACCCTGCCGCCACTCACGCATGAGTGGTACTTGGCGATTGGGAACGATCTGGCAGACCGGTACGCCAAGAGAGGCGCCCGGTTGTTAGACCAGCCGTTGGAGACGGAATTGCAGAACTGGGCTGACGAAGCAGCCGCACTTCGGCGGTTTCTCTCGTACGCCGTCCAGGCGTTGCTTCTCTTCCCCAGAATTGCCCCGACCAAAGAGATGCGGTCGAAATTCGACAAAACCCTTCGGCAGGAAGGCTTTGTAACCGGCGTCGGCGCGGCCAGGCAACTTCTCCCCTGTCCTCCCCCTCCCCCGCCCCCGCCCCAAGGGCGCCCATCCAGGAGGGCAACCCAATCAGAGCCGGCCCGGCCCGCCCAGAGCCACCAGTGGAGCTGGAAACGCACGCGCTGGGTCTGCGCGGTCTGCCTGAAATTCGCCAGAGGCCCAGCCAGACCCGCAGCGGCTGTCGCGCCCTGCCCAGGCCACAACGCTGCTTTCACTGAGCTTGCCCGCAACCCGCGCAAGCATACCATCCACTTGTCCAATTATGCATTGGGGGGGGTCTTCATATGCAGTACCTGCGGGGCGTACTCTGAGTCCAGGAACCTCAGGAAACTAGGCGAGGAGTGCAAGCCTCGCTTCGCCTCCAACGGGGCGCGATACTCCTGGGACAGGTTCTCGAAGGGCCAGCATCCTGATTTTAAGAAAGGGCCAGCGAGGTGCATGGAGGAGTACATGTCCCTTGCCACCCTGCTGTGTTCGTAGTTCCGTGCTGTCCTCTTTCTCTATTATTTCAGTTATCTGTGCACCAGGCATGGGGAGGGGCAGGGCAGAGGGGGAGGGTCTGGGTGGCCGTCACAGGGGCACTTCACGCCGCTTCGGCGGTCGGCGTGGCGTAGGCGAGCCAGCCCGTCAGGCTGGCAGCGTTGCGCACTACAAACCTGGGAACCACGCAAGCTTAGGGAAAATAGTGCCCGTGCCACCATTCACCTCCCATCCTGCCAGCCTCTGGAGCATCGTGTCTGGTCCCCCTTTATCTTGCCTCTGGACTCGTCTGGCGCTTCCCCGTCCGCCCATCCTGCCCTCCTTCCCCGCCACCTCGACTGTATCCGCTGCCCTCCCTCTCTCACTTCCCCGTGCTCTCTCTCTCTCTCTCTCTCTCTCCCTCTCTCTCCCCCGCTTTTGCTTTGTGCCCTTCCTTCCCCCCTCTTTCACCTGCCCCTCGCTGGTATCCACATCCATCCATCCTTGCCCCGGTGTTTCCCCATCTTTTGTCCCTGGTCACCCGCAGAGTCCGCTTGTGCGGACTGGGAGTGGGCCAGAACCCCATCCGTTAGGGTACGGCACGACGCGTGCCCCCAGCAGGGCTCGCTGTGCTCCTACACCCCCCAATGGGGCACTTCATGATTCAAGCAGGAGCGATCCGAAGCTCGCTGCGGGCCGTCAGGCCCACAAAGGTGGCTGCTCGTTCAATGCCCAACCACCTGGGGACCTTCCACCCCTCAAGGAAGCGTAAAGTCTCAGAGTCCTCCTCCTCCTCCTCCTCCTCCTCCTCCTCCTCCTCCTGCTACTCTTCCTCCTCCTCCTCCTCCTCCAAAAAGGGAGGCCGCGAGGGGGATCGAGCAGCAGGCAGAGGTCGCGCCAGACGTCGCTCCGCGATGTCGGCCCCCAGGTGCCCCCTTCGGGGGGGCCCCGGACTGCCGGCAACCGATGCGGGGGCGAAAACCTTGCCAGGATGGATCCCGGGAGTGGTCTCGGGGACCATCTTTGACCAGTTGTCGGCTGGATGCTGGTCGTGCGTTCATCATTCCAGCTCCTGCCTCGTCCTCCTCTTCCTCCTCCGTCTCGTCCTGCCTCCTCCTCCTCCTCCTCCTCCTCCTGGTTCTCCTCCTCATCCCCATCATCATCCATCACTCCTGCTCCCCGTCCCCACCCCCATCCCCCTTGCGTCGTTGCCTGCACCCTCCCTCCATCTGTTGTTGCTTCCACCCTTCCTCATATTCCCTCCTCCACCCTCCGCCAGATCCTCCTCCTCCTCCTCATCCTCCAAATCCTCCTCCTCCTACCCAGCATCATCATCGTTATCGTCGTCCACCTCATCATCATCGTCATCACCATGAACATCAGCAACACCATCAGCAACAGCATCAGCATCATCAGCATCAGCAGCATCACAATCATCACCAGCATCAACATCAGCATCATAAGCATCATTATCAGCAGCATCAGCATCAACATTTCAGCATCATCATCATAATCAGCAACTTCAGATGAATCATCATCCTCATCGCCATCGTCATCATCAGTCTTATCAACATTAACATCATCATCCTTATCACCATCAGCATCAACAACCGCATCATCAGCATCATCATAGTGAGCGTCATCCGCATCATCAACATCATCATCAGCAACATCATCATCAGCATCATCAGCATCACCATCATCGTCGTCAACAAGAACTGTCATCGACATCGTCATCAGCAGCTGTAGTGTCATCATTACTGTTACCATCACCATCATGATCGTTATCATCACTGCCACTAGAAACACCATCATCATCATCATCATCATCATCATCATCATCATCATCATCAGCATCATCAACATCATCATCAGCATAAACACCATCATCATCACCATCAGCATCACCCCTCCTCCTCACCATCATCATTTCAAGCACGAGCGGCTTGAGGACAATCCGTAGCGCGTGGCTGAAACATGGGCCCCCGTCGTCACGGGCACATCGGCAATATATCCCGATATCTAAGAGAGCATCCAGCTGTTTTCCGAGGTGGCTCTGGCACATGATTTGTTCTCACCCGCAGGAGGGCCTCAATCATGACAGGCTCGTCCCAAGGGAGGCGCAGGCGTATAGCACACTTCTTGCTCTAACGCGTTCCCTGGGATTGCCGCGAGCCGTCTTCCCCTTCGCCTCGCTAGATGGGCGGGGAGCATGCGTCTTCTGTAGAAACCGCGCCGGGGGAGGAAGCTGCGCGACCCGACGGCGCGACGAACACTGAACACCCGACGTGCGAACGTGGTTGCATTCGTGCGTGATGAGCAGAGGACGAAACGTTGCAATATTTTCCGGAATCAGCCACCGCCGCGGAAGTGCCGTGGTGAACGTGGGCTGTGCTTTGCCTGCTGCGGTGAGGAATTTGAAGGCCCTAGCCCTTGTAGCGCGGCGTGCGCTGACGTCGCGAAAGCGACGCGTTCAGAAGCAGATGAGATCGCAGGCGCCGCCACTGATCCTAAAGTGGCACGTTGCCGTCCAGATTGCGTGGTCTGATGTGGGTTGCCGCCGCTGGAACGAGCAGGCAAATAACACAAAAACATGTCTTGTCATGGCGTTGCCCCTCCGCCACCTCGGCCTGGTCTGCCAGGTTCCCCCAGGCCGGCGGTGCGGCCTGGAGCCGTCCGCCGCCTGGCTGGCAGGACCACTCGGCATCTGGACGTCAGCTTGAGCCCCCCAAAAAGCTTCGGAACCAGACATGTGGCCCATTCTGGAAGCCCAGAACCCAACCACCTTCACAAATCCTGGGGGCGCACTTTTTGCTTCCGCGACCTTCCGCCGCCCTTCCGCCGGCTTCCGCCGGAGGAGGCGGCCTCGTTTTACTCCCGCCGACCTTCCGCGGCCCTTCCTCCGCCTTCCGCGGCGGAGGAGATGACAACTCCTTCGATCCTCGAAGGCAAAGCCCTATTTGGAATGCCCCATGTGGCAGCGAGGGTGGTGCACAGAGAGAACCGTGACACTGGAGAATGGAGGAGCAGTGCACACTGGGGCAGTGCACACTGGGGACGGCGCTTGGGCGGCGAAGTGGCGGCCCGACGTTTGGCGCCCCACTGCTGGTGCACCCTGGGTAAGGTGATCCAAGCCCAGATGCATTGTGCACAGTAGGAGCTCGACCACTAGAAAGCTCCCACAAGAAACCCAATCCTGAGACCCCAGAACGTCCCTGGACTTTTGATGTGGGAGCGTCACGCATTCCATAGCAGAACCATCGAAACCCAAGAAGCCCAGGACACACTGGAGGCAAACAGAGTGCTTCTTGGCATGGGCTTCCACTGTGAATTGGGAACTAGTGCATGACAAAGCACACTGCGAACTCACACTGTGCACCACTGTTCGGCGGCGAGCCCGCGGGGAAGCGAGAAGAGGCGGGCCTCCTCAGAAGGCTCCGAAATCCCCGGCCATCTGAGAAGTTCTCTAAGCCTTCCCTGAAGACGCAGAACAATTCTGAGGAGGCGCGAGGGCTTAGGACAAGTCCCGCCGCCTTCTGAGAAGGCCTTCTCCTTCTCGTGCAGAATTAGGTGCAAAAGCATTCAATACCGCATCAAAACGCTTGAAGCAAGTTGGATTGACATGCAATCCACCAATCAAATTCGGTCATGGTGGTGAGATTCTGCTTCAGTGCGATCAAATGCCACCAATACTTTCTCTTTTTTGGCCCAGCATTTTTTAATGGCACAAAAACCTCCTCCTCCTCCTCCTCCTCCTCCTCCTCCTCTTCCTTCTCCTCCCCTTTCTCCTCCTCCTCCTCCTCCTCCTCCACGGGGAGGGGGGGAAAGAGGAAGGAGAGGGAAGAGAGGAGAGGGAGGGGACGGGGAGCGGGAGGAGGGACAGGGCCGGGAGGGGAAGAGAGGCTGGACGGAAAAAGGGAGAGAAGGGGGAGCCAGGAGAAGGAGAAGGCTGGGACGGACCAGGACGGGAGGCATCGGAGGGAAGGCGCAGAGGCCAAGGAGGACCGGGACCCCGGGATGCGGCGGGCCAGGACTGGGCAGAAAAAGCAGGCGTCGGCATCTGGGGCCCCACCGAGCAGGCACCGAGCGCCGCGCCCTCGGTCGAGCCAGGGCCCCGGCGGCCCCGGCTCATCCCCGGAGGTGCACGGAAATCCCTAAGATGGGCGAGCAAAAAGCGAGGACAATCTTAGGGATGCGCCCTCAGAAACAGAGGGAATCCTCAAGATCGGCATCGAGGTGAGGTGATGCCAAACACTGGGATAGGCATACGCTTCAAGCTGGCAACGTGGAGCCTGCCCCCGTCACCAGCGTCAAACGAAGCTGCTACGGTGCGGGCATTGGCTAAGGAACCACTGGATAGAAGGAATTCAGGGCCTGGAAGCCGGTGGACCACCAAGTGGGGCTTGGCCATGGACATCACCGCCGCCCTCGTCAGATAAGGAATCTTCCAGGGTCTGAAGCCTCCTGGGCACATTCCTGAACGAACGCCCCCACCGTAATGGTTGGGTCCCTCGCCAGGCAAGTTACATGAACCTCTGGCACTCGCGGGGTGTCCAAGTCAGGCGGGACATGTCGCACGCCCTTTGATTTGGGCAGCGGCCCCTGGTGTGGCGATGGCGCAGCAGCTCGATGCAGCGAAGTAAATACAATGGTGTGCATGGTTTGTTTCTGGCATCAGGGCCTCAGCTCCTCAACATGGGCCTCCTGTCTGGTCATGGAGCACGCTGTCTTTTCGCATTCGTCATATGGAACGCTTTGTCCGTTATATTCGACACCCCCCTCAGACGATACGGACCGCGTGTTGCTGGTTGAATATGCGGCTTCACCACAGTGGCATCGTGATTATGCATTGTGAGCGTTTCTTGTTGTTCGGCGTTTCGACATTGGGCGGGAAGTGGTGGTGGGGTCTGGCCCCAGACCTCTGCTTCGTGCGACTGCTTGAAAGGCTGCTGCCCTTGGGGGAGAGACTCCACCCCCCCTCGAACCGGGCGCCAAAGAAAACGGCCCAGATCCCCTCCAGGGAGGGGGGAGGGGGGGGGAGGCCCCCCCCGATCGGCAAAACGGCCAATCAGTCAAAGCCGCGTGTCAGAAGGCACATGAGCAATATGGAGCGATTACCGCGCCATGCAAAAAGAACGCACTGCGCGCCTCCAGTCCCGAAGTGGGATTGCGCATAAATCGCCGGCTGTAACGCGCAGACTGCCACGTACATCCTTTGCAGGTTTTTGCAGCTAACACGTGTCGGGTGCTGGCTGGATCGTGTGTCCTGGACTGCCTGGAACGGGGCCCGTGGCTCTTCGTGTGCCGGTCCGGTGGGGAACTGCGGGGCGCCACCGACGCGTGTGCGCGGGTGCGCTCCGTGCCAGTGCTGCAGGCACGCGCGAGGTGTGTGCCACAGCCTGTCGAGGAGAGGACGCACGGGAGAGAGTGAGAGGAAGAGAGGGTCAGAAAGACAGACAAATAAATGTATACATAGATATACAAATATATCCTGGCGAAGGGCCCAACCATGTGCAAATGTGAGTACCGCCTTTGTGAATCTCGCATTCAGTGGAGCTCCCTGTGGGGCCACGAAACAAGTGAGGGGTGCGCCAAGGTAGGCCTGGAGGCGCAAGCGGGCCCTGCCACCAAAGCCTTCGGTGGTACCCCCTTACGGGGCCACGGAGTGTGTAAGGGGCGGGTGTGATGGAATTGGCCTGGGAACGCATGCGGGCGCGGCCACCGGGGCCTTCGGTGGAGCTCCCTATGGAGCCACGAAGCGAGTGGGGGGAGCGCCGACATGGGCTGGGTGACCGAATGCGGTACCCCCCCCCGCACGCTCTCTGGGGCCTCAGTTGGAGCTCCCCATGGGGTCACGAAACGTGTGAGCGGTGTAATCATCAACGTCGCTAGTTACAAGTATCTAGATGCCTAGACTCGGTCTGCTACCAGATCTGGAAACCAAAAGCTATTCGGACTCTGTCGATTTTAAAAGATGATGATGTTTTTTCTAAAGTTGAATCGAGCTGCAAACGAGCTACAGAGCTATTCGGCACAGGCTGGGAGACCGCATGCGGTCCCCTCCTCATCCCTGGGACCTCAATTGGAGCTCCCTATGGGGCCACGAAATGTGTACATGGTGTGCCACAATGGCTGGGGGACCGCGCGTGGTCCCTCCCCATGAGGCCTTGGTTGGAGTTCCCGATTGGGCTAGGAAACAAGGGGCTACTCGAAATTATTACGAGGAGGGCAGGGATAGGGATACGAAGAGAGACGAGGGAGGTGCGTGGCGAGGTGAGATGAAGTGACGCGGGGCGCTGCCTCTGCAAAACGAGGACCCAATACCACAAGATGGTATCGGAAAAAAGGAAAATGCGGACGGCTGGGGATATCGGGAGCCATGATCCGAAGCGATGTGGATGTCGCTGCCGTCGCTGTTGACTCTGGTGCCCATGACCGTGCCCATGCTCCTGCTCACACTGGTCTTCCCTCCCGCCTCCTCCTCCTCCTCCGCCTCCTCCTCCCCCTCCTCCTCCTCCCCCTCCTCCTCCTCCTCCTCCTCCTCCTCCTCCTCCCCTCCTCCTACCCCATCCACTTCGTCTTTTCGCCAGAGAGAGCTGGCGAGAGGCGAGAGATGGCCCTGCAGGTGGCGTAAACTGCAGTGGGTGAGTGACACTGCCCTTTTGAGCGCCGCCCTGCCAAGGCCACCACATCAGTCCCGTGACAAGTCCGCCTCTTTGGCTTGCTTCTTCTTCTTCTTCTCCCTCCCGTCCACCTCCTCCACCTGCTCCTCCGCCTCCTCTGCCTCCTCCGCCTCCTCCGCCTCCGCCTCCGCATCACCCTCCTGCCCGATCCGTCCCTCACGACGCGAAGTGGCTTCCACTATGCAGGGGATAACCGCACAACTGTGGCTCAACGTATCCCCCCGCCCTCCACCTTCTCCCGCCGCCCCCCTGGGACGCTGCGACACGATGAGCCCAACAATCACGCACTCGGAAGGTGACAGCGAGGACTCGAGACAAGCGAAAACACTCCCCCTCGTCCTCAACATCCTCTTCCTCCTCCTCTTCTTCTTTTCCGTAATGTCAGTTGCATCGTTCCTAGTCGCAGTGTTATGTTCATTATTAATCGTAGTAATATTAGTGGTAGTGTCAGTAGCATCATTATTATCGGTAGCATTCGTAGTATTATTAGTATGTTTATGCATTGTAGCATCACTGGTACTCTGAATATCATTCGTATGCTTAGTATTCGCGGTCGTATCAATATCAAAGTGTGTATCAATAGTCGCATTCGTATTCGTGCTAGTATTCGTATGAGTCTTATTAGTCGTAGTCTGAACCGTTTTCCTCTTAGTAATAGTGTTCGTATTCTTCTTACTCGCAGTATTAACACTCTCAGTATAACGATGATTCGTCGTCTTGTCATCTATATTATTGTTGTTATTCGCATTGCGATTAGCATTGTGATTACGCGCGTTCGTGCATTTCTAATAATATTAATTATCCCGGCAAAGCAACCGAACAGCGATGTGTAGAAGCATAGCTGGAAACATTGCCTGTGGTATTCATGTAAGAGCGTTGTTGTAGAATTCGGGTGTTCCCGCAGTCGCATTCAGATTCGCAGCGGCAGTCGCAACGGCAACATCAGCGGCAGTCGCAGTGGCACTGCCAGCAGTTGCAGTAGCAATAGCTACACTAGCAGCAGCCACAGCAGCAGCAGCAGTAATAGTAACAGTAGTAGTAGCAGTAGAAGTAGTAGTGATGGTAGTAGTGGTAACAGTGAAGTAGTAGTTGTAGTGTGTGGAGTGAACGAGTAGGAGTGATAGGAGCAGTGGCAGTAGCAGTAGAAACGCTGCTTTCGATAACGGTATCTCCAAATGAGATCTTTGTATAAATGCATTGAGGTCTATGATTGCCTTGGTCCGGATGCCACTCTCGAGCATCAGCAGGTCCTGGTCGATCCTGTTCTGCGCCTCCTCAGCGAACCCTTCCATGGGGTTTGGAAGGCCCTCCGCCTCCGCGATGCGAGTCTTTGTTGTGGTTTCGCTCTCCGCTTGCTTGAAGGCCTGGAGCTCGGCGTCCTGCTCCGGGGAGAACTGGTTGGCCTTCCGTGCTTTCCGCACTTTCTCTGCCAAATGCCGCTCTGCGAGGCTGCGCCCAGCATGCTCCTTCGGGCGGCGGCCGAAGTCTCGCACTTGCTGCATGAGCTCCTCGGTCTTGTCTCGCTTTTGCTGCATGAGCTCCTCGGTCTTCTGCTTCCGCTTGAGCTCCTCGGTCTCCGTCTGCTGATCAGCACAGCCCAGGGCCCGCAGTTCATGCAAAATATCTTTGGGGATGCGGTCGCGATGGTCCGAGAAACGTTTGGCCAACTTGTTTTCGGCCCGTTCTTGTTCGGACGTTCCTTTATTTCGCTTCGGTATCCGGCCGAACTGCTTCACGTGCTCGACGAGCGTTTGCAGAGGACCGCTCAATGCAGCACGCTGAGGAGCAGCGCTGTTCCCTGCCGCAGGCTGAGGAGCACCGCTGTTCAATGCAGCAGGGTCAGGAGCACCGCCGCCAGACCGAGAACTATCAGCATGTCCTGGCATTAAGGTGCGCAGTAGGCGCTGCGCAGTTCCTTTGAAAGGAAATCTTCGAAAGCAGGGCTGTAGCCAAGAAGGCTACGGGGACGATGATGATGATGAAGATGATGAGTCTTGGAAGTCTGGGAAGTGGAAGAGCACGAAGTGGCGTACAGTTGGCTCCGGGCATTCAAAATGTGAACCGGGAGTGGAGTTCTGGGAAATGGAAGAGCACGAAGTGGCCTACAACTGGCTCCGGGCATTCAAAATGTGGCCCGGGAGTGGTGTTCTGGGAAGTCCAAGAGCACGAATTGGCCTACAGGTGGCTCCGGGCATCCAAAATGTGGCCCGGGACTGGAGTTCTGGGAAGTCGAAGAGCACGAAGTGGCCTACAGGTGGCTCCAGGCATCCAAAATGTGGCCCAGGAATGGAGTTCTGGGAAGTCGAAGAGCACGAAGTGGCCTACAGTTGGCTCCGGGCATTCAAAATGTGGCCCGGGCTGCAGGTCGAAGGGCACGAAGTGTGTGACTGTTTGCTTAAAGCGAGCCCGGCCCTCGCCTGTCCGGCTCCCGCCCAGACCCCGACCCTCTCGTTTCCTTGATTATAGGCGCGCGCGGTTGTAAAGAAGGTTGCGCGTCCAAGAATTAGCGTTGAAAGAAGCGCGGCGCGTCTGAATCAAACGAAAGTTGCCTTAAATCTGCAAATATGATATGTAAATACTGACGCGCCTCAGAGTTTTTACAAACAGACGCGGGAGGCGTCAATTCAGCTGGGTGCGGGCGTGTATGTCTGTATACGTTTTTGTGTACGTATGTGAATGTACATGCGTGGAGGAGGAGGAGGAGGAGGAGGAGGAGGAGGAGGAGGAGGAGGAGGAGGAGGAGGAGGAGGAGGAGGAGGAGGAGGAGGAGGATGAGGAGGAGGAGGGGAGGAGGAGGGGGAGGAGGAGGAGGATGAGGGGGAGGAGGAGGAAGAGAGGAGGAGAGGAGGAGGAAGGAGGAGGAGGAGAGGAGAGAAGAGAGAGGAGGGGGCGGAGGATGAGGAGGCGGAGGAGGAGGAGGAGGAGGAGGAGGAGAGGAGGAGGAGGAGGAAGAGGAGGATGAGGAAGAGGAGGAGGAGGAGGAGGAGGAGGAGGAGGAGGAGGAGGAGGAGGAGGAGGAGGAGGAGGAGGAGGGGGCCTCTTGGGGCCTCTCGGGGGCCTCTCGGGGGCCTCTTGGGAGCCTCTTGGGGCCTCTTGAGGGCCTCTGAGGGGCCTCTTGGAGCTCTCTTGGGAGCCTCCTGGGAGCCTCTTGTGGCCATCTTGGGGCCTCTTGCGACCTCCTCAGAAGGGCGAAGTAGAGCTGCGTTGGACGCTGCAGCTGCTGATCATCCTTTTCCTTCGTCCTTCGATGCCTGCTCTCGGCACCCGTTTTCCTGAGCGAGCGCAATCTGCATCCACAGGGCAACAGTACACAGAAACAGCAATCCGCATCCACAGGGCAACAGTACACAGAAACATAATCCTGACAGGCCGAAGCGCCACAAGCTGGCAATGATGATGCTGATGATGAATCTGCTGATGATGACGATGATGGTAATGGTTACTGTGATGGTCCTGGTGTTTACAATGATGGGCATGGTTGTATGGTTGAAAGATGATAATGTGGATGCATTGTGTGATATAATGAGATAACATGTTGATTAAAAAGTGGCGCGCAACCATTTCTTACAAGTAACGTCTGCCATCGTGAACGGATGGCAGGACACCGCAATCGGTTTGATCAGACCCTGTAGGTCTTCGTCCGCGTATGCCCACGTGAACCGTGGATTCATCCACTTGCACTGGGTCTCACACGAATGCTGGAACAAGTGAAACTTTGGGCTGAGTTTCCAGCCCCTCCGTGAATCATCCAAAGCTTCGCGACTCAAGCATTTTTTTTTATATATATATATATATATTCAACAACTGGTTGCACAACAAACTGATCTCACGCTGAGCCGCTTGTGACATGAAGCGGGGCTCCTCAGCAATGATCGTGTAGTACCTATGCAATAGCTGACACGCAGCCAAGCGTCGGCGATCGTGCATTGAGCCACTGTTGTGCTCTTGGGCAACCTCGACAATGAACGGGACGATGTGGCGATTCGAGGCAGCCTTGCCTTTGAACTTAGGCCAGTCATTTGCACTTTTAAATCGAGCAGCGGTCAAGTGCCCCTGAATACGACACGCTGTTTTGTTTTTGCTGTACCACGTTTTCAAGATGCCCTCCAACGTCTGAAGCTGCGTGCTTCTGTTGCCTCCCCACACTCCTGATGACATCACCTCAAGTAGAACGTTTCCAATGACATGGGAGGTCACGCCCAGGTCGACCGCGCGCAGCACGTCGATGCATACAGATTCGAGGCGCATCGTGCGGATTAAAAACAATTCTGGGATGGGCCGGCCCGAATCCACCAATTCTTTTATGTATGAGTGATGCGTCTGCAGCGTTTCCCTCCAGGGTGCGTCGTCACCACATCGCGCCCACACTAGGGCGCCCGAGGGAGACGCCTTGCACAGCCAACACATGCACGGCTCTTGCGTGGGAGTGGGGGACCCCAAGGTCTGGTTATAGAACTCCCAATCGCCTCAGAGTTGGATCGCTGCTGCTTTCCAGGCGCCGCCCAGGAGCTTCCTCCCTGCACCTCGCAACGGTCTGTCCTGCCAGTCACGCTCTGGCATGATGCCGTCGGTCAAGGCGTTCATTGCCCATGATGATCGCTCCCAAATCGCGCCCATGGTACCTGCATGGATGTCGGCCTTTCGAATCGCAGTGAAAACAAATCGAGACTTCACCGTGGGAGATCCAAATCTGCAGTGCAAGCTGTTGACCGATATGCAGAAGAGGCCGTCCACCTTGTTCGTAGGGGCGCCGTCCCCGTGTATGCCCATCGCTATTGTTTTTGTCGTATCAACATATCTTGAAATTGATTCAAAAACAGGAGTACCACGCATGCCTGCCCAAAACTTGCCAATCTCATTCTTCTCGCCACGCACAAAAGTATTAAATCTGTTCGCGTCGTGTTTCAAAATGCTTTCCAATGTGTCAATCGGGCATATGATGGGCGCGACTGCCGCGCGCCATCTTTCCCAAGGATATCAATGTAAGACATTCGTGGCGCATTCGCTGGCATGCCGATGTTGTTGACCACTGACCTGCGAGCATTATGGGGGCTCAGCCCTGTCCCTAACTTGCCCTCGCCGACTGCGCCCTGGTCTGCGGCAGCCGATGCGAACTCCAAGACGTCCTCTGCACTAGCCCTGCCAGTAGCCCAACTGTGGCGCAACAGGTCATTGAAGGGGCGGTGTCCCGCTGCCGTATCGTGCTCTGGTTGCTGGAGCACGCGTTGTTGCGCACCTGTGCGAGAGGGCTCTGGATTCTGAACCCCATCTGGGGCCTCCGACAACCGTTGGAGAATGCCTCCCCGCTTGCCCGACGATGAAGACGAATCCTGAGCAGCAGCTGCCTGGCGAGCATCAGCCAGACCGAGTCTGCGTTTAACTCCACCTCTGGGCTTCTCGCTCATGCGAATCGCCTCCGAGCTTGAGCCAAAATGGCTATGGTACTGCACGCGTTGGTCATTATTGTTAGCATTGCCACGATCTGACCCACAGTCATCAATATATGTTTCCTCGTTCGTTTCTTTTCATCGCCCCTGTCGTGTTTGCTGATGGTGATCTGCTCTGGTTACTCCCCACATCTTATGTGGGGTTCTTGTTTTCTCTGGGCGGCCGCGGGCCACACCCGCGCCCAGTCACACACACACGCGCACACATCATGATCATTACCCTCGGGCATTCTATGCGAGCCCGCTCGTGCGGAAAAGGGGCCTCCCTTATGGCCCCTGGGGGGGTCCCACCTAAAAATTGCAATCCCAGCGGCTATGTTGGGGGAGTTGCACTAGAGAAGGGGGAGTTGGGGAGGGGGCGGGAGGAAGGGGGAAGACGGAACTTTTAAGGCCCGAGGGGGTTCTAGGCCAAAAACAGGCGTCCATATTTTTTAAAAAATTTGACGCTCGATTGTGGGCTGCCGCTCGCGCGGAAGGGACTTCCCCTGTGGCCCATAGGGGGCCCCACCTAAAAATTGCAATCCCAACGGCTATGGGCATCAGCGAGCCCGCTCGAACGGAATGAGCATTCCATGCGAGCCCGCTCGCGCGGAAGGGACCTCCTCTGCTGCCCTCGGGGGGCCCCACCTAAAAGTTCGCATTCTAACGGCTATCGGCATCAGCGAGCCCGCTCGCACGGAATGACCCTCAGGGGCATTCCACGCGGGCCCGCTCGCGCGGAAGGGGCCTCCCTTGTGGCCCCATCGGGGGTCCCACCTAAGAGTTGAAATTCCAACGGCTATCGGCGTCAGCGAGCCCGCTCGCACGGAATGACTGTCAGGGGCATTCCATGCGAGCCCGCTCGCGCGGAGGAGGGGGATGAGGAGGAGGGGGAGGAGGTTTAGGAGAAGGAGGGGGAGTAGGAGGAAGGGGGTGAGAAAGAGGAGGAGGAGGCGGGGATTTCAACCACGGCGCCGTCAGGAGGACGCGATTGAAATGGGCGTTGCTCGAGGCGGAGGAGGAGGCGGAGGAGGAGACATGAGGATGAGGAGGAGGAGGAGGAGGAGGATGAGGATGAGGATGAGGAGGAGGAGGAGGAGGAGGAGGAGGGAGGAGGAGGAGGAGGGAGGAGGAGGAGGACGAGGAGGAGGGGTGGACCAGGAGGAGGTGGATGACGAGGAGGAGGACGAGGAGGACTCTGACTCTGACTCTGACTGGTGGCGAGGCCCGCGCGTGGGGGCCAAGTCCTCAAAGAGAAAACGACGACGACAACGACAGACACGACGACGACGCGATTGCGGTGAAACGGCACTCCTGCAGCAGCGGCGGGCGCCGCAGAACCTGGGAATGAGCCAGGATCGTGGCAATCTAAACGGTCGCCTGGCGAGGGCCCGTGGACATTCACAAATTGGTTGCCCCAAGGGTGGGGCAGACATTCGGTGAACGATGGGATCGGTGGGGGGCCTGCAAAATTAGGTTTTCATGTGGGGTCCGTCCGTTGGAGTAGTTGTTGCACTGTTCTGCATGGCAATGTGTTCCACGGTGGTGACGCCCTGTGCCTGTATCTAGTGCAGCCTATACTTATACGCTGATTCGCCGTCTCCCTTGAATGCAGATGATCTCGGAGCCGATGCGGATGAGCACGGTGATGACAAGGTCATGGCCATGATATTGAATGATGACATGTTCGTACGTGCTTAGGGTGGTGGTGGTGAGTAGTGGCGGCGCCTTGGAGTGCACGTTGATTTCGTTTTTGTTTTTCTGTTAAGACGACGACGAATGACGACGACGACGATGACGACGACGACGACGACGAATGACGAGCACCCATGATGATGCCGATGATGATGATGATGATGGCGATGATGCTGCTGATGACCATGATGATGATGCTGATGATGATGACGATGATGATGCCGTTGATGGTGATGATGATGATGATGATGGCGATGGAGACTATGACGATGGCGAGGGTGATTGCGTTCATGATGATGACATTGGTAGTTTCTTTTTTTCCAGCGCAATAGTTCGACGGCGCCTCAGCGCCGTTCTCTGCCCCTGTCTGCACGTGCGCGAGTGGCAGCACCCTTGCCGCCGTGAAAAGACTTGCGAGCACAAGGTGGCCCCACTGAACTCCGAACGATAGCTAGGCAGAGGCTACCTTGCGCTTCTTCGGCTTGGCGCTGCTGTTGGTGAGTTTGCTATTCCACTCCTCGAGGTCGTCGCACTCCTTGTAGAGGCCGTCTATATGCATGGCGAGCGCAAGCTTCGCCTCCTGAGTGAGCGGGCCCCTGGCAAACTTCGCCTTCTCGACTTGCTTGTACAACGCAGTGAACTTGGCAACCAGCTTGCCAATGTCCTCGCTGAGGGTAGCCGTGTACTTCGATTCCGAGCTAGAATGGAACATCTCTTTGAGCGTCATCAGCGCATCGCCGATGTTACGGAGGACCTTCCTGATGTCCTTGCTGAGCTCCTCCATGGTCTTCTCGTGCTCGGCGACGGGTTCACCAGTCACTTCGGGAATCTTCTCCGCCGTCGCCTTCTCGGTCTCGGCGCCTGGCTCCGTCTTGACCTGAGCGAGCCCCGAGGAAGAAGCCGCGTTGAAGAAACCAGCGTTCTCCTCAAACTCCTTCAGGGCGTTTGCCTTGTCATCCTCGCTCTCCAAGGTCCCGGTGGTGTCGAGCGCCGCCTTGCTCACATCGGCCTCGATGTTGCCGCCGCTGTCCGTCCAGACTTTGTATTCACGATTCCACTCATCGTCCAATCCCGAGTCTGGATCTGGTCTCGACTCCAATTTGTTTGATGCGATTTTTGAAGCAGCCTTGGCCTCGCCAAATGCATTTATCATTTGTTGTTTCCCCATCCACACGAACAAGTGCTCGGACTTCTTCTTTGATTCGAGCGACCTCTCTGACTTGATCTCAGCCTTGCGGTTCCTCTCCATGACGTGAACCGCGAACCACCCCTCCATGAATCGCTTCCTCGTCTCTAACGGTGCAATGTCGTAGGCAGCTTTCTGTCCAGTCGAGTTCAAGTAATGGACCATCGAACTCCGAGCTTTTTTCCGCTCCTCCGCATCACTCAACATTTGCTGCGCTTTTTTGAGTTCCTCATCAGGCACGAAGGGCGGGACGATCGGCGTGACAGTCGCCTTCTTCTTGGGTTTCGGAGCCTTCGGAGCCATGGCGCTCCGACGTGTCAGTGGGCCCAGCTCGATTCGGAGCCGCGCGAGGGTGGCGATCGCGCCCAAATGGCTGCGGGCAGGAGGGTGGCCCCCCTGTCCGAGGAGCAGCCTGGAGAAGGAGGCGGGAAACGAAGAGAAGCAGAGGGGGCCCCGAGAGCCCAGGAGCATCTCCACTGGAAGCACACTGGTAGAGCCCATGATCCGAGAGCCCGGAGGCTCTTCCCCAGGAAACCCAAAACACATACTGGCGGCTAAAAAAAAAACATATTATGTTTTTATATGGTTTGTTTGTTATGTCGCATACATATATGATTTGATATGTTTCAACATATAAAAACATAATATGTGTTTTACGGTTTTTTTATGTTGTTTGTTGCGCCTCTGTTTGTTAGTGTTATTGTTTTATTGTTTTATTGTTGTCCTGTTTTTTTCTGTTTTTTGTTATGTGTTCTTGTGGCATGCCCGCTTCAGAGAACAGCGCGCTGCCACCTGCGCGCGCTCGACTACTGGAGGGTTGGATGGGGAACGGGCGCGGGGGCCGATGGGGGCCAAGGGGGGCCGAGGGGGACCCCGAGGGGGAGAGGGGTGACGGGCGGAGGGGGCGGGTGACGGGGAAGGGAAGGGTGGCGGAGGGCGAAAGAGAGGATGACGACCGGAATTCTTTTTCTGTGCTAGCTTGGGCCGCACCCAACATACAAATCGCCTCGCAGGCGAGCTCAAACAGAATCGAGTCTGCACAAACTGCCAGCAGAAGCGATCGCAATCGAGTTTGCAATATCACCAGCATGGGCGAGAGAGTGTCTCCGTGACGCACAACGTGCTCAGAGCTGAGAGGTCATCTAGTCAGAGGGAGAGCCCTCCTGGTCGCCGAACTCAGGGGGCGGCAGCGTCTCTGGAAGAGGCTCCCCATTCTCAACGACGAGGGAATCTTCGACCTCAGGGACTGCGTCTCCACCCTCAGTGCTGCCCTTGCTCTCGTGCTTGCCGTGGCCGCCTGGGCTGATCGGGTCGCTCGCCGTGCGCTTGATGACCTTGCTTGCAACGGGGTTCATGATCGGCTCCAGCTGCTCCTTCATGGCGCTGCGCTTCTCCATGAGCTCCATCATGCGATTGCCGAACGTCTCTGCGGTGAAACCGTCAGCGCCAGAATGCGTTTTAGCGTCATCCACGACGCTCGTGAGGATTGTCGCCTCGGTTGCGAGCTCCTCGATGTCGGGGATGCGGTCCCTCGTGTACTTGTGCTCGTTCAGCTTCTGGAGCCAGGCTGCGAACACGACCTTCATGTTGTCGAGCTCCCGTGCGTAGCCGTCGAGAATCAGGTGCGATTCCTCTGCCAGCTTCTTCCCGTCGCAGGGGCCGCCCACGTCAGGATTGCCACCTCCGAGGCCGCCGCGGAACTCAGGCGAGTCCTGGGCAACCTCCACGCCGTCTCCATATGAGGGCGACATTGGGAGCAGCCGCGAGCGCACGGCCACGATCACAACAGGGCGCCCACGATGATTGAGCCCAAATGGCTACACAAGGAGAGGACGGGGGAATGAGGAGCATGCTCTGCAACGGTCCTGCGCTAATACTTTACCTCTCATTGTGACGGCGATGATGGTGACGATGATGATGGTAACGATGACGATGACGATGTTGGTGGTTATAGTGATGATGGCGATGACCATGATAAAGATGGTGACAATTCTGATGATGATGATGGTGGTGATGATGATGATGACTATGATGATGGTGCTCAGCATCATCATGGCGATACGGATGACGATGATCGGGGACAAAAGTCTCACGCGGCCTTCGCCGCTGGTAACCCCCCCTGCGGTCCGACATGGAGCCAATGATGATTCCAAGAGGCCCCCGAACTGTTTCAGAGGACCTCCGTCGCTGGCGATGGCATGGTGACGAAGACGATGATCACGACGGTGCCGATGATGACGGTGATGATGCTACGGGCAAAGACGATATTGGTTTTCACTGGCCGAACGTATCCCTGCGCTGCTGCCCATCCCAAGCATAGATCACGGCTATGCGATACCTAACTCCTCGCCTTTGGCAAAGCTGCGAATACGGCCTAGGGGAGGAACAGCCACGGGCGCCCCCTGGAACTTTTGGGGGGCCACAGAGGGGGGAGGAGGAGGATGCTAGCCATGCCGTTAGGAGGGGAGAGGAGGATGCTGTTAGCTCCCGTCGTCACAGCAGGAAGCTGATCTCTGTCAATCTAGCAGTGACTCATCGAACGTGCCAGCATCATACTGGTCCCTGTACAACTTTCTTCTGATTGCACCTGCCTCGTTCCCAGCTCGCTTGGCCTCATCAGCATTGCACCCTGCCTTCAGTTTCTCCTTCATGACAGTCGAGCGCGCCCTGGAGTGCTCTCGATTGAGGAACTTCATGAACTTGGCAGCGAACTCCTTCGTAGCTTTCTTATCATCTGGCTCCTTGCCGCTCGCAACCTGGTCGCCCTTGGGCTTCTTCGGCGGTGCCTGCCCTGCGCATTCACCAGACGGCTTGCGCTTTCCAGATATCCTGGTTGTCTTTACCTTGATCTCCTTGGCTTTGACGGCCTTGTTGTAGTCTGCCCAGTCCTTCGGGGTGATCTCCACGCCCGAGTCCATCAGGAGAGCCATCGACGATGCACTGGGCGCAGCGCCCTTTGCCTGCGAAGGAGCGGCATCATCGTCATCACCCTCCGCCTCCATGATGCCAGACGCCAGAAGTCGCGCTAGCCGTGGGCACGTGCTGGTGAGCAAAGCATCCGCATCGTGCTCTTGGCTGCCATGTATCACCTCTGGAGAAGATGGGCACGCCACGACAGCCTGGCTTGCGAACTGCACAGCCTTGACCGCCTGCGAGTGCTCAGCCGGCTGGCGCGCGATCTCTGCGGGCGTGCACGGGGCGTCGGGAGACTCTGATGCCAGCACCACTGCGTCGTAAACGACGTCCAGGTAGCGGCGCCATGATTGGGGCACGGTTCGGTCGTGGCTCTTGTGGTTGATGAGTTGGGCGATCATGGCCCTGATGCGGTAGGTAGTGCCATCGATGGCCATTTTGTCGAGGTCCATGTCGTTGTCGGTTGAGTACTGGCTGAACGCTTTGGCGAGTGTGACTTGGTGTATGTTCAGGCCTCGAGAGGCCTTGAGCAATGCTAGAAGGCATGTTCTGAACTTGTGCATCTGAGCCCAGCGAGGGGCGTGCTTGAAATCCACATCGTCGTATTTCAAAAGCCCATTCTTGAATCCTGCAGCTGGTATCGTGCTGAGAGCATCGACGAGCGCTGGCACCTCAACCTCAGCACATTTCCGTCTGGCCATGCTGCGGCGCCAGCGGGATACAACAAACTGGAACACCGCTTCAAAAAAACATTGAGCCATAGTGGGCAACGTAGTGACGCACATAATGGAGGACGAAACAGAGTAGCACTAGGGACCCGAAGTTCCGCGTTGGCCCCCCCCGTAGGGGCCCCACCCCAAGAAACACCCCCGTGTGCCAGGAAGAGCAAGGCGGTGCCCCGAGACGCCCCAGATGCCCCAGAGAAGTCCAACGATGACGACGACGACGACGACGACGACCACGACGACGATATGCGGGACCACTGGAATCCCCGACAATATGCGGGACCAGTGGAATCCCCGACGACGACGACGACGACGACGACGACGACGACGATCGACGACCGACGACCGACGACCGACGACGACGACGACGACGACAGACGACGTCGGGCCCCATTACGGGAACTCATGAAAACAACCCGAAGTATCCCCAACGGCAAAAATATGAAATTACTCTCACAGATGGACCCCATATGGCAATATGGAATATGTACACTATCATAATGATGCTCCTCCTCCTCATTATCATCCTCACGTCTCCTCCTCCTCCTCCTCCTCTTCCTCCTCCTCCTCTTGCTGAGGCTCTGTTGGTTGTGCAGCGACCTGTTCTAAAACAAATTAAAATAGGTCGGACCCCCGTCGGTACGCACTGCTCACCTCCTGCACTGGTGTTCCATGTCAGCACGCACTGCTCACCTCCTACGCTGGCTCCACGCTCGCTCCTCTTCCTCCTCCTCCTCCTCCTCCTCCTCCTCCTCCTCATCCACCTCATCCACCTCCTCCTGGTCCCCCCCTCCTCCTCCTCCTCCTCTCCTCCTCCTCCTCCTCCTCCGTCCTCCTCCTCGTCCTCCTCCTCCTCATCCTCACGTCTCCTCCTCCTCCTCCTCCTCCTCCGCCTCCTCCTCCTCCTCCTCCTCCTCCTTGAGCAGCGTCCATTTCAACCGCGTCCTCCTGACGGCACCGTGGTTGAAATCCCCGCCTCCTCCTCCTCTTTCTCATCCTCCTCCTCCTCCTCCTTCTCCTCCGCCTCCTCCTCCTCCTCCTCCTCCTCCTCCCCCTCCTCCTTCTCCTACACCTCCTCCTCCTCCTCATCCTCCTCCTCCTCCGCGCGAGCGGGCTCGCATGGAATGCCCCTGAGGGTCATTCCGTGCGATCGGGCTCGCTGATGCCGATAGCCGTTGGACTTCGCACTTTTCGGTGGGACCCCCTATGGGGCCACAGGGGAGGTCCCTTCCGCGCGAGCGGGCTCGCATGGAATTCCCCTGAGGGTCATTCCGTGCGATCGGGCTCGCTGATGCCGATAGCCGTTTGAATTCTAATTTTTGGATGGGGCCCCCTAGGGGGCCACAGGGGAGGGAGGTCCCTTCCGCGCGAGCGGGCTCGCATGGAATGCCCCTGAAGGTCATTCCGTTCGAGCGGGCTCGCTGATGCCGATAGCCGTTGGAATTCCAACTTTTAGGTGGGACCCTCCAGGGGCCACATGGGAGGTCCCTTCCGCGCGAGCGGGCTCGCATGGAATTCCCCTGAAGGTCATTCCGTTCGAGCGGGCTCGCTGATGCCGATAGCCGTTGGACTTCGCACTTTTAGGTGGGACCCCCTAGGGGCCACAGGGGAGGTCCCTTCCGCTTGAGCGGGCTCGCATGGAATGCCCCTGAGGGTCATTCCGTTCGAGCGGGTTCTTTCATGCCGATAGCCGTTGGACTTCGCATTTTTAGGTGGGACCCCCTAGGGGCCACAGGGGAGGTCCCTTCCGCGCGAGCGGGCTCGCATGGAATGCCCGAGGATGATGATCATGATGTGTGTGTGTGTGTGTGTGCGCGCGTGTGTTTGTGTGTGACTGGGTGTGGGTGTGACCCGCGGCCGTCCAGAGAAAACAAGAACCCCACTTAGGATGTGGGGGAATATCCAGGAGCAAAGCGTGGGACGTTCACGCGAATACCCAGAAGCAAAACGTAGGACGTTCACACGAATATGTGCCCAAGAGTCGGCGGCATTCTTGGGCACACTTCCGTCTTCATCCCGTTTCTCTCGTATCCTTGCCCGCGTGCCCCCTCCTCCGTGCCCACGTGAAAGCGAAAACCGAAATGTGACGACGACGACGGCGACGTCGACCACGACGACGACGACGACGTCGACCACGACGACGACTACGACGACGACGACGACGACGACGGCGGGACGACGACGACGGCGACGACGACGATGACGACGACGACGACGACGACGACGACGAGTACGACGAGTACGACGAGTACGACGACGACGACGACGACGACGACGACGACGACGACGACGACGACGGCGACGACGACGGCGACGACGACGACGACGGCGACGACGGCGACGACCCCTTCCTCCTCCTCCTCCTCCTCGTCCTCCTCCTCCTCCCCGTCCTCCTTATCCTCCTCCCCTTCCTCCTCCTCCTCCTCCTCCTCCTCCTCCTCCTCCTCCTCCTCCTCCTCCTCGTCCTCCCCAGAGGCCCTGGGATTCTGGAGAGCCCGAACACCGAGCCCCCGACGCTTGTAGCAAACCTCGAGAGGCCTTGAGAATCTGGAAAGGCCGAACCCTGGAACACCCGACGCCTACTGGGAATGACGCTTTCGCACAAGACTTTCTCGCAATTTACTTCGGAACCGAGCCCTCGCCTGAGATTTCTTCGGCTCTACCCCCTTTAGCTTAGCCCTTAGCTAAGGTTGCTAACCCAGTTAGCTAACCCCCCAGTCCCTTAGCTAACCTGGCTAACTAAAGCGGATACCAGCTTGACCTAAGTGGGTTAGTAATGCGCGCACTTGATTAGACAGCAATTTGGCAACCCAACCCCAAAGGTTTCGGCAATTTTTAGCTAAGCCGTGCTACGTGATACCTACACCATGCAAACATTGCAATGTATGGCAAGCAGTTGCCTAACTCGGGTTAAGGCGCCAAAGCGCCCGTGCACTCTCAGTATTGGTGTTACATATACACATGGTATATATTCATAAATGTGGTAGTACAATATAATAATCCGCTGTTCTACACCAACTGATTGAAACTACTAAGATGTCACACTATTAGACAGGTAAGAGTCGTATACCTAATATTACGCTGTGTTGCAATGTACTTAAGATGGTGTGCTGTAGTGTATGATACAATGTATACACGTATATCGTATAAAAATGTATCGCCCGAGAAATGGTTATATGGGGGTGGCATAATATGGCATGCTACTTATATCGTATGAGAATATTAGATGGTATCGTGATTCTATGGTGTGGCAAATCGATAATTTGATAGTTTAGATATGTGTAATTCTATGGCACGCTCAACTAACGGGGGGGATGCCAGACTCCCAAGCAGGCGATGACATTAATGCTTGTAAACCGCATAATAGCTTGAAGCGCTGCACGCTCGAAGATACGCGTCTGTTTGGGCAAATAGACGACGCACTCCTCTGGGTTGAGACGCACGCTCTTGTTAGCACATTTTGCAACGCCTAACAAGCGCGCGGGAGGGTCGGGGGACCCCCGTGGGGAGTCATCAGATGCTCTCTTTTGACCCCATTAGAAACCTATCAGTATTCGCTGCTAGGGAAAAATATTCCTCGTAATACGCTTACTCATAATATGTTTCCTGTTCCTACCCCTCCTCAACCTCATCCTCATCCTCCTCCTCCTCCGCCTCCTCCTCCTCCTCCTCCTACGCCTCCTTCTCCTCCTATTCCTCAACCATTTATTCCTCCTCCTCCTCCTCCTTCCCCTCCTCCTCCTACTCCTCCTCCTCCTGTTCCTCCTCCTTCTCGCCCTCCTCCTTCTCCTCCTCCTGCTCCTCTGCCTCCTCATCCTCATCCTCATCCTCATCCTCCTCCGCCTCCTCCGCCTTGTCCTCCTCTTCCTCCTCCTCCTCCTCCTCCTCATCCTCCTCCTCCTCGTTTTCCCCCTCCTCCCCCTCCTCCTCCTGCTCCTCTGCCTCCTCATCTTCCACCTCCACCATTTCTTCCGCCTCCTCTGCCTCCTCCTCTTCCTCCTCCTCCTTCCCCTCCTCCTCCTCCTCCTCCTCCTCCTCCTCCTCCTCCTCCCTCCTCCCCCCTCCTCTTCCTCCTCCCTCCTCGCCTCCTCCCTCCTCCTCCCCTCCTCCTCCTCCTCCTCCTCCTCCCCCACCCCTCTGCCCCCCCCCTCCCCATGCCTCGCGAAGGCCTGGCGCAGTTTGTCGAAGCTGAGGGCTGCGACCACGAGTACCGGCGTCAACTGGCAGAAGTGCTCCCAGCCCATGCGCGGGGCGGGGGGCGCCTAAAGGAAGGAAGATAACGGCGAGGCTGACAGCGATTGACAACGACAGCGGCGAAATTGACGTTGTCAACGTCGTCGACGCCGACGCCGACGCCGATGACGTCGACTGAGACCTCCACCAGGTGCGCCGAGCGAGCAATCTAATCTGGTGACGGTGCTCGCTCTCCAGCCTCCACCTGGGAAGGTCCCGGATGGAGAAGCGGAGGCGCGGAGGCGGATTATGCCGAGGAAGGGGAGGAAGATCAAGAGGCAACTCGACCGAAAGAGATCTCCGTGGGGGAGATCCAACAGTGAGTTTTTTTTTCGGCGTTTCGACATTGGGCGGAAC
Organism: Prorocentrum cordatum; assembly: GCA_963575745.1. Lineage (NCBI taxonomy): Eukaryota > Dinophyceae > Prorocentrales > Prorocentraceae > Prorocentrum > Prorocentrum cordatum. Next base: position 93,774 of record CAUYUJ010010158.1, read on the forward strand.
GGGGGGGGGGGGGGGTCTCTGGCTCCGGACCTCTGCTTAGTGCGACTGTTTGCGACAGTGCGTCCTACGGCGGAGAGACCCCGCCTGCTCAAAAGAGGCGCCACAAAACAGCCAAGATCCACTACAGGGGGGGTGGGGGGGAGGTGGGGGTGCGAAGGCCCGCGCCGATCGGCAAAGCAATGAATAAACAACGATCAGATACGGCAGCCGCAGAAATGCTTCAGGAACTTACCATCGAAGAAACCTGGGCCAGCTACCAGAAGGTTCCCAACGCGAGCCTGGGCATCCTCATCCATGCTCGGGCCCCAGCCTGCCACAGCACCGTTGTTGCTCCCCCCCCGCCACATCGGGAGCAACCACGGCACGAGGAGCGCGTCTGTTCGGCGCCGCCTTTGCGCGGCGCCAGCGGTAAACCGACAATCCTTGCGGCGGCAGCCGTGTTGCCAGGGTGTCCCGCTGCAGGGGTCCTTCGGCCGTCCGCGCCAGGGCGCCCAGCTCCGCAAAGGAAAACATTTTGGCATGCCAGGTGGAGTGAAACTCTCTCTCTCTCTCTCGCACTCCCATGTGGTGGGCCGATGTAGCGCTGGCTCATGCCATTGGCAGAATCGGCAACCAGATCATGGACGGCATCGGAATCGGGACGCAAGTTTCCCGCAGAACACAAAATGCGGGGGGGCAAATGTCCGATGGACTACCTGAACAGGACGGACTGAATCGAATACCCCCACCACCCTCACCCCAGGTGGCATAGGGTTTCTCAACTTGGACGGCCTGCAATGACTCCCATCCAAAGAGTGGACAACGTACTTCCTTCCCCCCGCATCACGGCCTGCATTAAAAGTCAAGGTGTTCGGCATGACTGGGATGTCTTTGTTGAGGCTGAGAACTGCTGTTTGTTTGTTGACCCTACGATGTGTGTTGGTTCCTGCCTGGGTCGGCCTTGCGACTGGCTCGGCACGATCTTGTGGATCCATTCGAAAGGCCTTTTCGTAGAGAAACTCATGGCCGCCCAACTGGTGCCCTGCGGGGTGAATGTCGGCGCCCATGATCGGAGGGCGTCAACTTCACACACCTACACCGATCCTGGCCAGGCTGGGCATCACACAATCATTACTTGACAGATTCAAGAATCTGCTCGTGAAGCGCAGCGTTGCTGCGTCCTCGGCCCGACGGCAGCATGTCCGAGCAGACACCTTGGCTCTGCTCTCGTCGTCCTCACAGAGGCCCCCTAGATGGGGTCGTAGTACTGCAGGTCCGTGCCGTGTCGACCCTGGCGTTGGTTCCTGACACCGCGCTGGATCGTTCAACCTTGAACGATCGGCCGTCTCCGCAACGTCCGATCGTTCAACATCGACCGATTCTGGGCCGCCGTCGGCGTTCAACGTTGAACGTCGGCGGCGGGGTCGCCGCTGGTCGACACGACGCGAACCTACCGTAGATGGGGCCAGAGTGTCGTGCCGCATCGCCGATGCATCGGCGACACACCCCCGATGCATCGGCAGTGCACCTGCGACGTCGGCGCTGCCTCGGCGCCATCGGCGCAGAGAAACTCGGGCTCCACATCGAGGCGCATCGCTGATGCATCGGCGAGGCGGCGCGATCGTCCGGCCCCATCTACTCCGACCCCATCTACGGCAGGTTCGTGTCGTGCCGACCCCAGCGTTGGTTTTTGACACCGCAGGGATCGTTCAACCTTGAACGATCGGCCGCTGCCGCAACGTCCGATCGTTCAACATCGATCGATTCTGGGTCGCCGGCGGCGTTCAACCTTGAACGCCCGCGCTGGGGTCGCCGCTGGTCGACACGACGCAAACCTACCGTAGACCCCAGGCGAAAGGTGCGGGGGGGAGGGGGGCACGTCCCCCCCTGAAGGCAAAATGTAGCTGCCGATCCCGCCCGTGCACCTGCGTCGCTCCTCCGCCGACCCCTTTGGGATCTACGGCGTGAGAGACTGAGGAAGCCTCCAAAGCCTCAAGAGACCCTCCACGAGAGCCCAATCTGGCAAAGATTGGGCCATCCCCTATGGGAAGGTGACGTGTTTGGGCAACTAGTTCCGAAGCCGTCGGCGACGGCCCGAGATGGGCCAAGAGGCCTTCAGGGGGCTCCACGACGGCTCCAGGCGGCCAGGGGATGGCCCCAAAGGCGCCAAGATAGTCCCAGGGGACGCCAAAACGGCCCCAAGAGCACCCACGATGGCCCGATGATAGCTCAACACGGGTCCCAACCAGCCTCAGATGGCGCCAATGCGACCCGCAAGTCGCCGCTGACCGCCCGAAGGGGCCCTCAGAGACACCGAAGATGCTCCAAGATGGCCTCCAAAGCACCCCCCCCCTTGAGGGCCCCCACCAGCCAGAAGTGCCGCATTCCGCTACGGCAGGTCCGTGCCGTGTCGACCCTGGCGTTGGTTTCTGACACCGCGCTGGATCGTTCAACCTTGAACGATCGGCCGTTCCCGCAACGTCCAATCGTTCAACATCGACCGATTCTGGGTCGCCGGCGGCGTTCAACCTTGAACGCCCGCGCTGGGGTCGCCGCTGGTCGACACGACACGAACCTACCGTAGGACACCTCAGTCAGGCAGACCGCGCCAGAAGCCTGGACCTCTACCCGACACGGCCCAAGAAGCGCCCCGAGTCGCCCCACTACACGACGGCCCCCGACGGCCCCGCAGGCGGCCCGGGAGGAGCCGAAGATTGCCCACCCAGACCAGAGTGGTCTTCGTACGGGCTGTACGGCGCCGCCGACGGCCCAAGAGGGTCCCGAAAGGCCCCCGCGCAATCCCACGTGGCACCCTGTCGCCCGGAGCTTACTGCCGCCCCCGCCCACGGCGCCCTCCGCTCGTCTCTTGTTTGCCGCGCGCACTCTTGCGCGCGGCAGGCGCCGCGGCACCAGCCAGACGAGCCTCAGCCTTGCGTTTGGGCCTCTCCGTGGCAGGACCACCGTGGTTCAAACGAGCGCCGGCCCACCCTCACAGCGGACCCCTGGCCCACAGCGCGCCCGAGGGGACACGGCCCAGCAGGGCCGCCTCAGGCTCCGCGGTGGCACCAAGATGTTTCCCTCGGGACCCCGGCGAAGGCCCAGACAAGCCAAGATTCGCTCATTCCCCACGGAAGCCTGCGCCACGAAGCCCACATGTCCGCTGGCAACTCATGGGAGCCTCCCAAACCATCTTGTCGGCTCTTGCGAACGGACGCTAATCGACGCTAAACCGACACCAATCGACGCTAGATCGACGCTTATCGACGCTAGCCGACGCTAAATCTGCGCTATCTCATCGACTCCAGGCGCTGATCGACGCTAAGCGACGGTGAAGACGTAATTAAGAGGGTATACCCGGCTCCCATGATTTGCCAGCGAAGACATGTGCCAATTCCCGTGAGAAACCTATCGTTTTTGGCACAGCCGTTCTGGCGGCACAGCGACCCGCGACAGGCGACGAAGCCTGCATGAGGGCCCCACACGGCGCCCCATCTGGCCCTCAAGGAGCCGTGGAGGAAGCCCAGGAGAGCCACGTTCGGGCTTCGCATCGGCTCTAAGAGGGTTCCCTCAGGGACCCCCTGTGGGGGCCCAAACAAGCAAACATTAGAGCCTGGACTTTCCCAACCATCCTGTGGTGTTGGGTCCTCGTTTTGAAGAGACAGCGCCCTGCGTCACTCCTCCCGCTGCCCCCTGCCCGTCCTCCCATCCTTGCTTCTCCTCTCCCTGCGCCGTCATCACCATCATTATCGTGATCTTCATCGTGAGCACCATCGCCGTCATCGGCGTCATCAACATGGTCATCGTCAGCGTCGTGCCTCTGTCCTCCGCATGTCCACCATTTTGGCACACCCTTCACACGGTTCGGGGCCCCTCAAGGAGCTCCACCGAAGGCCCCAGTGGCAGGGTCCGCATGCGTCAACGCCACCCACGGTTCGTGGCACCACAGGGAGCTCCACCGAAGGCTCCAGTGGCAGGGTCCGCATGCGTCAACACCACCCATGTAAGCGCACCCCTCACACGGTTCGGGGCCCCATAGGGAGCTCCACCGCAAGCTCTAGTGGAAGGGTCCGCACGCGTCAAGGCCACCCATTTAGGCGCACCCCTCACACGGTTCGTGGCCCCACAGGGAGCTCCACCGAGGGCCCCAGCGGAAGGGTCCGCATGCGTCAACGCCACTCACTCATTTCGGCACACCCCTCACCGGTTCGGGGCTCCATAGGGAGCTCCACCGAAGGCTCCACTGGCAGGGTCCGCATGCGTCAACGCCACCAGTTCGTGGCACCACAGGGAGCTCCACCGAAGGCTCCAGTGGCAGGGTCCGCATGCGTCATCGCCACCCATGTCGGCGCACCCCTCACACGATTCGTGACCCCATAAGGAGCTCCACGGAAGGCTCCAGTGACAGGGTCCGCATGCGTGAAAGCCACCCATTTCGGCGCACCCCTCACACACTGCTCGTGGGCCCACAGGAAGCTCCAATGGCAGGGTTCGCACGCGTCCCAGCGTTCCCCCACCCATTCCGGCACACTCTTTACGAGGTTCGTGGCCCCATAGGGAGCTCCACCGAGGCCCCCAGTGGCAAGATCCGCATGCGTCAACGCCGCCCATCTCGGCACACCCCTCACACGGTTCGTGGCCCCATAGAGAGCTCCACCGAAGGCTTCAGTGGCACAGGCCGCGCCACCCATCTAGGCACACACTCCACACTGTTTCTGGCCCCACAGGAAGTTCCACCGAAGACCCCAGTGGCAGGGTCCGCATGCGTCAACGCCACCCATTTCGGCGCACCCCTCACACTGTTCGTGGCCCCATAGGGAGCTCCACCGAAGGCCCCAGTGGCACGGTCCGCATGCGCCAACGAAAAACGTTTATGCGCACCCCTCACACGGTTCGTGGCCCCATAGGGAGCTCCACCGCAAGCTCTAGTGGAAGGGTCCGCATGCGTGCCTACCCCTCAGATGGTTCGTGGCCCCACAGGAAGCTCCACCGAAGGCTCCAGTGGCAGGGTCCGCATGCGTCAACGCCGCCCATTTCGGCGCACCCCTCACACTGTTCGTGGCCCCATATGGGAGCTCCACCGAAGGCCCCAGTGGCACGGTCCGCATGCGTCAACGAAAAACATGTATGCGCACCCCTCACACACAGGCAGCTCCACCGAAGGCTCCAGTGGCAGGGTCCGCATGCGTCAGCGCCACCCATGTCGGCGCACACCGCACACGGTTCGTGGCCCCACAGGGAGCTCCACCGAGGCCCCCAGTGACAGGGTCCGCATGCGTGACCGCCACCAATTTCGGCACACCCCTTACACGGTTCGTGGCCCCATAGGGAGCTCCACCGAAGGCTCCAGTGGAAGGGTCCGCATGCGCCAACGCCGCCCATTCTGGCCTACACCTCACACGGCTCGTGGTCCCACAGGGATTTCCACCGAAAGCCCCAATGGCACAGGCCGCACGCGGGGACCGCCACCCATCTAGGCACCCCCCTCACACGGTTCGGGGCCCCATAGGGAGCTCCACCGCAAGCTCTAGTGGAAGGGTCCACATGCGTCAACGCCGCCCAATTCGGCACCCCCCTCGCACGGTTCGTGGCTCCATCAGGGAGCGCCACGGAAGGCAGGCACACCCCTCACACGGTTTGTGGTCCCACAGGGAGTTCCACCGAAGGCCCCAATGGCACAGGCCGCACGCGGGGACCGCCACCCATTTCGGCACACCCCTCACATGGATCGTGGCCCCATAAGGGAGCTCCACCGAAGGCTCCATTGGCACAGGCCGACCGCCACCCATTTAGGCACACCCCTCACACGGTTCGTGCCCCGTGCCCCCACAAGGCGCCCAGACGGGCGCCGCGAAGCGCAGACGCAGCCCCAGGTATGACGATGTCTGGATTTGTTCAGAAAGCGGATCCTGGAAGCCTGCCTCTTTTCCCAGTCCCTTTCCCCGTATCTGGAAGATCCGACGCGGGACATGTTCTAGCATTCGGTGCAGGCTGGAGTGACCCAGGGACCTAAATCGCCTCGCGGGCGCGACGATGAGCGTGTCGCGGCCTGGGCTGAACGTGCTCTCCAGGGGGCATCGCGAGGGCGCGAAGATAACCGCGTATCGCGGGGCACCTGCAATATTCGAGGCGAGGTACTTTCTAGCATTCGGTGCAGGCTGGCGCGACTCGGGGACCTCGGTCACCTACGGGTTTTCTAGCACTCGGTCATTTGTGGGGGCGCGACGATGATACTCTGCTCTAGCGGCTCGAACCGCTCGACGCGTGCAACACGCAACAGAAACACAGAGAGCGAGAGAGAAAGAGAAACAAAAAGAGCACGCTGGGAAGAAGATGAAGACAAAACGGCCGCGCACGGGGCTCGGCTCGGGTCGGGCCACCGCTGGCCCCCCTCCTCCGTCTCATCTTCTTCGCGGCACTCGCAGCTGCCCGTGGTGGGGTCCTTCGCCAGGCTGACTGTGCTCTCCGGGATCACGGCCGTCACTGGCCCCGCACCCCCAGCCCCCCAGATGACGTCACGCTCTGTGCCGGCGGCGTCCGGGAGAGCCTGGGGATGCCCGAGGCCAGGTAGGATGCCTGGGGGCTCCCTCAGGGACCCCCACGAGGGGCCCAAACAAGCGACCATTACCCAATCCCCTGCGAGAGCATCACCACGAAGCCGACATCTGCCCAGGCCTTTTCTAGAAAAGGGCCCCTGAGGTTCCGTAGAGGCTCCAAGATAGTTCTCCCATGACCAGGAAGCACACATTCACTGCTGCGCATGGGGTTGGTCCATGATGTGACATCATAGATCATAGACCAACCCCATGGACCCACGAAGCATCCGAAACTGACCCAGATGGCCTCCCTAACAACACCGCCAAGTGACCAAGCACTCCGCACAGGCCATACCCACAAACGGGCTAACTCACGGTGACGGCGGATGTGACGCAAACCTGTAGAATTCACGTCCAGAGTTGACGTGCTGAGCGGCAGCGTCTTTCGGCGAACGCCTTGATGCAACGTATCCAACGCATGCAGCATGTTTCGGCGAACGCCTTGATGCAACGCATCCGACGCATCCGAGGAGGAGGAGGAGGAGGAGGAGCAGGAGGAGGAGCAGGAGGAGGAGGGGGAGGAGGAGGAGGAGCAGGAGGAGGAGGGGGAGGAGGAGGAGGAGGAGGAGGAGGAGGAGGAGGAGGAGGAGGAGGAGGAGGAGGAGGAGAGGGAGGAGAGGAGAGAGCAAGAGGAGAGGGAGCAGGAGGAGGAGGAGGAGAAGGAGGAGGAGGAGGAGAAGGAGGAGGAGGAGGAGGGGGAGGAGGAGCAGGAGGAGGAGGACGAGGAGAGGAGGAGGAGGAGGAGGAGGGAGGAGGAGGGGAGTAGGAGGAGGAGGAGGAGGAGGAGGAGGAGGAGGAGGAGGAGGAGGAGGAGGAGGAGGACGTGCTCGGAAGCACCTCGACGCCGTCTTCGGGCTGCACGGGCTCGAGGGCTGCGGCCCAGGCGAACGTTCAGAATTCCCCACGCAGGCGCAGGCCTGGGTCCTCCTCCTCCTCCTCCTCCTCCTCCTTCCTCCTCCTCGCACGTAGCCCATCCCTCCTCCTCCTCCTCCTCCTTTCTCCTCCTCCTCGCACGTAGCCCATCTCCTCCTCCTCCCTCCTCCTCATCCTCCTCTCTTCCTCCTCCTCCTCCACGTCCTCTCCTCCTCCTCCCTCCTCCTCCTCCTCCTCCTCCTCCCTCCTCTCCTCCTCCTCCTCCTCCTCCTCCTCCTCCTCCTCCTCCTCCCTCTCCCTCAAGCCACTTGGGCCCGAGCACGTCCGAACGTCCCCACGTAAGGCGCAGGCCCGGATCCTCTTGCACCAATGTGGGTTCCCACCTGGCCAGCGTGCCATGGCGACGGCAGAGGCTGCAAAGCACATCGCGGACGCGATGGAGACCGCAACCCAGGCGTTCTCAACCTACGAAATACTGGAGCTCAGACGCAACGAGGATGAAGATGAGGACAGGGCCCACGAGTTCGGCGGGATGCTCAACACCAGTGCTACTGGTACGGATGACTTCGCGAGCATCGAGGCGCTGTTTGCCGAGAGCGACGAAGGCCTCGAGGCCGCGTCCAGCTTAGACGAGATCTTCGAGGGGCTCTAGGTCACTGGGGTGATGGCAGCCACTTGAAAGGAAAAGAGACAGGGTATCAACGACGCGACGAAAAGCCGCAACTTCCAGAAGGCCGACAAGCTTGAGACCTCACTTCGCCGCGAGCTGGAAGAAGCTCAAAGGAAGACCCGCTGCCACAACCGTAAGAGGGTCGGACACTGGTCACGCGAGTGCCCCAGGAAGCGAAAGGGCAAGGGCAAATGGTCGTTCAGGCCCCGCCCTGTGACAAGCGCCTGAGCCACATTCCTGGTCCTGGAAGTGACTACCTACCAGACCACCCCAACCCAACCCGAAGACCCGAATTTGACCCGAATTTCGGGTTGGGGGGGGTACGGGTTCCATGTGTTTTTTCAATGTTCCCCGACCCCCCCCCCCCACCAAACTGGAAATGGAGGGCAAATTGATGCCCTCGGGTAGGGCTGGGGTGGTTTGGTGGGTGGTCCTGGAAGCTCCAGGTTCCCATGATGCGAGCGTGGCGTCCGGGCCGCAACAGCGGCGGGAGCGCCACGCGCTCGGAGCCGTCCACCGCGAGGGGAAGAAGACCGAGATCTTCCCTTCGCCTGTCCAGTGGGCCAGGGGGTCGTGGAAACCCCGGCCGTGGCAGGAACCTCGTCGGCGAGAATACTCTGCCGAAGCTGAGCCGGGTGCTCGACCAGCGGGTCTTGAAACTCAACTACTATTAGGCCGGGCAAGTCCCCCTGCAGGCGGATCCTGGATGAAGACTAAAAAATGCCCAACAGAGATTCAAAACACATTCAGCAATGATCAGACAATCGTTCCAAGACTGTGTGCCAAACGATTTTCGAGTGCTCCTCCAGTAGAGGGACAGGCCCGCCTTGCTACAGGGCAGTATTCCATATGGGATGTTTTGTAATATCGGATTCTTAATACATGACTAACTAGAACCACGCGCGCTTCGCGCGCGCTTAGGTTCTAGCTAGGATCATTCTCGCTGGGAGTTTGACGTAGCTTCTCGGGAGCCTCTGAACCTGTCGGGGGCCTCCTGGAAGCAGGTTCGAAGCATTTTGGGGGCCGATTTGGGGCTTCTCGGGGCCTCCTTTGGGCCTCTTGGGGGTCTCCTGGGGCCTCTTGAGGGGCCTCCTTGGGGCCTCCTGGCGGCCTCTTGGGGCGGAAGGCTCGAGCTTGCGGTTCGTGGTCCCCCTCTGGGCCCCCTCTTGGGTCCGTCTTGGGGCCCTCTTGGGCCATCTTGGGCGCCTCTTGGGCCGTCTTGGGGCCCTCTTGGGCTGTCCTTGGGCCCTCTTGGAAGCTTCTTGGGCCGTCTTGGGGCGGTCTTGGGCGCCTCGTGGGCCGTCCTGTAACGTCGGAAAGCCCAAAAAGCAACTTTGTGGAAAATGCACGTTTTACGAAGGGAATGGGCCAATGTTTGCGTCTAGGGGCCCTCTTGGGACGCATGTTGGAGGCTTCTTGGGGCGTCTTGGGGGCGTCCTTGGACGTCTGGAGGCCATCTTCAGCATCTTGGAGCCCTCTTGGAGGCCTCTTGGAAGTTTCTTGGGCCGTCTTGGGCGCTTCTTGGGCCGTCTTGTCTGACTGGGGAGGCCTCCGGCAAGCCCCGACGAGCCTCCGGGCCCCCCGGGGCCCACATTTGTGGTCGGGGTCCCGGCCCCGGGCCCCCGGACCCGGTGCGCCGTTATATGTATATCTATGAATGATTTACGCATGAACTCCTCGTTGTTTTTGATACCAGATCCTTGCATTTTTAATACATGATCCGCACGCGGAGCATTTATTAAAAACGGCACTGTACCCAGACCCCCGACGTAATGATTTTTTCATTACGTCGACCCCCAGAGGTCCCGACCCGTTCCCCATGACCGGCTTTGCATCCTGAGTCGTTTTTTGACGCTCCCGAGGCCCGGCGAGGGCCCCCGGAGGCCGAAAATAGCGAAAAACCTCCCGTCGTGATTTTTTCATTACTCGAGGGGGTCTGGGTACGAAGACGAGGCCAGCGGCCGCACGGAGGCGACGCGGGCGGTCAGGGATCCCGGTCGCCACCGGGCAGGCAGCACCCGGCGGGTGCGCGGCGGCCGTCGTGGAGGGGGCGGCCTGCCGCTCCTGCGGGGCGGGCCGCCACGGAGGGCGCTGCCCCGGCCAGGTGGGCTTCCCCGCGGACCGCACCGCGCTCGACGCGCGGGGCACCGCCGTCGGCCAAGTAAGGGCAAGCTCATATTGGATAGGTTGCCCGTCGGCAGCTTCCCTATGCTCCACTGTGCTTCTGGGAAATGGATATAGATAACCAAGGGCAACCTATCCGCGGCCTGGAGGCCTGGGATTTGGACGCCCGAAGTAGGCATGGAAAGAATGGGCACGATGCCCACCCACAAATGTTGTCCCACACCGACCGCGGCCGCTGTTGGGCAGGCGGCCTCCTGTCTCGAAGGGACACAGGCCGCGGCGGCGGGGACGGCGAGTCCTAGTCAGAGTGAACAGGAACTGCTGTTGGGCATTGTACCCATTCTTTCCGTGCCCACTTCGTTCGTGCAGATGGGAGATGGGCACCAACACCAGCACAAGGGGGTCGCCCTCACAGGGGGAAGACGGTCCTGGATTTCGGTTCGGTGCTGGTGGTGAGATGTCGGTCACCTCGGAAGCTTGAGTATTACCACCATCGCCGAGATCGGGATCTTCTTCCCTCGGTGGATGCACACCGCCGATATTGGTGTTGGTGTCAACCTCTAGGCCTGCGAAATCCTGGAGGAGACACGAAGCTCCTGGACTACAAGAGGGTGGCTCTGTGCATCGACCAGATTGCGGAAACGCCGGCGGTCGAGGGGGAGACACAGCAGGACTCGGTGGCCGACACGAGCATCGCGAAGTCCGAGGAGCTCGAGACGGAGGTGCCGTCGACGGGGACCGCCGACCAGTCCGACGATACTATCGAGCAAGCGCCGACGAACCCTGAGGACCGCGACCCCGTGAGCGACGAGGAGCAGGTCCCCAGGACCTCGGTGCTAAAACGAAAGTGTAAGCGAGCTCATCGGGAACACATCCAGGAGGCCTTGTAAGTTTCGGCGGAGAAAGTCAAGTGGCGTGCGACTGAGCTCTGCGCACTACCCAGGACTGTCAAATGTGCTGGGGAGACCTACCGGGCTTCAGGCAAGAATTGCGATGTGCAGACTGGTCACGACGTAAGGAACCGACAGGTACGGCATGATGTTCCAAACGAGCTCAAACGAGTATGATCCCGGGTGCTTGTGGCGCGCCCTCCCTGTACGTGGCGTGGTGGTTTTGCGACGATCAACGCGCGCAACTTCATCTTCACAGAACACATGCACATGGTACGACAGGCACTCGCACACTCGGTACTGAATGCAAGAGATACGCACACAGCTCGATCGAGGCAACGGAGCTCCTTCGAACATTCTTACACATCGGTCGCCTAGAAAGCGCACTAGATGTAACAACTTATGAAGCGCATGATTGAAATATGTACGGACATGTGCGTACACGGATTACGAGAGCCAGGTGGTGAACCGCTTATATACAAATTCAAATACGCGTCTGCTGGCATCCTCACCCCGACCTCAGAAGTGTGTTGGTGGGTCCTACCATGGGAATCACGAACATGCGACTATCGAGGGGAAGCCCAATGGAGCTTCAGGACGCAAGTGGGCTAGGATTTACGCCCGACGCTTCTGCGAAGCGATTCTCCGAGATACCGACGATCTCGAGCAGCCTTGGGCTCCTAGCGTGGACGTACCTCCGAACGTTCAGGAAGAACTTGCGGTCCTGCCCCTCGAGACAGGCGAGTGCCGTCTGAGCGAGCGAAGTCACGTACAGGTACTCGCTGCTTAGTTTAAATCGGGCATGCCCCCTTACTGGCGGATGTTGGGCGAAAAATAAAACAACAATTCCAAACATACAGCAAAGTAGTCAAACCATAATCGAAAAATCGTCCTCAGACTTATTTTTGCTATTTTTGAACATTCCTCCTGTAGGGGGGCACGCCCGATTTAACACCAGTGTTGTCTGGCTGCCAGCTTGGAGAGTGGCACTCACCAGGACGCGCCCCACACAGCCCAGACACCCCCCAGCAGCAGCAAATGGTCAAAACATTCGAAACGACATTAGGAAACTACTTTGAAGGGGCCCAGGGACACATAAATACATACACACACATCCCAGGATTCGCCATATTTTCCATATTTGTGGGGATTGTCGTCTTCCCCCCCTGACCATCTTTACCAATGTTTTCAAGAGCCGACGATTAATTGTGTCTGTGTTTTCCTTCCTGATACTTATCAACTTGGGCCATGCGGAACCACTGAAGGTGGCACGAACACTCCAACACGGTGGACACGACGAGGCGATACGGCTAGATCGAAATATCGAAACCTTCAGGGAGTTTAAGCAGCAGCTAGGCATCGACAGCACCAACATCGCAGGCTGGAAGGGTCCCAAACATACTGTGCATGCACTGAATGTGGTGGACGACGCCTCCTCGCACCATACTGTGGTTCCACGACTACAAGGAGAACGCTCTGAGACTATACGTGACGGTGATCGCCGAACTTGGACACGTTGGGCCGGACCAGCTGAGCGTATCATAGTAGGCACAAGACAAGCCAACGCAGGTGCCGTTCTGGGGGATCCGCTCGAGTTGGAAGAGACTGAGATCGTGCCTGTAGCAGGGTGAGGGCAGTGGCAGACCGGAAAAACGCAATCACATGGGAGATGGTGGGAGCGTATTTCCAAGCGGCTGTTGGAGACAGTCCAACCGACCGACTATCGAGAGTGCACAGAGTTCGGAGGCGGCCAAGAGGGGGGCGTGCAAGAGGGGGGGCGCAAATCATGGCCGGCGGCATGTTCGCGGCCCACAGGGGGAGCCAGGGACGTAATGAAATAAGAAGAGGCGCCATGAAATCTGGGGAAATATCATGGCCCACGCCATGATATCCACCCCCCCAGTCATCACCCCCCTCTTTGCCGCCCCCGAAGAGTGTGTCGACGCCACGACCGACGCCAAACAGCGGATGCTGCGGGTGGACGGTTACCGCACCAACACGCACCCGGCCACGAGTCACGCCTGCCCGGCAATCTGCCGCGAGACGCAGTCGACGTGGTTAGTTCAACGGGCCCGCTGTACAGTGGAGGCCCGACCCGAAGAAACCTTCAACAAGAACCACCCCTGAGGCCCCAAGGCGTCCATTGATTTCTGGTGTGGGAACGTCACGCTTTCCATCGCAAAACCATCGAACCCCAAGAAACCCAGGGCACCCTGAGGGCAAGCAGGGTGTTTCTTGGCATGGGCCCCCACTGTGTGACAAGGCTTGCTCTCGTGCACGTGAAATTCGGCAACAGGCCGTGCGGGCCCTCCTGCAGGCCAGAGATGACCAGGATTTGCGCCGTGCAGTGTCGGCGCGGAACTGGGTCACGCATGCTGTCTAACCTGGGGATCAGGTGGCGTACTGGAGGAAGGGGAAGAATGCCCACGCTTTGTGGCATGGACGGGGTGGTCTGGTTGGACACGAGGGTAGGAACTGGTGGTACCCCATCGGGGACAACTCATCCTGGCGAATCCGTCCCAGCTCCGACCTGCGACGACGAACCAGGTCCAAGCGGACCAGCTTATGAACAAGAATTGCAGGATGAGTGTCAACGTCTGAATGCTGCAGAAGGCTACTTGCATGTCCTGGACTTGAAATAGGAGTTCCCCCCCACTGCCACCAGGTGTCAGCTTCGAGGCTCATCGAGGTAATGCACCCGAGGAGCCCAACGAGGACCCCGCCAACGCCCAGGACAGAGGCCCAACTAATCCAGGCCCCAGTGTGGTGCCAGTCGGAACCGACCGCCGCTCCAGAGCCACTGGAACCGACGGCAACAACTTCGACTTCAGCTCAGCCCACGACGACGGCATACGAGGAACCGAGGTATCGACGAGGTTGCTCGACTACGACATACGACGAAACGAGGTAGCGACGAGTTTGCCTAAGCAGTGCCCCGACAGGACCCAAGAGGAGCCCGACTTCGTGTCCCAGCCTCTCGCGAAGTCCTTACCCCCTTGATCTCGACAAGACGATCTGGTGACTGACACGATGCAAACCCTACGGAAACAGACGCAATCCAGGACCCTCTCGCCAGTGGCCGAGCACGCTGCCCTGCTAGCTCACGCCGAGCCAGCCGATGCCGCCAATTTGGCGACAGCAGCAATCCAGCATGTCGAGCGTATGGAGGCCACTCTGACCTGGCAAATTCCATTTACCGCGTTGCTTGCCGGAGCTAATCTGGGGAGTGGCCGGAAGGAGCTGAGTTACTTCGGAAGTCCGAGGCGGCGAAGGCTCTGGAAGTCGATAACCTGATCCAGAAGGAGTGTGTCAGGGTGGTGACGAAACATGAGGAGAATTAATTACGTGAGAAGTGGGTCCCAGGACGTTTCGTGATAACGGAGAAAATAGGGAGGTTCACCGTTACCTGGACCCCGACCTACCCGATCTCATCCAGGAAGGCAAGCTTCAGAGTCCGACCATTACTCCTGTTGGACGCGCCATGTGCCCACAGATGGTGGCTAGCCATCAGTGGGATTTACAGTTTGGCGATGCGCACTGTCCTTTCCCAAAGGCTAAGAACATCAAACAACGGGAACAGCTTTTCACGGCTTCGCCCAAAAAAGGTGTCGGGCCATGCGGAGAGGGGAAGAGTTTGGAAGTAAAGGGGAACCTCCTTTGGGAAAAACGACTCTCCATATCCAGGAGTTCGACAGGTATCTCCGACAGATTTGCTATTTGCCCTAGTCGCGTTGACCCGTGCCTGAAATTTCTACGTGAGCAATGCGTCCTTGTCGGTACGCTTGCTTGCTACGCGGATGACAATAGCACGGGCGACTGTGGCGAACGGTACAACGATCCGACCCGACAGCTGCGACAACGGTTCCCACTTCCAAAATGGCAAACACACAAGGGGGTAATCTGCGGTACGATGTACACCTAGGACCTATCGACGCAACTCATCCAAGAAAGTCCAGCTAAATTGGTGGAGAAAATGAGACCAATACAATTTACACGACAGCGACTGTGACACCCGACGGCCCTTGCGACTGATGCGGAAATTGCCCAGGAACGGTCATGCTTCGGAAATGTGGGTTGGGTTTGCAAGAAGACACGATCCGGCCTCTCGTGCCAGGTGCCTTGTAGACAGGAATGCTTCCCACAGCCAGCAGTAGCTGAGCTGGTACAGAGTGCGGCGATGGTACGGCGAGCAAAGCAATATGCCGACCTTGCCGTGTCTGATTTGATCATACGCCAGGCCAGCTGACGATGATTGCTCATCTGGACGCAGCATGGGGAAATGCGAGAAGCAGCGTGACTCAGGCAGTATTGGCGTTCACCTCGACAGCTATTGCAAGTGGTCAGGAAACTCCGTTGGCCCCGTTCATCTGGCGATCATTCCGACTAAAACGACTGCTTCCCACTACGTTGTCAGGCGAGGCTCAGGCAGCCTCAGCGTGTGGTTCCGCACTGAAGTGGATGTCCCTGATGCTGTATGAGGCCCTCGACGGGCCAGTGGACCCAGGCAATGTCGACGACGCATGCATTAGCACCCTGGAGCCCATCGCAGTTACTGACAGTAAGTCCCTGCATGACCACGTGAAAGCTCGTATCTTCCTGGCCATCCTAGAAGATAGATACACGGTGTGCCATCAGCGCGGTGGTGAACAAAGAATCGGTATAGCAATGCGCAACGAGCTTCCGGTGGTGCCCGACCAATCGACGATTGGCTGGCGCCTTGACTGGGGACAGAGGGGCCCATGTAGACCTCCTACGGGCCTGTATGAGAGCCAAGAAGTACCAACTAGCGGACGACCAACACGTTCTAGAATTGAAGAAACCACGGAACGGGAACATCGGAGGTTACGGGGTGCACAACGGAAAGAACAATCTACCAGGTCCTAGGGACTTCGCGATTGCGTGATCAGTGCGAATTAGAGCGTTCTCCAGATCTACGACTAGGACTGCGTGCCAGGTTCACGTATAGATACTACCCTTTGCTGTGGCGACACTGCCTTGTGTGATGTATTGCGTATGTGCGTGTTTCCTGTACTTTACTGGTTCATCCCTACGGCTCAGGCTTGTCCTCCGTTTCCACTCGCGTGAGCTCCTCCCTTCCGAGCAATGCTCCGAGCGCGGACCCCGCGCAACTAGCAAAGGCTGAGCCTCAGTCCGCCGACATTGTCGGACAGGATTCCAGCGAGCGCCTGCACCAGGCGCGCCTCAAGTGTAGGGGTGAGGTGGAGGATGAGTCCACCCTCGCGCTCGGCGAGCACACGGCAAGGAAATTTCGATATGCGGACTCCGGAGCGTGGCTACGGTGACTGGTGCCTGTCCCACTTGAGCCCGTCGTCGGGCTACGCGCAGCAGGCCTGGTTTGAGCACCTCGTTCAGAAGACCGAGGAGCGTGCGCCGCGGAGCCGCCAAGTGGGCTCCCGATGAGGGTCTCTGGAAGCGGATCTCGGAGCTCGAGCAGGGAGCAGGCGCCATCAGCACACGCACCTCGTGGCTGGAGGCGGCTGGCCAGAATCCCGACATCGACGGCCGCGTCGAGAGATGCTGCAGCTCGAGGCCGTGACCGAGGCCATCGTCCGCGACCTCACGCATGCTGGCGTCTGGGTGGCATGAGGGCAGCATGTCTCAGCATGTGCAGTTGCAGAGGTGCAGAGAGTTTGAGGTTCTTAAGGAATGATTTTGTCAGTGCCTCGGACCTGTCTATGCCCGCGCCCTTTCGCGCCGCCGCCCTTTCGGCTTCGAGGGAACTTGCGAGTGATCCAGGTAGCCCCAAAATCCTATCACTATCCCATCCGCGTCAGATGAAGACCACTGGGAACCCGTGGTTTCCCCGGGCTCCCTCAGGCCACCGCTAAGAGATGGTCCCAATTGGGCGAAGATCAAGTCGGGGTCTTACGCGAGATGACGAAGCGACCTTACGCGGCGGCTTGTGCGGGCCGGCAGCGTGGTACAGTACGCTGCATTGGAGACGAGGGCGCTTGCGCGCGACCTTACGCGAGCAGCTTACGCGCCAATGTCGGCGCAGACGACCCCGTGTTTTCGCGTCGCTCAATTGGATCTCGGCACTGGACTCGGACCTCGGTGCTGCTTGCGCGCGCTCGGTACGGCGCCGCTGGTGTATCTAGGAGCCCCCCCATCGCCGCCTCCCGACACGTTCCTGCTCGGTTCCTTGTGCGTCCCGGGGGCCGTCCGTCTGCGAACGCTGCCGCAAGAGAAGATCACAGTGGACCTCGTGTGGTACGACCGGTGCTGCTTCGAGGCCCCAGGCGTCAGACCTGCGGCTTTCCTGCAAAGGAATCATCCTCTCTTTCGCCATGGCATGGCAAATGTGCCAGGCAAGGGGCGTTGCTGCCACCCGCGAGGCTCTCACACCAACCTTGCTGGGCGAAGCGACACTTGCACGTTCAGGACGTCCCCAACAAAGCAAAATCCCCAACCGCTTTGCTCTTTCGCCCTGCGTCTCAACCTTGACCCCAGGACGTCCATTGGTTTCTGGCGTGGGAACGTCGCGCCATTCATGGCAAAACCCAAGAAACCCAGGGCACCCTGGAGGCGAGCAGGATGCTTCTTGGCATGGGTCTCCACTGTAGGATCAGACTGACGGCGCTGATAGAACCCCTCGCTACCCCTCGCCCCTGGGCCGTCTCTGGCGGTCTTCGGCGTGTTTCTGGCGGTCTTCGGCAGTCTGCGGCGGTCTCCGACGGTCTTCGAAGTTGTCTTCGGCGGTCTCCGGTGCGAAATCTAGACGGCGGCGCTCCACAAGGAGATTTAGGATCGACAACTTTTTTCGAGAGAGAAGATTGGAGCGGACAACATGCCACCACAGCTTGAAGATCTGGGATCGAAAACCTAGATTTTGTTGACTCGCTTGTATGTCTGTCATGCTGTGGACTGGGCGCATGCTGCCCTGCACGATTTACGTTTTCCATGGCAGCTTTGAGCTCAAATCAATGAGAGGCCTCCTAGATGGGGTCGGAGTAGATGAGGTCGGGGGATCGCGACGCAGCGCCGATACATCGGCGATGCATCGCCGATGCATCGCCGATGCACCTGCGATGCATCGTCGACGTGGGCAATGCATCGGCGACGTCGACGCAAAGCAAATCGGGCTCCACATCGAGCCGCACAGGCGATGCGTCGGCGATGCGGCGCGATCCTCCGACTTCGGGTCGGGGGCGGCCAAGAGGGGGGCCTACAAGAGGGGGGGGAGCAAATCATGGCCTGCGGCATGTACGCGGCCCAAGGGGGGGCCAGGGACGCAATGAAAAAAGAAGAGGCGCCATGAAACCTGGGGAAATATCATGGCCCACGCCATGATATCCCGCCCGTCCCTAGTCATCACCCTCCTCGTTGCCGCCCCCGAAGAGTGTGTCGACGCCACGACCGACGCCAAGCAGCGGATGCTGCGGGTGGATGGTGACTCACCGCATGGCCCACGCCATGATATAGGGAACCGAACTCTATACACCGACGCAGGTTCGGGCCCTGCACCGAAATTCGCACAGGAAAGCGGATCCTGGTGTATACGGCACCCTGGTGTATACATGTTTCGCTGGTGCAAGTCTACACCACCCCGCCCCGACGTCCTCCCCAACCCTCCAAAA
>CAUYUJ010010158.1:117500-125000 GCA_963575745.1 Prorocentrum cordatum
CGCGATTCCTGCATAATTTGCGAGGAAGTCCCACGCGAGAGCGCGGTCTTGGAATAAATTGTGAGGAAGTATCAAGCTGGAGTCGTTGTTGTTGTTGTTGTTGTAACTCCGGGGCAAAGGGCCTAGTTTGGTGAACCCTCACTTTCCTTTGTAAGAGACAGCAAGGTGCGAGCCCCCAAGGAGCTCTGTACTTCAAATACAATAATTACCGGTGGGGGGGATGAGCAAAAAGTATTATTTAGACATGAAAATCAAGAACAACATCACCTGCAGCAAGAACAACACCAACAACAACAACAACAACAACAACAATATGTTTAAGACTGTTCGCCCTTATCTGCTCGAGTGTCCAATAACGCGTATTTCCCAAACCTTCGATACCCGCCCTCTCCGTCTTCGATCGAACCCTTTTGGGGGGTATACCTTTCTTTCCTGCAGGCCGGGCCCCGGCAAGCGGCGGGGCGGCCGCGGACCGTCGGCCTGACCAGCGGCAGCGCTGATCGGCCGGGCGGCCGCGGACCGTCGACCCGACCCCCAGAGGGACGAACAGGGGACCGACCACGACGACGACGACGACGTCGACGACGACGGCGACGACGACGACGACGACGGCGACGACGAGCGAAAGCGAGAGCGAGAGAGAACGACAGCAGGGCCACGAAGGACACGAAGTAGGCCACGAAGGGCGACAGCGGGGACACGAAGAGAATGCGTATGGGGCCACGAAGAGCGCGAACGAGCGGGGGCCACGAAAGGCAGATAATGCGGGGCCACAGAAGGCAACGATGAGGCCACTGAAGGTAGCAACTGGGCCACGTAGGACAGTGAGGGGGCCACACACGGCGACAGCGGGGCAACTAAGGGCATGCACATGGGACCCAAACCGGCGCGAACGAGCGGGGGCCACGAAGTGCATACGTATATTGGGCCGCGGAGGGCAAGAACGGGGCCACTGAGGGCAGCAACGGGGCCACGAAGGGCAGCGAGGGGGCCACAAAGGGCGACAGCGGGGCGACGAAGGGCATGCATATGGGGCAACCACGGGCGCGGACGAGCGGGAGCCACGAAGCGCATACATATATGGGGCTACGAAGGGCAGCGAGGGGGCCACGAAGGGCTGCAACGGGGCCACGCAGGGCTACAAAGGGGCCACAAAGGGCAGCGAGGGGTCCACGAAAAACTCCAACGGGGCTACGAAGGGCAGCGAGGGGTCCACGAAAAACTCCAACGGGGCCACGAAACAAAGCGAGGGGGCCACGAAGGGCTGCAACGGGGCCACGAAGGGCAACGAGGGGTCCACGAAAAACTCCAACGGGGCCACGAAACAAAGCGAGGGGGCCACGAAGGGCTGCAACGGGGCCACGAAGGGCAACGAGATCCCGATTCCTGGGCAATCTGTGACGGAATCCTAAGCGTGAGCGCGACTCCTGGGTGCCTGGGTGTCGGGAACGTGGCGCTTGAGCAAATTTCACGAAAGTCCAACGCAAGGGCGCTATTCTATAGTAAATTGCAAGCAAGTCTCCAGCGAGAGCGCGACTCCAGAGCGCCGGGAAAGCGATTCCTGACTAAATTGTCAGGACATCCCCGGCGAGAGCGCGACTCCTGAATAAAATGCAAGGAAGTTTCGGGCGGGAGCGGGGGTCCAGGCTAAATTATGAGGAAGTCTCAGGCGGGAGCCGCGGTTGTTGTAAACCGGGGCCAACGATACAGTTTGACCCTCAAGACTTTCCCTGATAAAAAACAGGGTGCGAGCCCCGGGGAGGGCAATTCAATTGAAAAACCATGTGCACCAGACGGGGGGGGGTCAACAATAATTATTCTTCAGAAATGAAAACTCCACATCAACAAAAACGACAGCAACGACTACGACGACAACAACAACAACAACAACAACATCAACAACAACAACAACAACAACAATCACAACAACAGTAACACCAACAACGACTGTACTCGTTTCCAGAATGTTCGCTTTTTTATACGCGTTCGTGTCAAGCAACATGTGTTTCCCAAGTCCCGGAGGACCGCCCTCTTCGTTTTCGATCGTACCCTCTTTGGGGGTACATTTCCTTCTTTCGTACAACGTGTATTTGGTGCAGCCTCTAAGGCAGGAAAGGAAAGAACGGATGGAAGGACGGGACAAAGGGGGATGGAGGAGGATGGAGCACGAGAGAAAGTAGCAGGACGGGGGCCAAGAATACAAAACACGTGGCAGAACCAAACGGGCAGATCGGGCGGGTAGACCCTAACGGGCGGGACGGAAGGCGGGCCCAGGCGGCCAGGTCGAGCAGGTGGGTTACTGAAGCGTGCGTCCTGCACGAAGCGCGAGAAAATCTCGAGCAATAGCCAATTACAAAGTAAGTCGTGCGGGAATCCGCAGCGAAAGAGTGACTCCTGGGTGTGAGGGGCGCGGCGTCTGACTTAATTGTGAGAAGTTCCAACGCGAGAGCGCGCTTCCCGTATAAATTGTGAAGACGTCCCGCGCGAGAGTGCGATGTTGCAGCACATTGCGAGGAAGTAACAGGGTGGAACCGTTGTTGTTGTAACTTGGGGGCCAATATCCTAGTTTGGTGGCACCTCGCTTTCCTTTGTAGAAAAACATGGTGCGAACCTCGGGGAAAAACATTTTATTTGAAACATACAATGGTTACCGGCGGGGTGAAAGGAACAACCCGTATTTGTTATAGTTGGAAACCCAACTAACAATAACAAGAACAACAACTACTACAACACCAAGTACACCAACAACAACAGCAGCAACAACAACAACAACTACAGAAACAATACCCAGCATGTTAAGACTGTTCGCTCTCAACTGCTCGCGGGCCACTCAGCACGTATATCCCAAACCCACGATACCCGCCCTCCTCGTCTTCGACCGCCCCCTTCGGGGTAGACGTCTTACTTACCTGCAGCGTGTATGCCATGCAGCACCTGATGCAAGGGAAGAAAGGATGGATGGAAAGAAGGGGCCAGGGGGAAGGAGGAGGGTGGAGCACGAGAACAAGTATCAGGAGGGGGACCAAGAACACAAGACACGTGGCAGAACCAAGCGGGCAGATCGGGCGGGTGGACCCTAACGGGCGGGACGGGAAGGCGGGCCCAGGCGGCCAGGTCGAGCAGGTGGGTTGCTGAAGCGTGCGTCCTGCACGCAGCGCGAGGAAGTCTCGAGCCATACCGCGATTCCCAAAGAAATCGTGGGAAAATCAACGGCGAAAGCGCGACCCCTGCATAAGTTGTGAGAGCGTGCCGCGCGAGAGCGCGATCTCTGCATGAATTGTGAGGAAGCATGAGGCGGGAGACAGGGCTTGGAGCCCCGAGGGGCATACGCACATGGGGCTACAAACGGCGACAGCGGGGCCACGAAGGGCACGCATATGGGGCCACGACGGGCGCGAGCGAGCGGAGGCCACGAAGGGCATAACATGCGGGGCCACAAAGGGGCAGCAATGGGGCCGCTGAGGGCAGGAACGGGGCCAAGAAGGGCAGCGAGAGGGCCACAAAGGATAACAGCGGGGCCACGAAGGGCAGCAATGTGGCCAAGAAGGGCGCGAGCGAGCGGGGGCCGCGAAGGGCATACGCAGATGGGGCCACAAAGGGCGGCAGCGGTGCCACGAAGGGCGGTAATGGGGCTACGAAGGAGAGCGAGGGGATCACGAAGGGCGATATATATATATATATATATATATATATATGTATGGGGCCAGAAGAGGCGACAGCGGGGCCACTTAGGGCAACAAGGGTCCCACGAAGGGCGACAGCGGGGCCACGAAAGGCACGCATATAGGGCCCCGACGGGCGCGTGGGAGCGGAGGCCACGAAAAGCATAGAGTGCTGGGCCACAAGGGGCAGCGACTGGGCCACTGAGGGCAGGAACGGGGCCATGAAGGGCGCGAACGAAAGCGACCGCGGAACAACTACGGGCAGCGAGGGTCCTCGAAAGCGAGCGAAGGGCAACAAGAGGCGACTGCAGTCCCTAACGGGCGGGTCGGGCGGACTGGCCCCGACGGGTCGTTGAGCGGTCGGGTCGCTGAAGCGTGAATCTTTAGCGAGGGCGCAACCCCAAGAAAATCGGAAGGAAGTCTAAAACGAGAGCGCAATTCACGACTGTCGAAGGGCGGCATCTGAAAACAGTGAGGGAATCTCAAGCGAGAGCGCGGTTCCTGAAGAAGTTGTGAGGTAGTCTCAAGTGAAAACGTACTGGCTCAATACATGCTGAGAAAGTACCAGGTTGGAGCCGTTGTTGTTGTTGTCGTTGTTGCTGTTGTTGTAGTTCGGGGGCCCGACGCCAGTGTCGAGGGGCGGCATCTGATTAAGTTGCAAGGGAGCCTCAAGCGAGAGCGCGATTCCTGAGTATATTGCAAGACCGTCTCGGGCGAAAACCTAATTTCTCAAGACACTAAAAGGAAATATCAGGCGGGAACCGTTGTTGTTGTTGTTGCTGCTGCTGCTGTTGTTATCTCTCTTGTTGTAACTCGGAGGCCACGGGCCCAGTTTGACCCTCAAGACTTTCCCTGATGAATTAGCCTGGCCAAGGGCCCAACCATATGCAGCTGTGGGCATCGTCGTTGTATGCACCGCATTCGGTGGAGCTCCCTATGGGGACACGAAACACGTTAGGAGTGTGCCAAAATGGGTGCGGTGGCCGCATGCGGACGCTGGCATGTGGGCCTGCGGTGGAGCTCCCTAGTGGGCCACGGAACGTGTGAGGGGTGTACCATCATGAGTGCGGTGGCCGCACGCGAGCGCTGGCAGTTGGGCCTTCGGTGGAGCTCCCAATGGGGCCACGGAGCGTGTGAGGGGTGTGCCCAAGTGGGCGCGGTGGCCGCATGCGCGCAGTGGCAGCTGGGCCTTCGGTGGAGCTCCCAATGGGGCCACGGAACGTGTGAGGGGTGTGCCATCATGGATGCGGCGGCCGCATGCGAGCGCTGGCAGCTGGGCCTTCGGTGGAGCTCTTCCTATGGAGCCACGAAACGTGTGAGGGGTGCTCCAAAAATGGGCGCGGTGGCACCATGCGAGCGCAGCCACTGGGGCCTTCGGTGAAGCTCCCTATGGGGCCACGAAGCGCGTGAAGGGTGTCCCGAAATGGGTGCGAAGGCGCCGTGCGGGCGCTGCCACTGAGGCCTTCGGTGGAACTCCCTAAGGGGCCACGAAACGTGTGAGGGGTGTACCGAAACGGTGGAACTGCGGAGAGCAGAGGCACGATGCTGACCTTGATGGTGACGATGATGAGAATGATGGCGATGGCGATGGTAATGACGATGCGAATGAGGACTTACGGAAGAAACGGGCAGGGATGGGAGGAGGGGGAGGGCAGCGGAAGGATGGGAGGGGGAAGGATGGGGAGGAGGATTGAGGAGGAGGGGGGGACGCGGGGCGATGTCTCTTCAAAACAAAGACCCAACACCACCAGAAGTTGGGACTCCGCCACTCCTTCCCCTGTTGTCGTGGCCAGGACAAATACACGCGGCAGGTAGGAAAGTTATACCCCAAGGGGGGCACGATCGAAGACGAAGAGGGTGGGTACCCAAGGTTTGGGCTACACGTGTTGAGTGGCACGCGAGCAGATAAGAACGAACAATATTCATATGTGGCCACAGTCTGAGGCGCAAGGCTTCCCCCTGCAAAACATGAGGATCGGACCGTGGGATGGGCACTTCGGCTGAAATACAAAATGGGCACCAGAGGGGAGGGGTCAACACCCATTACTCTTGCGAAACAAGACCCTACAACAACAAGTCGATCTGGGGGCAGTGTCAGCATGTGCGAGAAGAAAACTTGTGTATGTATGTATATAAATGTGTATATATATATATATGTATACGTGTGAGCCTGTACCCGTCGCTGGCGCGGCCGCACTATTCCGCCACTGAGATGCTATGCGCGTGAGTTGCAGGCTTAGCCTGCAGAGGGCTCGCGGGCGGAAGCGCGAGCAGGACGATCGAAATTCCCCAACAGTTCTTGCATTTAGGGGTTCTTACTTGCCTTCACCATCTCAGGGTGAGGGGCGGTTTTTGCGGACGGTGCCGCCCGTCGCCGGCGCCGTCGCCGCCGCTCGGGGCGAGTGGCGGTGTTTGCGGGCGGCGCAGCCCGTCGCAGCCGTCGCCGTTGCCGCCGCTCGGGGTGAGCGGCAGCTTTTGCGGGCGGTGCCATCCGTGGCCTTCGCACAGATTCTCCTTTCTAAAAGAGAATAGACTCTACCCCCCCCCGGCGTTATCCGCCCCCCTTTTCGGGTATGTAAATCATGTACGATTCTGACCACATGTCCATCCGAAATGCGAATTTGAACTATCCAGGGGGGCCGGTATCGGCCCCCCTGATGTTCCCTGGTAAAAAACAATACGCGGGGACATTTTTTTGCTCTAGCATAAGACTTGTTCACGGATCACTTGCAAAAAACAAGACGAAGAGCACACGCGCGCGTCGTCGCGCGCGCATGCCGGAATACTTGAAAAACTCTCGGTTTCGGAAGGATATCGCAATCGAGTTTCCAAAACACATACAAAAACACAGGGTTTCGAAACACTGATTTGGAAAAAAATAAACTTACGCGCGAGCTCTTGCGAAATCTTAAGAAAACCATAGGTTTTCAAGCTTTTCACCAAATTCTACCAAACGGGCTTCGCGCGCGCGCATGTCGAAATCTGTCGAACGCCCTTGCGCGTGTGCCGTCGCGAGAATCCTCTGCAAACAATGGGACGAAGTGTAGACGCGCGCGTCGTCGCGCGCGTATGCCGAAATCCTTCCAAACCCATCGGTTTCGGAAGGATTTCAAAACCGTGTGTCCGAACAACCTACAAAAACACAAGGTTTCGCAACACGGATTTTCAACAAAAGCGTGCGCGCGCGCTCTGGCGTCGTTGTCGCCGTCGTCGCCGTCCTCCCTCCTCCCGCGTCGCCGTCGTCATCATCGCCTACATCGTCCTCTGTCTTTCCTCGTGTTCGTCGTCGTCGTCCTCTTTGGCGTCGTGGTCGTTTCAGTCGTCGTTGTCGCCGTGGTCGTCCTTCCTCCTCCTCCCTCGTCGTCGTCGTCGTCCGTCGTCGGCGTCTAGTCGTCGTCCTTCCTATTTCGTCGCCGTCGTCGTCGTCGTCGTCGTCGTCGTCGTCGTCGTCGTCGTCTTCCCTCCTCCCTCGTCTTTGTCGTCGTCGGCGTCGCCGTCTTTCCTCCTTCTTCGTCGTCGCTGTCCTCCCTCCTCCCTCGTCGTTGTCGTCGCTGTTGTCGTCGTCGTCCTCTCTCCTCCCTCGTCGTCGTCTTCGTTGGCGACGTCGTCGTCATCTTCGTCGTTGTCGTTGGCGTCGGGGTCGTCGTCGTCTTCGTCGTCGTCGACGTCGGCGTCGTCGTCGTCGCCGCCGCCGCCGTCGTCGTCGTCGTCGTCGTCGTCGTCGTCGGCGTCGTTGACGTCGTCGTCGTCGTCGGTGTCGTCGCTGTCGTCGTAGTCGTCGGCGTCGTCGGCGTCGTCGTCGTCGTCGGCGTCGTCATCGTCGTCGTTGTCGTTGTCG
>CAUYUJ010010158.1:130000-195000 GCA_963575745.1 Prorocentrum cordatum
CCTAATTTTAGCTTCTCGGCTCCCCGCATGACATACTCTGAGTCCGTCGCATATATTGCGTGCGCCAGCGGAAGGACTGCAGCTGCAAACTCCAGCAACGCCGTGGCTTCACCACGGCTTACTGTCTGAAATAAGCCTGGCAGATTCCCCCCCTGCAAGTGCCCCAACCTCAACTCACCCACATCGTAACTCCCGTCCTCACGGAATCCGCGTAGGGTAGCAAAGGCCCAGGCCACTCGGCGCAGCTTGGGACCCTGATCTTTTCCCCCGCTGGCGTCTCCTCCTCCAAAGATGACGCCTGGATCACCGAAAACTTGGTGGCTTGACCTACCAAAAACATAGCTGATGTCTTCGTCTGTCGGATCTGGGACGCTAGCCCACGTCGATGGCACCAAACCTCGAATCCACATGCTGGGCATACTATCCGACTCTATTCGCGTTTTTGCAATTATGCCGCTGGAAATCGTCTGAAACTCCTGATTGGCTGGGCACTCCACTCCCAGCAGCGATGCTTGTCAGTTTCTGGAGCCTGTCCGCAGCGTGGGCGCACGGGGTCAGGCTCCAGGCCGTACTCTAACAGTCTCTGTCTACACCATGTTGCTCCTGTCATGACGCACTGCAAAAGGCCCTTCCACTTAAAATCGCTACGCTTTAAAGCCATGCGGCACTGTCGACGGGGGCCCTTCACGTCGGGCACAAGTTGCAGCCCTTCTCCCATCCAGGAGTTCTTGGCCGCCTTCGCCCAGAGCCTCCTGCCGACACTGTCCGCTATGCACGCATAAAGAATGTGCGACTTGTCGAGAGGGCCTCTCCCGATCATCTCCTCTGGGGCCTCGAAGGTCTCTCCGATGTCACTGTGCCATCTCCAAGGCCCTTCAGGATTCCAACCTAGATCGAGCATGGTACAGATCGTGGCTGCCATGGGTGAGCACACTCGCCTCCAGCGTTGCCTGGGGGCCTTGCTGCTTAAATTGGCTAGCACTCTTCCCCGGCCCCTCTGCACACGCTCCACATTCACCCTTAAATCACCTAGGATGGAGAACCACATCTTGACTACATCAAAAACTGCTGTGTATGCTGGATCCTGCGTACCGTATTCTAGCGCTAGGAGGGTCGTCAAGCAACGGCCGTGTTTTTTCCTGCTCGACAGGTCGGCAATCGCTCGCCTCCAGCGCTGCACTATGCTGGGAGCTGCCCCGTACACCTGATCCGAGTAACGCGACCGAGCGAAAGCCGAAACCGAAATCATTCTCTTGGACAGCTCCCTGTGCTTACGTGCTCCCTTCGCAAACCTCGAGAGCTTGCGGATCTTAAAACTTGCTGCAACTCGTCTCGCTGCCTGCTTGGGTCTACGTTTTGCTATTCTGCCTCGGTCCAATCCTAAATCTGGCGCATTCGGTTTCACCTGGATGCTGATGTTGGCTGCTGCAAAGCGATGGGCCAGTTCACGAGCTGCCTGGGGACACGATGAGATGACGCACGATTTATCTGCCGTCGCCAAACTGACTGCCTGCAGACCATTTACTAGCTGTTGACCTGCCTTGAAAAGTATGTCTACAAGCCTCTGCCTCGGTGCCTCACAACGTTGTACGATGTCGTCTACCCAGGTGTGGAGGCTTGGCGTTGGAGGAGGGCATCTCGCCACGTCCTCACAAATGAAATAGAGCGCACACCTGCCTAGGTCCACAGCTCCTGTCGAGCCTGGGATGAGAGACAAACTGGGTTGAATCGCTTCTGGAAAACATCCTTCCTCTCTGAAAAACCTAGGCGACATGTGCATCTGAAGTTCGAGCGCTAGGTAAATTGCTGGGAAGCCCAATGCAAGCGCCTTGGAAAGCACAAGCTCCCACGACAAGGAATCGTAGAAGCCCTGTACGTCCCACAGCAGGCTTGCGTGCACTAAATCTGGTATGACTGACTGTTCTGCAAGCTCGTCCTGAAAAGCTCTCCACACAGCTACCCTGAGCGCCGATGACCCAGCCACAGCTGTGCCCCAATGACCAGCACGCTTTTTGCACCACTCAGCCCGCTCAAAGTGTCTGAGCCTGCCCCACAGGCGCGGGAGCCACGGCAGTAAGCCAATTGCTCTGTCTGCCTCACGTGTCTTGACCTGCAACATGACTAGGACCGCCATGAGCTGCCATGGCCAGCAAGCCCTCGCCTCAATGGCGTTATATAGATCTGTTAACTGCTGAATTGCTGCTGGCGGGAGGAAGGCAAAATCTTTTTTGTTACACTGATCTATCCCGTTGGCTCGACTTGGCACTCTGGCGATAACTTTCTGGACATGCTCTGGTTCTAGCGGCGGGAGTGGGTTCTGGATAGCCTGCCTCTGCGCTTCCCGCCAAAGAAGAACAGCCTCTGAGGCGCACTTGCGCCCAGCCCCCCACTTGGCGCCCCACACCCCCTCCTTGAGTCCTATTCGGCTGATGGCGTCTGGCGCAGAGGCGGCTCCTGAACGGACCTCTCCTACAACAACCTTCCTTGGCTTGATCATGTTGTACAGTCCCTTGCCTCCAGCAAGAGCCTGTTTCAGCACCCATTCTTTAA
The DNA here is from genome assembly GCA_963575745.1 of Prorocentrum cordatum. NCBI lineage: Eukaryota > Dinophyceae > Prorocentrales > Prorocentraceae > Prorocentrum > Prorocentrum cordatum. The sequence goes on from CAUYUJ010010158.1 coordinate 132,551, forward strand.
AACTCTGCTGATTCATGTACTGCAACGCTCTGTGCGCACGGGTTGCGTTACGCCTCGCTTCAAAACTGAAATCTGTTATTTCTCCATCTGAGGCCTTGTCCAAGTGCCCCAGCCCTTCCTTCCAGATACCCCAGAGGCGAGACGAGAGAGGCATGAGGGACGAGGTGGGAAGTTGGCTGGCTAGCTCTCGGACTCTGGCCAAAAGAGATTCAAAACGAGGACCTTTTTTTTTCTCGGTAGGCAACAGACTATTTCTTCCAAGGTGAACGCGACTGTGGCCCACCAATGGGCAACTGGATCTGATGCAGAGATGAAAGTCGCTCCTTGTGCCTCGGGCTTGAGTGGCACGCGGGCGCCGTGTATGTAATGATGCCGAAAAGAAGTCGTGATCGCTGGCTCTAAGAGCTCGCGCCTCAAAGTCCTCACCTGGCCTGGCCGTGAGGTGTCACTGTTGGGGGCCGCTGACTTCCCCCACGCCAGTCTGGTCAGGTCCTGAGCCGAATGACTCCAGACTTGAGCCAAAATGGCTACGGATAGCGTTGTGGATCGAGTCCTCCTTTGCATCCGTGTCCTGACCGAACTGACCTGGATCTTAAGCTCGAGATACCTGAGCACACAGTAGCTGCCCCAGAGCTAAATTGGCAGGGGGACATGCCAGGAGGACGCGCCGCGGAACGTGCCAAGGGGACGCGCCAAGCGACGTGCCAGGGGACGTGACATGGGGCGTACCGCGGGACGTGCCAAGGGGACGCGCTACGGCACATGCCGACGGACGTGCCACGGGACGTGCCAAGGGACGCTCCGCGCGACGTGCCACGGGGACTCGCCACGGGACGCGCCACGGAACGTGCCAGGTTGCAATGCTGAGTGTATCGATCTTGATGTACCGTGCCGAGGGCTGTGCTGTGCTGCGCCGAGCTGCATTGCGATGTGCCATGCCGCGATTGTGCTCTATAGCGTTGTGGATCGAGTCCTCCTTTGCATCCGTGTCCTGACCGAACTGATCTGGATCTTAAGCTCGAGATACCTGGGCACACAGTAGCTGCCCCAGAGCTGATTGGCAGGTGGACATGCCAGGAGGACGCGCCGCGGAACGTCCCAAGGGGCGCGCCAGGCGACGTGCCGAAGGGACGTGCCATGGGGACGCACCGCGGGACGTGCCAAGGGGACGTGCCACGGAACGTGGTGGGGACAAGCGTCTCACTCGAGACATCCTGCATGCTAGACATCCGCCTGGGCGACCTGGACACGGGAAAACAAGCGTTTCGCTAAACACAAACACATCATCACGCTAGACATCCGCCTGGGCGAACTGGACACGTGAAAACAAGTGGCTATCTCGAGACATCCTCAACACATCTTCATGTTTGGCATCCGCCTGGGCGATGTGGACACGTGAAAACAAACGTTTCGCTCAAGACATTCTCAACACATCCTCATGCTAGACATCCGCCTGAGCAACCTGGACACGTGCAAACCAGCGTCTCGATCGAGACTTCCTCAACACATCCTCATGCTAGACATCCGCCTGGGCGACCTGGACGCGTGAAAACAAGCGTCTCGCTCGAGACATCCTCAACAAATCCTCATGCAACATTTCTGCCTGGGCAACCTGGACGCATGAAACCAAGCGTCTCGCTCGAGACATCCTGAAGACCTGGGCATGTGAAAACAAGCATTTCACTTGAGAGATCCTCTGAATTCTGGTCCCCAGGGGAGGACAATCTCTAACACAAAACAGCGTTTCGCTCGAGACAACCTCAACAACTTCTGCTAACCAAGCGTTTCGCCCGGGACACCCCTCAAAAATAATTTCGACGGCCCTACGCGACCTCGTGATTTACCGCAAATGAGTTCGCCGGCCCTTCGCAAGTCGAAGCCGGGGACCTTTACAATAGAACCCTGGGCCGACGCCCTTGAATGAACAAATAATCCAAACAAATTCCAAAAATAGTCGAAACATCAGCCCAATACATTTTTTTTGTACTTTGGGACATTCACTCTGCAGAGGGGCATGCCCGACTTAACAAGAAAGTGTAGCCAGCCATGCCACGGTCCGCGGCGGGCTGTTCTCTCAGCTGCCTCGACACGCAACACGCAGCACGTAGTGCATTGATACGGAACTCAACACGTAGACTGACAACGTAGGTCTGACGCAATACGTTCGCCAATACGGGGGCCAATGCGTTGAGCCAGCACGCAACGTATTGACACGGACGCTTTGAGAACGGCACGTGTTGCGTCTCAAAACGGGCGTATCGAGGCAGCCGAGGCTGTTATCCGTGCTCTCCCCGCGCGCCGAGCGGTCGTAATTGGCGTCTCCTCCGTGCCCCCAACGAGGCCGAAGCAGTGGAGCACCGAGAGCCGTGTGCTCGGGCCCGCGCGGGCAGAGAGAGAGAGAGAGATAGCGAGCATCGAGGAGAGGGAGGAGAAGAAAGGAGATCGAGGATCGAGGATCGAGGATCGAGGACGAGGATCGAAGAAGAACGAGGATGGAAGATCGAGCATCGAGGACCGAGGGAGAAGATCGAGGATCGAGGTCCGAGGACGAGGATCGAGGATCGAGAACGAGGCAAGGGAAGAAGCTCGAGGACCAAGGCTCGAGGATCGAGGATCGAGGAGCCCCCCCCTAGCCCGCGGGGGGCGGCGGGGCCGAACTCGCACCCAGAGCCCACGCGGCCCTCCGCGGCGGGGGCCGCCGCCGCCCGCCCGGCACCCGCCGTCTGGAACTCGCCGCCGGAGGCGGCGGCGCCGAGGACGCCGCCGGCCTCGGCGCCGGCGCGCCAGCCAGGGGGTGGGGTCGCCCCCTCCTGCACCTCCCTCCACCTCCTCCTTCCCTCCCTTCCTCCACCTCCTCCCTGCGTCCCCCCATATCCGTCTCCACCCTCGTCCCCCTCTCCCTCCCTTCATTCCCACTTCCTCCCTGCAGCTCCATCCTCGCTCCTCCCTCCCTCTCTCCCTCCCTCCCTCCTCTCTCCTCCTCCCTGTTCTCCCTCCCTGTTCTCCCTCCCTACCTCACACCCTCCCTCGCTCTCCCCTCCCTCCCTCCTCCCCCCCGCCCTCCCCAGGGAGCGCCAGCGGGGGGGGCCCCGTGGTCACCACAGGTTCGTGTCGTGCCGACTCTGGCGTTGGTGTATGACACCGCGGGGATCTTTCAACCTTGAGCAGCTGACAGTCTCCAAAAAAGCAAGTCAAGTCGTTCAACATCGACCGATTCTGGGTCGCCGGCGGCGTTCAGCGTTGAACGCCGGCTGGGCCTCCTCCCTCCTCTTCCCTCCCTCCTTCACCTCATTCTCCCACCCTCTCACCCTCCTGCCCTCCCTCCCCCTTGGCGGGTCGGACGGATACTGACGGCAGGACCGGGTCGTAGCCGAAGCGAGCACAGACATCAAGACCAAACACATATGGGAAAAACAAAGCAGCGCAGAAGGGTCAGGAGTCTCCTACTTCTCGTCCTGGTCCTCCTTCTCCTCCGTCCTCTTCCACCCCCGCCTCCTCCTCCTCCTCGCCCTCGTCCTCGTCGCCTCCTCCTTCCCCATCATCGCCATTAGCACCTCCTCGCCCCTCCTCGGCCAACCTGCGACGTCGTGGCCTGCCTCACGGCGTGGCCCCCAAGAGGTCTGGACACATCCCAGCCCCGACGTCCCCGCGTCGCGAAGAGCTCACGACTACGGTTGGACAGACCCCCCCCCCGCGCCTGGGGACCAGCGTCAGGTCGGGCATGTCCTGCTACAGGGCGGAGGCGGATTTTGGCCGAAAAACAAAACATAGTCCAAAGATCCAAAGGGTCCAATATAATTATTCGAAAAGCTCGTCCCCAGACTATTGCCTTCTGAGTATTTCTGAAGAGTCCTCCTGTAGAGGACTAGACCCGACTCGAGACCAGCTCTGCCACCACTGGGCTCCTGGAGCAGACCCATGGGGCCCCGGCGGCCGCTCGGGCAGCGCGCAGCAGAGGCGGGTCGCCCCCCCGGGGCGCCCGACGGACCCCCACCCCCCAGGGAGGTTCCCACACTGTGGCAGAGAGGCATGAGAGGACGTCCGCAGACCTCCGCGGCCTGCCCGCGGCGCGAGGAGGTCACGGCAGGGGCGTCGGCTAGGAAGCATTGGGCAAGGGATCCAGGGTCCTGGACGCCAGCGGAACTCCCATCGCAAGCAGCGGCAGCGGATGCTGCCGCCGCCCTCATCACAGAAGGCATCCTCCGGGGGCTGAGGCCTCCCGTGCACGTTCCTTCACGAACGCCCCCACCGTACCTCCGTGGCCTGCCCGCGGCGCGAGGAGGTGGTTGGACCCTTCCTCCGCTCGTGGTGCGCGTGGCGGGCGTCCATCTGTAAAACAACCGCTTCGGGCTGCTGGAAGAAGGCACGGCACCTTCCGATGCCCTCCCGGTCTCCCGACCTCCCCGAGGCCTCCCGAGAAACTCCCGGGCCCCTGGGAGGGGTGTCCACCGCGGATCCACGAAATCCGCGCGGAGCGCCAGAGGTTTATGTTGATGGCACTTGTTCTTCGAAGTCTGCCCCGAAGAGACAGAAAACTTCTTCGATCTCAGGAGGCCGGAAGACTTCCGAGCCCCTCCTCCTCCTCCTCCGCCTCCTCCTCCTCCTCCTCCCCCTCCTCCTCCTCCTCCTCCTCCTCCTCCTCCTCCTCCTCCTCCCCCTCCTCCTCCTCCTCCTCCTCCTCCTCCTCCTCCCTAGGGTGCTGCGAAGGCCTCGCCGCCGAGCAAGAAGCAGAGAGGCGGAGAAGGGCGGGCCTCCGGCACGAGATCGCCGGCCGCGCGGTCGACGAGCGCCTCCACCTGGAGCAGCGCGGTGCCGTCACAGGCGAGGCCTGCCCCCGCGGGCTGGGCTAGACTTATGTTGCTCCCATCGTGCTCAGGGACCACATCCCAGAAATCATTTCGAGCGCCCGGAAAAGTGTCGAAAGAGTGTCGAAACAGTGTCGAAACAGTGTCGGACGAGTGTCTCCCAGGGCCCTGCACATGAAAACCCTCGAATCTCGTGTTGTTGGTGATCGAAATTATTTCTGGTGATCAAGGCTGAAGTAGGTTGGAACATCCTAATCCTAGACGGGGTCCGAGTAGATGGGATCGGAGGATCGCGCCGCATCGCCGATACATCGGCGATGCATCGCCGATGAACCGGGGATGCAGCGGTGATGCACGACGTCGGCGATGCATCGGCGACGTCGGCCCACCCAGGCTGGAGCTGGCTGGGGGTCTTTGGTGGCAACTCAAGGAGGCCTCCCATACCGTCTTGTCGGCTCTTGCGAATCGACGCTCATCGACGCTAGATCGACGCAACATCGACGCTAGCCGACGCTACATTGGCGCTATCGCATCGACTCCCAGACGCTAAATCGACGCTAGCCGACGCTCAAGACGGAGTTACGAGGGTACACCAGGCTCCCATGACTTGCTACCGAACCCCCGGGCTGCAGCTGGCTGGGGAGCCGAGGCGGGCCTGCACTGGCTGCGGCCAGCAGCAAAGGGCGCGAGGTGCGAGGGGCTGGCCTCACCGATTTTGACGCGGACTTGCCCATGTCCACCTTCATGGCCGATTTTCTGGGGGAGGGGGAGGAGGAGGAGGAGGAGGAGGAGGAGGAGGAGGCGGAGGAGGAGGCGGAGGAGGAGGTGGAGGAGGAGGAGGAGGGGGAGGAGGGGGAGGAGGAGGAGGAGGAGGAGGACTCGGACCTGGAGGTGCGCATCGGCGGGGGCGCTGCAGGCGGGCGCCGTGGCGCCAGGTGGTGAATTTCGAGATCGGCGCACGATTGGAGTGAGCACCAAACTGTCTATTGACAAATTTCCCTTCAATACGGGGCGTGAAAACGACCACAGCCACTGCGTTTCCTTTGTTGCCGCCTTCCAGCCAGCAGAAACAAAGCAAAGGTTGTGGTCATTTTCGTTCCGCTTGGCACCAAGGAAATGACCACAACCACTGCTTCTTTTTCGGCCGGCTGGAAGGCGGCGCAAACAAGAAACAATGGCTGTGGTCATTTTCCCGTCCCGCACTCAAGCACTCCGCAATCAGCTCCCATGAGCATCGTTTGGCCGACCCCTATCCCTATGGGTGTGGCCTGGGCCACACTGGCCGAATTGTCCCCATAGATCGGGATATGGGCCGTTTCCTTCGGGTTCCGAGGGGTGTATCGCCAACTGGGGTGGTAAACTGGTGGGGGTCTGGATGGGAATGGGGATGGGAATAATGGGGATACCAAGAAGTACCAATACTACGACTGCCAAGACCTCTCCTGGGGTGCTTTCTGGCCAGAATTTCAAAGCGAATCCAGCTTTCCCAAGCTGTTCACGAGACGCTGGCCCAGCTTTTCGGGAGGTTTCTGAATCAGATGCTCGACCGTAAGTGGCTCATTGATTTCCTGAGGAGCCGTACGCGCACGCGGCACAAGCCCCCCTCCCCCACCTTCAGATGGAATGATAAACGAAAGATGTGCGCGGCGCCGAGGCGAGAGTGCGAAAGTGCAAGAAAAGGGCGTGTGGCAACTGCACACTGCACAATCACCTGGCCCCGATGTGCTAGAGGCGGGGGGGAGGCGGGGGGGAGGCGGGCTCCCAGCTCCCTCCAGATCGACGAGAAAGGCTCACCAGACGGCCCAAGAACGCCTCAAGGCGCCCCCATCGACGGCCAAAAGGCGGCGCACGACGACCCATGATGGCCCCAAGACGGCCTAAAACGGCCTAAGGACGGCCCTCGTGAAGATCCCTAAAGGCACCCCCCCTAATTCTTTGGAAGGGGACCTGGGTTAGGAGGGCCAAAAAACGTTAGCGATACGTGGTCGCGTCAGCAGATGTGTCCAACCAAGCCGCCCAGAACGAGTATCCCTGATGCGAAGACGGGGACCGAAGTGAGGCCACGTCTCCGTCGCGTCATTGGGGTTCGGGTTTCTTTTGTTGTTCCCGAGGATCAACAGGGCCTCAAGGCAGCCCAGGGTGGCTCTCTATGAGGACACCCTGGGAGGGGCGGGGGGGGGGTGAGCGAATGGCATACGATGTTGGACATGTCGGCTCTTCGGCCTCCGGGGCGTCCAAGACGGCGCAGGAAGCCTCCCGAGAGGCCCCCTAAGATACCTCCGAGACGGCCCTGGACGGCCCAAGGCAGCCCCTCAAGAGGGGGCCCAGATGCCTCAAGGACGGTCCCAACGGGAGCCCCCACGGGCTCGAGGAGGCCTTCAGAGGGGCCCCAGCAGGCCCCAAAGAGAGCCCCAGAAGTGCTCAAGAAGCATCCAAAAGAGGCCTCAGAGGTTCTCTCGAGAGGCCCCCCAGAGGGCTCACTCATATGACCCAAATCCGACCCCGCTTCTGCAGTTCACCACACCAGGATCTCACGCGTCAAACTTGCACCTCCACTTATGTGTTACCTCACATGTCAACTGTCCCAACGACTCTCCTCAAGCCCTTCGCCCTCAGCGCCCTCCCCCCGATCATCCTGGCCTCCATTGCATGAGCTCCGCAGAACAAAACGCACGTGCTTCCATAAGTTTCCGTCATCCTCTCCCGCCGTTGAGGAAACCTTTTGGGAGGGCACTGGGGACAAAACCAATTGCCCGAATTCCTAGGAAAACCACTCGACGTGTTCAATCCTGTTCGGCCTGTGGCGCGGGCATACCGTGCAATTAAACGATGCTGTTACAAAAGGTCGCGCTATTGCAGCACCACGGGTCCGGAAAAATATCCCAGTACGAAGGCGACAGGCTTTTCAGATGACCTATCCGGGACCAGAGAGGCAGCACAGACTGCTAAACAAGCCCCATGGGCAGCCCAGGGGCCCCCAAACGGGCCATACCGAAACAGCGCCTCCAGAGAGGCCTTCGCACTAGCTGGGCCAAAGACGACCCAACATTTCTCCCAAAATTCCCCCACGTTGTTACACGACTGTAAACAACATGGCCCAAGAGGCTCCCGGCAGGCTCCCAAAATGGCCCAGGACGGGCCGAAGAGTCCGCTCGGATGGCTCACGAAGCCTCGGAGAATGCCTCCAAGAGACCCCAAGATGACCCCCAAAATCGCCCCGAGACCCACAAGGCACCCCTGAGAGCTGCCGAGATGGCCCTGGTAGACCCTGGAGCCTCAATTGGTTTTGATGGACTTGGACGCCCGACATGGTTACGGAAACAATGCACGATGCCCAAAACGAAGTTGGTTCAAAACTGACAGCGGCCGCTGCTGTGCGGGCAACCTTCTGTTTCAAATGGACAACGTTCGCGGCGACACCGACAGCGAGTTCTGTTCAAATCAAACAGGACATGCAATCGATATGTTTTCCTATTCTTTCCATCGCCATTTCGATCGGTCCGAATAGAAGCTAGGCGTCTGAATGTGGACCCGTTTGGCGAGCCAACAGCTTTGCCAAGCGTTGGCCGAAGGTGTGGCCACAGACTAGCCCCGTCCCCCAAAAAAGCGGCGGCGGTGCTTTACAAACGCGTATCTGTTCAAGGCACGACGCAATCCCGCGCCACGTAAGCGACACCACACATGCATCGCATTTGGTCCATTCTGCCGACGACCTACTATACCACCACCATGCACGAAACACCACGGCAGCCCAGCCGTCACAGTCGCATGACAACACAGGCACGGCACTATGCGCGCACTGGATTTCATGCATATGCCCACCGCGTAACACACAAGCGCGGAATCATGGCAGCACGGTGCAGCGTTCGCAGAAACACTTGCGCACCATACTACCTCTATTTGAACGGCAGCAACACGCAAACGACACCGCCATCATGCAAGGAATGCCGTGTGCGTGAGCCTTCATGCCGTGTTCCACAGGTGCAACACCACAGAATCGTGGAACCACTGCTCAGTGCCCGAAACACCACGCAAGCACAACTGTCTGCACTTTCTGCCACCAAGTCCACGCACACAACACCTAGACTACGCAGGCGGCACCGATCAGGGGGTCCCATATTTATCCAGACCAATACCTCACAGACAAGAACAGCTCAGTATCCCCCAGAGGTAGATATTTAGATGTATAGCCATCTGGGAACAGACGACCCTGGAAGCATGGAAGACCCCCAAGGTTTGAAGTATCAACGGGAAGGACCAAACAATTTTGCTATCGTGTTTGCGATGACTGCGCCGCTTCGGTCACCGGCAGAGCCTGGGTGACGGGATGGAAAATAAACTGTGCTCACCAGCATAGGGTCGCACTGGCACTGCTTGGCCTAGGTGAACAATCATTGTACGCAACATGCGCAATCAACAAACTCAATTGTTCGGAATACCATTGTCGATGATGCCTGCGAAACTGGCCGCATCCACCGGAATCGATATAGGTTCCATCTCCGCTTCGACCCCGGAAGAGGCACCGCCAGCAAATTTCCCTTTGCACCCCTTTCCTTTGCCCTTCGTGAATTGGGTGCTAGTGGACGCCGAGGGTCGTGTTTCTGCCGGCGCCGGAACCTCTCCTGGTGGAAACGGACAGTCCCTGGAAAAGTGATCAAGCCGCCCGCAGTTCCAGCATGCCCACGCTGGGTCATCATCGAGCCTGATCGAGTTGAGGAGGCGGGGATCGCACATGGCAGCATGGCCAAGGAAATCCCACTGAGTCCATGTTCTGGCCCGGCTTCTTTTGATGAACACACAATTTCTATTTTCGTCCACCTTGTAGAACTCTGACATCTCGTTGATCATCTTCGAAGTCCGAACTTTTAGATGCCCTGCTTCATCAGCGACGTCGTGGATCATCGTGGCCAATATGCTTGAATCCATCCCAAGACTGATCTCGTTAACGACACTACGGTAGAGGTCATGCTGATGTTCATGGCACCAATCCTTCATGCCCTCACATCTGGCACCTGAGGATCCCTGAAAACCCCTGAGACATGCTAGCATCACTTGCAAAACCATTGTTTTCTGTCCAGACAGTTCCCCGACAAGATCATCACGCACACACATCAGGGATACAGTGTACAACCTTACGCCAACATGTCGGCTTCTTCCTCTGACTGAGCATACAAACGCATGCAGACTGTCTTCCCGTCCAGCCAAGTTCGCCACTTTCTTTCTCTTGCAGACGAGAGCATTTATCTGAAACAGATGTGGGATCCCTACCACAATTCTTACTCCGCACTCCGTCTGAACTTTTATGTACATCGGACCCCGTCTCCACTCCCGGCGCAGACACCAACACACAGAATTGTTTGGCGTCGCGGCCACGCGCGCGGCCGCGCGGCGCATTAAGGGTCGAAGAAGCGTGAGCACTGGCTCACGCGGCGGCGAGACGCTGGATCCACACATAGGGTCACACACATGCACGCACACACACACACACACACCAATGGTACACCCTTCACCACGTGCACACACACACACACGCACGCACCGGGACTAGGAATCAACAGTCAAAATGCACATAAAAATTCAGTGGTCTGCTTTTGACCCCGTCTCCAGAACACCAATGTACTGCACACTCCGCGCTCCCAACTCACACGAATTTCAATACGCGGGAGCTCGGAGCCCCGAAGTAGTACTTGGAAGACCATCATTCGGTTGCAGCTGTCGGTATGCGTTGGCTCCCCGTCGGGATGACAAGTTAATTCAACTTACCTTTTTGTTCGCCCTTCTGACCATACGAGTTACCCCTGCTAGCGGTTTCACCTCGTTGAACTATTCTAACTCGTTTGACTCCTCTACTCTTCCACACTTGCTGGTCACGTGAATTCTCACATTAATTTGTTTCCGCTATATCATCTAACTATTCAGCAGCTGCGAGTTTGTCCAGCCACTAATTCCGTTGTAACATTTCCTGCATCCGCGGCAGACCGTATGTGGTTTAGCTACCTGAACTGTCAACTGACAACTGTCAAATGACAACTGTCAACTGACAACAGACTGACTGGGTCGGCCGTTGACTTGAAATCCTACTCGCGTAAGGGGGGAAGATGTCTGAAGGTATCTGGCCAGCAGCGTTGGGCCCGGGGGAGGGGGGACAATCTCTGGCTGGCGGTTTTGGGCCGCGGGGGGGAGGATGGCAGTTTTGGGCCAGGGGGGGCAGTTTTCCTGGCTGGCAGTTTTGGGCCAAAGGGGTGAAGATCTCTGACAGGCAATTTGGTTTGGCAGTTTGGGGCCACCGGGTAAGGATAGCTTGCTGGCAATTTCGCGTGTAAGGATACCTTGCTGGCTGTTTAAGATTAGAGGGCGAGGTTGCCTGGCTGGCGCAGTTTGGGCCACGGGGCGAGGAAGGGGTGAGAAGAGGGGACATCTGGCTTGCGGTTTGGGGCCGCGGGATCCCACACGCGCATAATCTTCTATACATATATATATATATAGCAGATTCTTTTGTATATAAAAAATAAAACCAGCTGGGTATATGCTTTGAAGATATAATCAAAATATGTATTTGAAACCCATCTTCAAAGACACGATTTATCTTGATATAATGCGTGGGCTTATCTAACTATATATGGTTTTCTTTCGATTCATGTTTCAAAGATGGTTTCGCCTCGAATTATGTATCTTCTCTGCTGTTTATGCGCGCGCTGCCACATAACAACAGGGCGCGCACCTTTCATATCTGAGTTTGAGCGTTTCAGGCGCAATGTTCGTTCAAACGTGTTGAGTGTCTCCTCGCCGTAGCGCTGGCCACATCCCATGTTCGGAGTAAGTAGCGTTCTCGCCTGGGCGTCGGCTAACAAACCCAGCTCGGAGCCTCAGAGATTCTGTGCATGTGTCCAATCCCAACGGCCCTCTAAAACCCCAGGATACAAAATCTCAAACCCCATGACCCAAGACCCCAACCTGAGGACCCTCCCAAATCCAATGACCTCACGATCACCGTGTCACCATCACCACCGTCACTACCTCTGCAGCCATGTTGGTTTCCGAGGGTTCTTGTGAGCATGCCGGCCAAACGTACCAAGGGGATCGACTTGCCAAACGATGTTGCGCACGATATCCATTCGGATCACGTTCAGATCTCCAGTTGCAAACCTGGCGTGTTATGGAACGTTCCTGTGGTGACCGAACAAGGCTTGACGAGTTCATGGGGATTGGTCTCGAAGCATTTCAATCTGATCAATGGAATAGTTGAGAAGTCAGGAGGCCTCATTCCAAATCAAAAGGTACTCCAAAAACAGTTCGACGCTTGGCTGACTAAGATCACAATGACCTGGAGCTTCGCTGATTCAGACAAGACTATATACGGCTTGCGTGTTATGATGATGCCTTTGCAGAACATTGCTCGCACCACCAAGCGAACACCGAAGGGCAACGGCCAGCTCCAGATCATCATCGACAAGATGGCCGCCTGCAGGAACACCGACACGAAGACTACCATTAATGATGACATCGTGGAGGTACCCGTCCCGCCCAAGCCCGAGGTCCCACTTGTCAAGATCCCCAGCACCGATTAGGAGACCACTACCGAGAAGCCTCTTGACATCGACGAGCTCGAATCTAAGTTGTTCGGGGCATCAGCTGGAAGAACTAAAAAACAAAATGGTGGGTGGTATGCTGCTGACAGCTGGTACGCTCAAGGCTATGGCATCTGGACCACCACTTGCGCCCACTCCGCGCGACTACCTTGCCATGAGCGGCAAGGGCAAGACGAACAAGGCAGCCAAGAAGGACGACGGCCAGATGGACCAGGGCACGACAGGCTCCGAGGTCAAGAGGAGGCGAATCACGTCGAAGCGCCCTCCGACTGAGACAGCAGTCATCAAGGCGACCTGCGACAAGATTGCCAAGGAGGACTGCGCATGGGGCATAACACATGACAACTATGAAACCAGACGCGTGTTGGAAAACATGTAGTGTTCAGTTCACACTGCCCGTTCGGCTATGCGTTTCACATCGCCCAACCATGAAACATTGAACATGCCTGTTTCATTGTTCACTGTATGTTTCAGTTCTAGTGTTCGTGGAACCCGCCGATGGGCAGGGCGAGCGGGGACAGTGAGGAGGATGTGGAGGATGAGAAGAGGACGCGGAGGATGAGTAGAGCCCTGGAGGATGAGAAGGAGGTGTGAGGATGAGGAGGAGCAGGAGGAGGAAGCAAGCCAAACACGAAGTGACAAACTCACCCGACTGGAAGGAGGAGAAGGAGGAGGAGGAGGCGGAGGAGGAGGAGGAGGAAGGGGGATGGGGGGGAGGAAGGGGGAGCAGGACGGGGAGGACGAGGACGAGAGGGCCGAGGAAGTGGAGGAGTTGTTGTTTTCAAATTGGTTTGGAAACACCCGAAAGAGGACGAAGAGGAGGAGGGAGGAGGAGGAGGAATAATGACGTTCAAGCATATCGAAACTGCACCGCGATGTGCCGTGCAATTTCGGCATGTGCTTGGCGGGGCGGTTCCCGAAGATGCGGACCACCCCCGCGTCTTCAAGGACCTCCTCGACCTGACGAAGCTCGGGCCTGGGAACACGTGGTCGAAAGGTCGCAATCGTGTGCACTCGAGGGGGTACTACCATAAAAAGAAGCAACTCATCCGCCTGGAGTTTCGGTCGCAGTCGCGACCCAGAACGCAGCAATAGTTGGCGGGCAGGTTGCCAAGTCGTGGGAGGAGAACGTGAAAACGTGAGATTATTGCTCTGAACTGCCATCCCTGCTTGTATCGGTACGAGCTTCGCTCGAGGAATACGAATGACAAGGACTCAAGCGTGCGCACGATAACACGGGTGGGCCCCAAACAATGATGTGGGCCCATCACGGGTGGTTCTCAAACAGTGTGGACCCAAACAGTGTGGACCCCAAACAGCGTGGACCCCGAACAGTGCTGACCCCAAACGTTGTGGACCCCAAACAATACGCCAGAGTGGACCAAACGCTGTTAAAACTAAGATGTGCGAACTACGTGGGTCAAGATGCGGTGCGCAAGCTATGTGGTGCAATGCATGCGTGGCGCAGTCTATGTGGTGCCCCTTGCGTGAGATTATATATGATGTAGACTCTATGTGTGGCTCGGCTTGCGTAATGACCTATGGGGTGCAGTCGACGCGGTGCAACCTCTGTAGTGTAATTGTTGTGGCGCAACCTACACGGCGTAATATATATATATATATATATATATATATATATATTGTGGTCGATTCGATTCTCGAGGTTCGACTAGGTTTTGAAACTTGTTGAGCCTGTTCAGGGAGCCTCGTCACCACAGACTCCACGACTCCACGGTCATGTCTGATCAGCTCGAACATCGAGTTTCGACCCTCCTCCTCCTCCTCATCAAGATCCTGTCCTCCTCCCTTGCTTCATTCGCAACGTACTCCCACTCGTCAACTTCAAATACACCCCCTCCTCCGTCCCCTCTGGCTTCCCATCCTGGATCATGGACACCCTCCTACGTCAATCGTCCTCCCTCTCCGCAGCCGTTTTGGCTCGAGGCGGTCTTCTTCTCTGACGCAGGTCGGAGATGCCTCCGACAAGTTCTGAGTTCGTGGCATACAGTGGAGTGCACTTCAGGCTGTCAGCCGATGGCAGCGCCGTGCGCGGTCAAGATCGTGTTCCTTCGGCTCCACCTGCGGACGTGGACGACGACGACGGCCCGCTGTCCGAGGTAGTTGCCGCGCAGGGCCGAAGCATTCCAGACGTCCCCGAGTCGAGCGATGATGAGGTACAGCTGGTCTCACCAACGCCACCTGGCCACGACCCCAGAATGGTGGCCATCAGCCTGAGGGGCGGTCTCGAGCGCGCCGAGGTCTTCCACAGCGTCACTCACAGCTGGGTGTTGACTATCCCAGATCATCCATATGTCAGCAGCCTGAAGGAGAACTTGGTCGCCTTCGTCGAGGAGCTGACCACGTACATCAGCATGGTCGACAGCAAGATCACCTACGGGCACTACGACGCGCAGGCTTATTACGACGCGGCCAAGATGGAGGACTTTGAGACGCGCTGGGCCGCCATGAAGCGTGAGATCGCACCGTTCATCCAGCCTGCGACGTCATCATCAAGTTCGTCGGCACGTGCGCAGCTGCCTGTGGGACACGGAGGCTCGGATGATGACGCTGATGATGCTGATATCGACGAGGCCGCGCTGTTCTCTCCGAAGACGAAGAAGAAGCGCAGGAACGTGAAGAAGACGCCTCCGCCTTCAGCAGCGCTGCCGCGCTCCTTTCTCCACAGGTGGCCCCAGGGCCAGACTCACTGTTCACAGTATATCTTGTTGTGCGAAACAATATCGCTGGGGGAAGCTGCAGATAGGGCCCTCCTCCTCCTCCTCCTCCTCCTCCTCCTCCTCACTCCTCCTTCTTCTCCCCCTCCTCCTCCTCCTCCTCCTCCTCCTGCTCCTGCTCCTGCTCCTACTCCTCCTCCTCCTCCTCCTCCCTCCTCCTCCTCCTCCTCCTCCTCCTCCTCCTCCTCCTCCCTCCTCCCCTCCTCCTCCTCCTCCTCCTCCTCCCCCCCCCCCTCCTGGGATCCGACCTGAAGCGACCATGGGGGCGCCAGGTAGCGAAAAGCCGACCCATTTCAATGAAAAAAGGTTGGTTGTTTGTGGCACAGATCGCGCGCGCGCCCGAAGATATCCGTGCTGCAGGGTGATGTCGTTTTTGTTTAAGCCAAGCGTGTTGATCCCGACTGGCTCCGACAATATCTCGACAAACTTTCGGGCACGGGTGCCTTCACGGATGGATCCGGGGCCGCTGGTCTTGTCTCTCTGACGCGTGCTGGCCTTGCGCAGGCCATGCGCCGAGCTTGTCACTCGGCCCCTGGACCTGAAGGGTTCACGCACCAAGCCTGGGCTGCTCTCCCCGAGCAGACAAATCAAACGTAAACTGAAACAAGAAACATGATTTTTGTAGTTTCCATTTTTAATTTTGCGGCCTCCTCAAAGGCTTGGTGGACTTTGGGAGGCCTCCTGGGGACTCGTACCAGGTTGCGACCTTGTCGGTACCCTCAGCCCCATTGGGTGCATGAGTTACTTCAGACATGTGATGTCACAGGACGTGCCACTGTGTGAATCCTCGTGGCACTAGGTGCGTGCGCGAGTTGGAACAAAACGTGAAACATGAAACATGCATGTCTCATGTGTTATTTCATGCTTCAATGTTCAAAAACATAAGTTTCATATATATATATATATATATACATATACACACATATATACATATATATATATATATGTATACCTGGCCAGCCCAACCAGCCAGCCCAACCAACCAGCCACCCAAACAACTCAACTGGCTCAACCAGCCCAACCAGCCACCCCGCAACCCCAGCCAACCCGCCACCCCGCCAACCCGCCCACCCCCGCCGCCTGCCCTCCGTCATCGTCGAGAGGGGGGGAAGTGTTTCTTACAAGCGAAAACTACAAACATCACCCTCCCGGGGTCCGGCGGGACAGCGGGGGGAGGGGAAATCGCACAGTACTATGGGGGAGCGGGATTCGCGCCCGAGGTGCCCAAGGACGATTTGGGGCTTCAAATGCGACACTGTCGTCACTATATTACCTTTCACCGCGCTGCCCTTCTCAACGGAAAGGCTCCCATCCGTGAAACTGTCGTCATTTTTCAGCCCCCGCGAGAGGCTTCTTGGAGGCCCCCAGAGGCTCCAGGCGGGCCCATGGCGACCTCGGGAGTGCGTAGGAGATCTCTGGAGGGCCCCAGGAGGACCCACCCTGCGCCGCGCCCCTCTTCTCAACGGAAAGGCCCCCATGCGTGAAATTGTTTTCATCATTCCGCCCCCACGAGAGAGTTCTTAGAGGGCCCACGGAGGCTCCAGGAGGGCCCATGGCGGCCCCGGGAGAGCCCACGAGATCTCAAGAGCCCCCCAGAGGACCCACTTTGAATTACACTCAGGGAGCTCCAGAGGGCCCAGGAGGCTTCAAGAGGCCCCAAGAGGCCCCGAAGAGTCCAAACAGGCCACAGGACCCCCAGCACGCTCTGGGAGAGCCAAGGCAACACCAAGAGGCTCCAGGACGGGCAACATTCCCTCTCCTCCTCCTGCTCGTCGTCGTCATCCTTCTCCTCATCCGTCCTGCTTCAAAGCCTTCCTCCCCCTCTTCCTCCTCCTTGTCCTCCTCTTTCTCCTCCTCCCCCTCCTCCTCCTCCTACCTCATCCGTAGCCTCGATGGCTCCGATAGCGCCGTGCGCGAGATCCGCCTCCTCCCCATCCGTCCTCCTCCCTCCTGCCTCCTCCTTCCCTCCTCCCTCCTCCCTCCTCCCCTTGCTCGGGAGCGTCACAAAGAGGCCCTCCGAGGATAATTTCACGACAACAAGGGCGCCGACACGATGAACAGACACCACGTCGGGGCTCTGGGAACGGAGTCGAAGACGAAACCTCGAATAACTTAGTCTTCGATGTTCGGGGCATTTTTCTGACCACCTGCGAGCTTTGTGTAAACTTCCAAGAGCCTCAGGGGTTGACGTTTGGCGCAAGAACACGAGTGGAGGAGGAGACAACACGACGCTCCACGGAGTAAACTGCACCCAGTTGGTTTCTGCCCCCGCGAGGGGCATTACAGGGTATGTATGTATGTATGTATGTATGTGTGTATGTATGTACGTATGTATGTATGTATGTATGTATGTATGTATGTATGTATGTACGTATGTATGTGTGTATGTATGTATATATGTATGTATGTATGTATGCATGTATGTATGCATGTATGTATGTATGTATATATATGTATATATGTCTGTCTGTATGTATGTATGTATGTATGTATGTATGTATGTGTGTATGTATGTATGCATGTATGTATGCATGGTTGTATGTATGTATGTATGTATGTATGTATGTATGTATGTATGTATGTATGTGTGTGTATATATATATATATATATCAACAACATGTTTTTGAAGCATGAAAAGGAAGTGAAACATAAACCATGCAGTTTGATTTGTCACTTTAAATGCCCACCCTGTGTCCAAGAGGATTTCACCTGCTGTCTTGCGTGCAACTGAGAGCGCAGGTGCACGTCATTCGCGCAACCCATGTTTGGGAGAGGACTGGGGGGCAGCACAACTCATCGGGTGGGGGCCTACATGTTTGGGTGTCTCAGTGGCCAGCACGTCGGGGGTCTGAGTGGCTTGATCGCTCATGCCCTGGAGGCCCCCCGCTCTTGACAGCCACTTGTGCTCGAGTGCAATACCGAATTCTGGCGTGGATCCTGCTGCGCGCCATGGCCCCGAAGATGCAGAAGACGACCCTCAGCGCCGTCACGCCGACGAAGGAGGAGCTGGCCAAGGCTCGAGAGATACTCGCACAGGCAGCGCACGATTTCTCAAACATGGCATTGTCTGTGGAAGGTTAGGCGGGATACGGGGGCAGTGCACTGCCCTCGTATCCCGCCCAACCCTCCGTAGGGTTGCGAGAATCTCTCGAGACTGCCGAAAGGCAGACGCGAAGGAACTGGCCTCCAAGAAGCAGTCGATGAAGCACTTCCTGAGTTCGAGCCCAGGCGCTGCAGCTTCGCTGGCAAAGGGCGACGTCAAGACAGCGTTTCTAGAGAAGTTCCTCGTGCACCAGATGAGGTGCAAGGAGACAGAGAAGAGGTCGCTCAGCGAGAGAGCGAAGAAGCCCACATCAAGTACAATGATGTCCAGTGGATGTTCCAGGATAAGATGGACAGGGAGTTGGGCGAGGCCAAGGCCAAGCATTGGCCGAGTGTGGCAAACTCTAAAGCAGGCCTGACCGCCTCACGGGCTCAACAGACCCACTGCTGGTGGAGTGGCCTGTGCCCAACGAGTTGCAGCGGATGAGCGACGAGGATATCCACGCCTTCATGCTGCAGGACTCGGGCGACGAGGAGGACCTCACCACGTTCAACAGTGCCATGGCGGCGAGCTCGTCTGCGACGATCAAGCAGGAGCCAGAGTCAGAGACGATGAAGACTGCGAAGTGCGTCGAGGAGCTTCGGGCTGGTGTGCAGGCGAAGCTTCGCTTGTACCAGGACATGCACGTCGACGCCAAGGTCATCAAGACTAAGATCGGAGCATCTTCTGCGAATGGCAAGTACTCGGAGGCCTTCGTGAAATACCTCGGCAAGCATATTGCGAAACTTGCGAAGGCCACCAAGATCCTTGACAGGATGTGCACGGAGGAGGTGAACGACGCTGGGGTGCGGAAATTGATCAGCACCTTGGATGCCATTGACAAGGAGGACGTGTCCATCGAGGAATGGGCCACGAGGTTCAATGCCTACGCTCCGACGAAGTCGTCTGGGGAGGGCGGCAGCAAGCGTAGGAGGACCAAGAGAGAATGAGGCGTGAACGTCTGCCTCATCAACGTTCGGGACATCTTCTATTGCAGGGAAGTCTGCACTTCAGTTGACCTTCGCACTGAAGGAATCTACATGTGATTCTGACGCGCAGTTGCAATCTCGTGTTCTCCCGTGGTGGCGTGGAGCTCGACGGTCGCTCGCAGCCGTCCGCTTCTGTGCATGCTCGCAACACGCCTATCTCTCACCTCTGAGGTCAAGCACTGGGCAAGCACTGTGCAAACACAGTGCAAACACTGTTTGAGCACTGGTTGGGGATCCGTAGGGGCTGGTAAATCCTTACTGCATGTGCTGTGTGGGTGCCGATCGCAACACTCGCGATCATTGCACGACATCCTTAGTGTATACACTGCTTGGGGGACCTGTATACAACTGGGACCGACACACCAACCTGAAGGCACACGAACTGATATACAAAACAAAACATGAAACGTGCGTTACGAAATGGCATGCCAAATGAAATGAGCATTGAATGACAAGAAATGCCAACGGCAACGTGCGTTATGAAATGCAAGGCAACAATCAAATGCCAAACGAAATGCTAAACTAATCATGCCCCCCTTCCCTCTCACATCCCCTGCGTTAGCCATAGCTTTGACTCAAAGAATTTGCAAGACTTCCCAGCGAGGCTGCTGTGCATGTTTGTTGTGTTGCTCCACGGACGCGTCACGTGCGAGATGAATGAGTAAAAAGGGTGGTGCTAAACGTCGCTTCGGACAGCCGGCTGAGGATGCGTGCACTGACGCTCGTGAGCCCGAGCTTTCGCAATCAAAGATTCGAGGAGACGTTCGCCAGAGATCATCACGGAGTGATGTTTCTAATGGGCCAGCACCTGAAGCTGGGCCACTCATTCGCACCATGCGCAAGGACTAGGCAACTGGCAGCGTATTGTCAGTTAAAGTTCAGGAATATGCATTCGCAGCACAGCAGCAGGAAGCAAAGAGGGTGGGTAGCTTAGCAGCCGTTGGTACATATGGAAAATGACCCCAGAACCTCTTGAGAGATTTGAAGAATCTCTTCGGCTACCCGCTTGGTTCGCCACCCATTGACGGGGTCGAGATACCAATGACGCATGGCAGGAAGATCGCGCATCCAGTTGTATTCCCTCGCAAGCTTGTCATGGACATGTGTGCTAGGCGGAGAGACGTTTGTGATCAGAGAATTGTGGGCCTTGATGGTGGGCTCGCGGCTTTCTGGGAATCGATGGCCCACTCCCGCTTCGTGCAAGAGCATCCACATCTGCCTCGCGATGTATGGGATACAACTGTACCGAGAGGAGTTCACGGAGACGGAGGGGCATGTTGTCCTGCCGATTCCATGTACGGGCTGGCATGGAACAGCCTTGTCGCATCAGGTACAACAATCCAAACACGTGTCTTGTTCATACTGCGCCGCAATTCTGACATGACTTCGGATACGCTTGATTCTTTGCTCAGGATTGTTGGATAGAGTTGCAATACGTTGCTTAGTGGCCAGGCCCCACACGTTGACTGGAACAATCAGGCGTTGGAGGGTGGAGGTCAAGATCTGGCGGCGGGATTCCGAGCCTGCCTCTTCCAGATGAGAGGCGACGGGTCATTCTACAAAGAGGTATTTTACTTCCCCCGGTGGGACCAGAGCGACATGATGTGTCCCTTCTGCCGGGCAAGTTCGGTCGACATGCACAGGTGTTGGACGAATGTGGGTAAGGATGCAAGCTGGAGGGCCACGAAATGGACGCACGACTCGTATATGCATCGCTGACTTGACACAGGTTGTGCGATATCCGTTATATTCCAAGTTGTCCTTGGGCTTAGGTTCGAGTGCGTCACCGTCGACGTCCTTCACACTTGCGACCTCGGGCTCACGGCGCACATTGTCGGGAATGTGATTTTCCACGTGGCTTTGAAAAACAGGTATTCAGAGCACCGACTTACGATGCCAGAGTCAAGATGTGCCAGAAACACTTGGCTGAATGGTACAAGGCTACACGATGCACTTCGAGATTGCATGGGGGTCTGACCCTCGATCGGCTTCGCTCGACTGGTGGCAACTGGCCAAAATTGTCGGGCAAGGCCGCCGCCATGCGAAAGCTTGCTAACTACGCCCTGAAACTGATCACTGACCATGCTGATATGGATGGTGAAACGAAACGGACAGATTGGTGATAGGAGTTTCTCAATGTCTATTGCAAGTTTACACATTGCTCGAGGACGAGTCTCAGTTCATGCGGGCTGCGGCTCAGACTGACATCGCCGAGGTGTGCGAGCAGCTTGTTTCAATATACGCGAAGCTCTCTACGATGGCGTTCAGGGCGAAGGAAAAACATGGAAAATGACTCCTAAGCTGCATCTGTACATGCATCTTTGTTTGGACCATATTCCCGAAATCGGCAATCCGAGACATTTTTGAACACATGGGGACGAGACGAGGACCTTGCAAAATTGGTATCAATAGCCGAAGGCCTACGCCCACGGACAGTCGCAGCGAATACACTTTTCAAGTGAATGTGGAACGTTTTCAACGATGTACTGCTCCCAGAGACCGAGGAGTTCAAGAGGTGTAAAAAACAACAAATCTAGGAAGAGCAACACGCATGTATTACACAACAAGCACATGAACACATAAGCTATATATGCGGCTTATCGCCTGCTCCGCCGACACAATGGCTTGAGCCAGAATGGCTACGGACTCCTCCTCCTCCTCCTCTTCCTCCTCCACCTCCTACTCCTCATTCGGTTTTCATTCAAACCAACTCGGGGGAACAAACAAACTCCTGCTGTTCCTCCTCCTCCGCCTCATCCTCGTCCTCGTCCTCCTCCTCCTCCTCCTCCTCCTCCTCCTGTCCTCCTCCTCCTAATCCTTCTCCCTTCCTCCTCCCCTGTCCTTCCTCCCTCCCTCCTCCCTCCTCCATCCTCCCTCGATCCTCCTTTCCTCCATCCTCCCTCGATCCTCCTTTCCTCCATCCTCCCTCGATCCTCCTTCCCTCCATCCTCCCTCCTCCCTCTTGCCCTCCTCCCGCCTTGCCGCGCTATCGCTCGAGACTTCCTCAGAATTCACTCAAGCATGTCACTCCCAGTCGAAAATATTGAACATGTGATCATACATATCAACATATGGATCAGTATCGGAATGTCTTGAAAGTTTTCCACAGATCTTATATTCTCAAGGTAGATGAGCGTGTGGGATGGAGGATACCTGTCCGGCAATTTTGGACCAGGGGGGAATCGATATGCCTGACAGTCTTGGGCAAAGGGGGTGAGGATGGTGAGGATATGTGGCTGGCAGTTTCGGGCGGGAGGAATGTGAAATTGCCTGCAGTGTCGCGCCACGGAGTGAGGATATCTGCGTGGCAGTTTTTAGACTGGAAAGTGAAGATATCGTGCTGGCTGTTCTGAGCCAGGGCGGCGAGGTTGCCTGGCTGGCAGGTCGGAGACACGGGGTGAGGATACGGACACATCTGGCTGGTATTTTTGGGCCACGGAAGGAAGAGACCTGGCTGGCAGTTTTGGGCTCGTGTGTGTGTGTATCTGGCTCGCAGCTTCTCGTTAGGTGGTGAGGATATCTGGCTGGCAGTGTTGGACAAGTGGGTGAGCATGTCAGGCTGGCAGTATGGAGCAACGGAGTGATGATACCTGACCGGCAGTCTTAAAGGAAAAAGGAGAGGATATCTGGCAGGCAGTTTGAACCCACTGGGCGGTGAGGATACCTGGCTGGCAGTTGGGGCCAGCGAGGCATATGGCTGACAGCTTTCGGCTTGGAGGTGAGGACTGCTTTGGCCCAGGGGCGTGAGAATGTCTGGCTGGAAAGGGGGGTGGATGCATGGCGGGCAGTTTTGGGCCAGGGAGGGGAAGATATCTGGCTGGCAGTCTTGGGAAAAGGAGGGGCGTGTTGGCAGTTTTGGGCCAGGGGGTGAGGATAGATGGGTAGCAAATTGGGGACAGGGATGCGGATATAGGCTGATGGGGAAGATGAATAGGGGGCGGGAAACACGGGTGTCGGCACAGGAGGAGACTGAGAAAGGTGTAGGAGGGGCGGAGGCGAATGGCCATAGTGTTTCTCAATTTGGGCAGTCCATGGTTGGAGCATCAGGTTGTCTGGGGGGGGGGGCGTTTGGGAAACCCACGTTGGCGACCCTAATTTCTACATTGTGGCATACTGGAGCTGGCTGGATGTCCTCACGACTCGCGCCAGCAATTGACAATATCGGTCTTCCGCTTTTGGGCCTTCGTCGACTCCACCCAGCCGAATGCTATGAATTAGCCGCGGTGATGTGTGAATAGCCACATAAATGTGTATGCATGTATACTTACATTTCTGAAACTACTACAAATCTATATATATATATGTAGAGAGAGATTATAACTATATACTAGAACCATCGCGCGCCCTTCGCGCGCGCTCAGGTTCTAGCAGGCCCCAGGCCTTGACGAGTTTACTGCTCCACTGAAATACAGTAATGGACCACGCTCCACGCATGTCAATCCACATTCCGGAAGGCTTTCGGGAAAGATGGTTGCGTAGGGGGGCGGAGGCAAGATAAATCGGGTTCCCAGAAGGCCTTCTGGGAAAATGGGTTTGGGGGGCGTCTTGGGAAGCCTGATGGGGCGTGCCGTCGTCGTCGTCGTCGTAATGTCGTCGTCGCCTCTTGGGGCGCGCCGTCGTCGTCGTCGTCGTCGTCGTCGGCGGCTCAAGAGGGCACTTGGGGCAACTTTGTGCGAAACGATCTGCGGGGGACCGCGAGGAGGCGATCAGTCATGTTCCCAATCAACTTCCCAGGCAGCTCTCCGGTAGAGTTATGGTACTTCGGAGCCTCCGGAGACTCTCGGGCCAGTGATGAAACATGTCCCCAGAAGGCTCTCTGGGGACAATCTTTGTTGGGATGTGTTGGGGGGCCTCTTGGGCGTTCCGTGGGGGCCCCTTGGGGGCCTCCGGGAACTCTCGGGCCCAGTATGAACCATGTCCCCCGAAGGCTTTCTGGAGACATGATTTCTTGGGGTGTGTGTTGGGGGGCCTCTTGGGCGTTCCCTGGGAGCTCCTTGGGGGTCTCTTGGGGCTTCCTGGGGGCCTCTTGGGCGTTTAACGGGGCTTCGTGGGAAACTTCTGGTGGCCTCCGGGGGCCTACTGGGGGTCTCTAGGGCTAGAGACCTCGAAATATCGGTTGGCGGTCCCCCTCTGGGCCCCTCTTGGGGAGCTCTTGGGTCACACTTGGGTTGTGTCGGGAGCCTCCTGGGCCGTCTTGGGGCCCTCTTCGGGGCCTCGTGGGCCGTTTTGGAGCGATCTGAAGGGCCTCCCAGGCCGTGAGGGAGCGCTGGGAAGCGGGGAAAACGAGAACGCCAAAATCCATCAAAAATCATTGGGTAATTAATGACTTTTGCCTCCCAGGGCCCTCTTAGGAAGCCTCTTGAGTCCGTCCTAGGGCGTGTTGGGGTCGTCGTCGGCCGTCTTGAGGGCAGCCTGGGCGTCTTCGGGGCCTCTTGGGAGCGTCTTGTGCCCTCTCGGACCCCCATTGGCCTGTCGTGGCCTTCTTCGGTGCGGGCCTTGGCCGCCTCGGGACCCCTCTGGGCCCCGTCTTGGGGCGCTCTTAAGGCACACTTGGGCTGTCTGGGGAGCCTTCTGGGTCGTCTTGGAGCGATCAGAAGGGTCTCCGAGGCCGTAAGGGAGCGCTGAGAAGCGGGAAAAGCGAGAACGCCAAAATCCTTCAAACATCTTCGGAAAATGAATAGACGTTGCCTCCCAGGGCTCTTTTGGGAAGCCTCTTGAATCCGTCCTGGGGCGTGTTGGGGTCCTCGTCGGCCGTCTTCAACTGTTATACACTCGTACACAGGAATGCCGAAATACAGACGTGTTTCATACATGTGTATATATATATGGATATCCGTATCTACTGTTGCGACATGTGGCACAAAGTTCTGCCGCAATAGTTGAAGACAATCTGAAGGCAATGGGGCTCTCCGTGAGACTGTGTCTGACTCTGTTGTCCTCCGCATGCCTTCTGTCAAAACTCCCGCCTGCATTCCAACGTCCCCCCGACCCGCCCAACAATGGGAAACCACGAATGCCTTACGCCGAGAATCGCCATACTTCCACAACGTCTCATGCATCGTCCCTGTGACTGTAATGTGGGCTACGGCGAATTAAACATCCCCCGTCTTCCGCAAACCTACATGCGCTTTACAAACCCTCTCACCTGTACAGCTGACGTATGCAGTAGGGAACCATCCACGTTGCACGCCCACTTTGCCGTAATTCCAACCTTCATCAGTGGGCTCGCCATGTGGAGGATCGAGCAATTCAACTACATCACCCATCCGCAACGAAATATACTCTGGACCATACTCAGCGGCGTCTTCGAACGCTGCGATACACTTAGGGTGGAACATGTCGTACGCTACGTGTTTCGTGATGCATTCAATGATCACGCCTGGGTACTTCCCCTCCTCCATGTATGTCGCGTACTTGATCAATCTCACAACGTTCTGTGCGCCTACGTTTCCGTGGTAAAATTCGAGCAGGCCTTGATCCGCTTCGAATCGATCGTTAGACCCCCGTACGGTCGGATACATCAGAGCCTCGCTGCTCAAACCCTGCCAGTTCTGAAAGATCACCATGTACTCATCAACGCCCCTCGACTTCCTGCCCTTGATATTCGGAATCGCCACCTTGATCGCGAACTGCTCAAGGGAAAACTGTGCATTATCGAAGAACTCCCTTTGCTTCTTGCGTCGGTCCCTGTGCGCTTCCAACTTGCGAAGTATGCGGTCGCGCTGGGCAGGTGTGACAGGTTGCTCTGTCAAGACAAGAATATCGATGTCAGAATAGCAGTGCGACGTATGTCTGGCATACGAACCCCCGTAACGCATGCATGGGTTCCAATTGCAACCAAGAACGTCTCCGAGCACTCCAGGCAAAATGCGACGATGAAACGCTGCACGATCTCCCGTGCCAGACCAGCCAGGCTTCTCTTTCGCAGGTTCGGCGTCTGGTGCGGGCTGCTGGTAACCAGTCCCAGTAGGCAGAGGAGGTGTCGAAATGCCAGCTCGAGGACCATCGATACCAATCCCAACAGCAGCCCCGCTGCCGCGGAACGAAGGCCCATACTTCGTGGGAGGCTTATTGAAGCGATCAGAGGAGTCACACGCTTGATTTGGAACCGACGAGTTCACCAAAAGATTGAAAAGTGAAGCGTCCTCGGGAATCTTGCAAGGTTCGAAGAGACTATCGTGGACCACCTTGTCGCTAATTCTGCGCGCAAGCATTGTACGTCTTGCCCTGGGCAACGAGAGGAAGCCACAACGCATTGAGAGCCAGCTCGGCCTTGAACCAGATGCGCATCTGCACACGTTGCACGTTCGGACGACATGATGCGCACAGAAGCCGCTACGATAAACGGCGTGTCCTGAACCGTGTTGAAACAATAGGCAGGCCAAACACAAACTGTTTCGTCGGCGGCGAGGCTGAAGCAGTCCGCTCCAGCGTGAGGCTGGTCGGGGCCGAACATCAGCACATGTTCTGGGCAACAAGAAATCGGTTGTTCGCATTGCCTTTTGGTAATCAAGAGTGTATGCTCATGATGAGCATGCGGAAATGCGAGGGACACTGCGCACAATGTTTTGACGAGGCGAGGAGAGGGGCCTCGAACTCCCGCGCCCGCCCCAGAGGCCACCACCAGCCCCCCCACCCCCCTGGCCCGCTGGGCTGCAGGGGCCTGGAGCTGCAAACTATTGTCAAACGAACCCTTCTGTCCAATCGTGGACAGGCTTGCCCCCCCCACCCCTCCCGCTGGCGATCCGCTTCCAACGGGTGTGGATCTGAGCGGAGGGGATCGCGAGCAATCAGAACGTTTCATGCTGCCGCAGATGGCTCAGTATGGTTTCTGATGCGATGCCGTTTGAAGAAGGGGAACGAGGACGGCGAGAGGCACCGCGAAGAATCAAGCGACCTGAGGTACAACCCCGCACTTTGCAATGTTGCCCCTGGGCTAGCCGAAAGACTCCCCAAGCTGGATATGGAGATGCCCCCCCCCACCCAGGAGGCCAAAGCCAGTAGACAATGTGATTCCCCAAGCAGGACCTTACCTACTTGGATCACTGAGGAATGAGGTGGGCCCACCAAGATTTCGCAACGTTGCCGCCCGTTGCCGCTTCGTTGCTGGCCACCGCGCTTGGCAGGTCCGCCGAGGTTGCGCCACGTTGCCGCCCGTTGCCGCCTCGCTGCCGCCCACCGCGCTTGCCGGGTCCGCCGAGGTGTCGCCACGGTGCCGCCCGTTGTCGCCTGTTGCCGCCTGGTTGCCGCCTCATGCGCCACGCTGCCGCCCGTTGCCGCCACCTCGTCGCTTGCCCACGCGTCTTACACCGCATATCTCACAACAGCTAGCTTACGTCACAGAGCTTACACCCCACACATGTCACCGTCATTCACCACCTATTGGTGAGCGACGTAGCATACACCACATAGCTCACACAGCATAGTTCATCTCATCAGCTCACGCCACATAGCTCTCACGGCATAGCTTACACCGCGCTGCTTGAACCTGCACGGTGCAGTAACGCACTGCTTGGGGCCCACGCTGGCCAACACTGTTTTTGATGAGACTAGATCATCGCCTGCTCGCGTCTGATAGGCCTCTGAGGCTCCACGAGGACCGCGGAAAGACACCCAGACGGCCCCCACATACCTCCAAGAACACCCCAAGAAACTTCGAAGAGGGCCTCAAGACTCGGTTTGCCGAGCTCCAAGTTGGCGAGGCTATCTCAGGACCCGGCCCTATGGCCTCCAGAGCGGCTCCGAATAACCCGAGAGATTGCTGAAAGGGCCCCGTAAATGCCTAAAGTGGGCTTCGCTGCGACGAGAATCCCAAACATGTAAGATCATAGAGGGCTGATCTGATCCGCCTTTGGCTTTGACAAGCGGCCCCCCTCTTTGTTTGGCTCCTGCCTATCGCGAATGCCGACTGTGCGGAAAGCCGTGCCCCCAAATAACGTTGATCACGTCAAAGGGTGTCGCGCTGCATGCGGACCTGCACTTGGGGGTCCCAGAACCGTGTGGTGACAGACCCAGCGGTGACCTCGAAATCCGCAAAGACCTCACCGCACGGTCCGTCACCGCACGGTTTTGGGACCCTGGAGGCTCCAGTCGCTCGAGACATGCTCGGAGAAAGACCCGAGTCCTAAAACCGTGCGGTGGACCCCGAATCCCCACCGACTCACCACACGGTGTGGTCACCAGCCCGTTTAGGGGCCCGCGATGCATGTACAAATCCACTGCGCAAAAGCCGGTATGGCTGCGTGAAGTTGCGTGCTCCGCATCAGGGTGTCCTGCAGTGGTGTCTAGTATCTGACGAGGGGACGAAGTCATCGGATGAGGAGCCGTTGAGTCGGGAATGCAGGGTCTCGCGCCCGATAGGTCGCCTATCCTGGGAAGCTCGTCGGTGGAACACCTCGCAATGACAGGACGAATGGTTTGCTGAACCCAAGCCATCAGGTGACACATCGGTGATGCATGACGCTGTGCTGAGAGAGCCAAAAGATGCATTTCGCGAACCCTGCTCTTTCACCTGGACTTCGAATCGTCTAACCAACCGTGCAACAACCTGGCTCATGGAATTGCCTCTGCGATCGCACGGGGCCGTCCATGCCGACCGAGCGCAACATCTCAACAGCGATTGACCACGTCGTGCCGCTAAAACCACCTGACCACCGCCATGCGATGTCCCCCAAGCAGTGCTTGCACTCCGCGGTTCGTACTTGCCTTCTCATGCAACTGAGCCTCAGTGGCGGTCCGGGTGTGGCCGCCCGTCGCCGACGCCGTCGCCGCCGCCCGTCGCCGTCGCCGCGCAATGCTCTGCATGGGCTTGCATCGCCGTGCAGTTCTTTGCACTGCTTTGCACTGCAGTGCTCTGCTCTGCGTCACAAAGATGGTGCCACATGGCTTGCAGCACCAGGAAGGCACCACATTGCCTGCACAACCTAGATTGCAACGCGTAGATTGCAGGAGATCGCTGTTTAGGGTCCACGCTGGCTCACAGTTTTTCAAATGCTAGCCAACGTAGACCCCAAGCAGTGCGTTTCTGGCAATCTATCTGGAGAGAAATACGTGCAGCAATGTGTACGGCAACATCTACGTGGTACAATCTACGAGGTGCGATCTATGGGGTGCAATTAATTTGCTGAACTTGAAGTTGTCTTCTCCACTGCTCGCGCAAACATCCCACCCACCCACCCGCAACTTGGTTTGCAAAACCTGTTAAGACCGACTACAGAGCACTCATTTGTAAGTCCGGTCATTTGTAATTCCGGTCATTTCCAATTCCGGCCACGAATTGCAAATGAGAAGTGCCGACGGAAAGGCATGTGCTCAAGCGCTACGCCCAACGTGTCTCCAAGGCGACAACAACAGCAACGTCGTCGCCGTTCCGTGTGACACGCAGGATTTGCGTGTCACGTCTACGCGACACGCAAATCCTGCGTGTCGCGTCGCCCGGCCGCCCCGAAGCGTTCCGGGTGACACGCAGGATTTGCGTGTCACGTTTACTTACGCGACGCCGCCCCGAGCGCGTTCCGTGTGACGTGACACGCAGGATTTGCGTGTCGCGTAGACGTGACACGCAAATCCTGCGTATCACGTCAGTCTGAAGCCTCAAGGCCGCCGAGTGACTGACACGCAGGTTTCGCGTGTCGCGCAGACGCGAACGCCTCCGTGACACGTAAATTCTGCGTGTCACGCGTGACACGCAGATTCTGCGTGTCCCCACCCGGGCCCCCAGGACCCCTGGCGTGCGACACGCAGATTTTGCGTGTCCGCCCCCCTGGCGGGGCCAGCGTGACACGCAGATTCTGCGTGTCCCCACCCCGGCCCCCGGACCCCTGGCGTGCGACGCGCAGATTTTGCGTGTCCGCCCCCCTGATTCTGCGTGTGCCGCCCCAGGCGCGCTCCGTGTGACACGCAGATTTTGCGTGTCACGTGCACGCGACACGCAGGATTTGCGCGTCACGTCTACGCGTGCCCGGTCGAGGATGGCTCGCCCCAGATCCAGACTCGGGCGCGCGCTCGAATGCATTTGCCCTGGGGCCTCCGGGGCCTAACAAGCGCGTTCATTTCTAATTCCGGTCATTTGCAATTCCGGCCACGAATTAGAAATGAAGCGCGCCGAAAGGGCGGCGGAGGCCACGTGCAGCACACGAATTAGAAATGAGCACTCTGTACGACGACACCGACGACAACGACTAGGACGACACCGACGACGTCTCCGACGACTTCGACGACGACAGCGACGCCGACGCCGACGACGACGAAGACGACGACGACGACGCCAACGAAGGCGACGACGAGGAAGGAGGAAGGACGACGACGGCGACAACGACGACAACGACGAAGGAGGAGGGAGGACGGTGACGACGCGAACGACGACGAAGGAGGAAGGACGGCGACGCCGACGACGACAACGACGAGGGAGGAGGGAAGACGACGACGACAACGACGACGACGACGGCGACGACATAGGAGGGACGACGATGAGACGCCGACGACGGACGACGACGACGACGTGGGAGGAGGAGGAAGGACGACCACGGCGACAACGACGATGGAAACGACCACGACGCCAAAGAGGACGACGACGACAAACAGGAGAAAAGACAGAGGACGACGTAGGCGACGACGACGACGACGCGGGAGGAGGGAGGACGGCGACGACGACGACGACGACGCAAGAGGGCGCGCGCGCACGCTTTTGTTGAAAATCCGTGTTGCGAAACCTTGGGTTCTTGTAGGTTTTTTGGACGCACGATTTTGAAATCCTTCCGAAACCTATGGGTTTCGAAGGTTTTCGGCATACGTCCGCGACGACGCGCGCGTCTGCACTTCGTCCCATTTTTCGCAGAGGATTCTCGCGACGGCACACGCGCAAGGGCGTTCGACAGATTTGAGAGAGCGTGATCCACCGCCGCTTTACTGTGGAAAATTGCCAACCCTTTCCTCCGGAACCCGGGGGTCTCCCCCGCCCCCCCTCCGAAAATCCCCCCCGCTGGAACCCCTTCCCCCCCCCCCCCCCTCTCCCTCCCGGCAAAACCCCCCCCCTCCCTAACCCCTCCCCCCCCCCCCCCTTCCCCTCGAAAACCGGGGGGGTCCCTACCGGTTCGAACCCCTCCCCCCCCCCCCCGGATCCGGAAAACGGGGGGGTCACTACCGGTTCGAACCCCTCCCCCCCCCCCCCCTCGCCGGATCCGGAAAACGGGGGGGGGTCACTACCGGTTGGAACCCCCCCTCCCCCCCCCCCCCCCTCGAAAACCGGAGGGGGGTCACTACCGGTTCGACCCCCCCCCCCCCCCACGCACCGCCAGCAAACGACTCCCGGTCCCTACCACCGCTCGCATCACATCCCCCACTGTTGTTCCCAGCACCACTGTCCTCACCACCACTGCCCCCGCTGGTTCCACCACCGTCCCTATTGTCCCCACCAGTGCCCCCACCACTGTCGCACTGTCCCCACTGTTCCCACAACTGTTCCCACCACGGTTCCACTCTCCCCACTGTCTCCACGGACCCAACCACTGCCTATCCCCACTGTCCCCACTGTCCCACTGACTCCTCCGCTGTCCCACTGAGCTGTCCCACTGTTCCCACCACTGTCCCCACTGTCCCCACCACTGTCCCCACTGTACCTCTGTCCCATTGTCCCACCGCCGTCCTCGCCGACGCCTTTACCAGTGTCCCCACCACCATTGTACCCTCCACTGTCCCAGTGTTTCCACCTCATTCCCACTGTCCCCACACCACTGTCCCCACCACCACCGTTCCCACCACTGTCCACTGTCCCCCCTGTTCCCACCATTGTCCCCACCACTGTCCCCACCACTACCGTCCCCACCACTGTCCCACTGTCCCCCCACTGTCCCCACCACTGTCCCGCTGTCCCCTCACCACTGTCCCCACCAACACCGTCCCCACCACTGTCCGCACCCCCACTCGGTTTTCGAGGGGGGGGGGGGGGTAGTGGACCGGGTAGTGACCGCCCCCCCCTTTTCATGATGAGCTGGAGGGGGGGGGGGGAGGGGTTCGAACCGGTAGTGACCCCCCCCTGGTTTTCCGGAGGGGGGGGGGGGGAGGGGTTCGAACCGGTAGTGACCCCCTCCGGTTTTCCGCCAGCAGCGGTAGAACACGCTCTTTCACAGATTTCGACATGCGCGCGCGCGCGAAGCCCGTTTGGTAGCATTTTGTGAAAATCTTGAAAAAAACCTATGGTTGACTTAAGATTTCGCAAGAGCTCGCGCAGAAGTTTTTTTAGCAAACCAGTGTTGCGAAACCATGTGTTTTGTATGTTTTTCGGAATCTCGATTGCGAAATCCTTCCGGCACCGAAGGTTTTTGAAGGATTTCGGCATGCGCGCGCGACGACGCGCGCGTGTGCACTTCGTCGTTTTTTTTGCAAGGGATTCGTGAAAAAGTGTTATGTTAGAAAGAAAAATGTCCCCGCATAGTGTTATTTGACAGGGAACCGCAGGGGGGGGGAACCCGGCTTGGCTGGGATGGTATGAATTCATATTTAGGATGGACATGTGGTCAGAATCATATATGATTTACAGCACGCGCGGGGGAACCGATAAGTCCGGGGGGGGGTAAAATCTATTAGTCTTGTAGAAAAGAGAATCTATGACGACGTGCAATATATGAGGTGCAGAAGATGTGGAGCAATCGATGTGGGGAAATGTACATGGTGCATTTGATGCTGTGCAATCTATGTTTACGCACCGTATGTTGTGCGATATACGTGGTGCAATATAATCGAAGTTAAATCTATGTGGTGCATCAGACGTGGTGCAATATATGTGGTGCGTAGTCATGTGGCGCAGCGAAATGGTGCAACATACGCAGTGCAATATATGCTGTGCAAGCTGTGTGCTGCAATCTGTGCGGGGGTGCGATACATGCGATGTGATCACGGTCGTGCATTATTGGTGGTGCGATCTATGCGGTGCAATCCACTTCGACTGTCTTGAAGCTGTCCTCTCCACTGCTCGTGCAAACATCCCACCCTCCCACCCGCAACTTGGTCGCAAGACATCTTCAGACAAGACCGTGACGGTAGGTACTGCGTGGCACTTGGCCACGACACCGATGCCGACGACGACAGCGACATCGACGACGACGGCGCCGCCGACAGCGACTGCGACGACACCGACGACGTCTCCAATGTTTTCGACGACGACAACGACGACGACGACACCGACGACGACGACAACGACGCCGACGACGACGACGAAGACGACGACGACGTCGCCAACGGAGACGACGACGAGGGAGGAGAAAAAACGACGACGGCGACAACGACGACAACGACGATGGAGGAGGGAAGACGGCGACGACGCCAACGACGAAGAAGGAGGAAGGACGGCGACGCCGACGACGACAACGACGAGGGAGGAGGGAAGACGACGACGATGACAACGACGACGAAGACGACGACGACGGCGACGAAATAGGAGGGACGACGACGAGACGCCGACGACGGACGACGACGACGAGGGAGGAGGATAACGACGAGGGAGGAGTGAAGACCACGACGACGACGACGACGACGACGCGACGAAATAGGAGGGACAACGACGAGACGCCGACGAAGACAACGAGGGAGGAAGGACGACCACGGCGACAACGACGACGGAAACGACGACGACGCCAAAGACGACGAGGAAAGACAGAAGACGACGACGGCGACGACGACGACGACGACGACGAGGAGGAGGGAGGACGACGACGACGACGACGCAAGAGCGCGCGCGCACAATTTTGTTGAAAACCCGTGTTGCGAAACCTTGTGTTTTTGTAGGTTTTTTGGACGCACGATTTCGACATTTTTCCGAAACCGAAAGTTTTTGAAGGATTTCGGCATACGCCCGCGACGACGCGCGCGTCTGCACTTCGTCCCATTTTTAGCAGAGGATTCTCGCGACGGCACACGCGCAAAAGCGTTCGACAAATTTCGACATGCGCGCGCGCGAAGCCCGTTTGGTAGCATGTTGTGAAAATCTTGAAAAAAAACCTATGGTTGACTTAAGATTTCGCAAGAGCTCGCGCGTAAGATTGTTTTGGATCAGTGTTGCGAAGCCATGTGTTTTTATATGTTTTTGGGAAATTCAATTTTGAAATCTCTCGGGAACCGAAGGTTTTTTAAGGATTTCGGCATGCGCGCGCCACGACGCGCGCGTGTGCACTTCGTCCCATTTTTTGCAAGGGATTCGTGAAAAAGTGATATGTTAGAACAAAACATGTCACCGCCTAGTGTTTTTTACAAAGGAACCGCAGGGGGGGGAACCCGGCTTGGCTGGGATGATATGAATTTATATTTAGGATGGACATGTGGTCAGAATCATATGTAATGTACAGCACGCGCGGGGGGCGCGATAAGTCCGGGGGGGGGGGGTAGAATCTACTAGTCTTTTAGAAAGGAGAATGTACGGTGTGCAGTCGATCGTGTGCAATTTTTGTTTCCCCAACGCATCTTTTGGAGAGGGGAAGGAGGAGGCGAAAGGAGAGGGCGCGACGATGAACCTGCCGATGTTCTCGTCTGTATGGTCAGCGCGGGGCACAGGACAGGAGCCTTGAGCGAAACGAGCTCACAGCACCGGCGGCGCATGTGGATTACCCTACAGTGTGATCTATGTAGCGCAATCTGTACTGTGCAATCGCTAGGGGCAGTATGTGTGGCGCGATCTACGCGGTGCACTCTATGATGAGCGATCTATGTTGTGAAATCGATGCGACGACGCAATTCATGGCGACGGGGCAGCGACGGCGGCGTCATAGCCGCCAGATCGCCAGCCAGGCACGGACGACGGGCGGCGACGAGGCGGCGACGGCGACTGCGGCAACATAGCCGCCAGACCGCCGTTCAGGCCCAAACGATGGGCGGCGACGAGGCGGCGACGGGGCGGCGACGGCGGCAACATAGCCGCCGGACCGCCAGCCTTACAACGGACTCAAGAGTCCCTAAGTGCAAGCATTGTTTAGGGAAAATCAAGACACAGC
This sequence comes from Prorocentrum cordatum, assembly GCA_963575745.1. NCBI lineage: Eukaryota > Dinophyceae > Prorocentrales > Prorocentraceae > Prorocentrum > Prorocentrum cordatum. The sequence continues at coordinate 167,732 of CAUYUJ010010158.1, forward strand.
CATGTAATGTGAAATGCAAAAACCCATATGAGTGATCACTTGTCCGTCCCCCCCGATAGCGAAGCCTTGCGCTCGGCACAGAAGATGCCCAGGCAAGCAGCATGCTGCCACGATCATGCAGCCGGGCCGTCTGGTGAGGACATGAACCATATTCGCCTGGCAGGGGGAGGATGCCAACGAACGCAGGCTAACATAAAATTGAAGACGCATGACGAAGGAGCGCAGGAACAGGAGGGGATGCAGCGCATTCTCTGTTCAGCGCCTCCCCAAACGTGGTGGGGAAAAGTGAACCACTACCATGAACTCGTGGTGTCTGGGGGGATGGGTATACAAATGATGTCTCACATGTATGGGGTCCCGGCGGCCAGAACAGTGCAACCTCCCCCGACGATTCAGCTCACAAGCTGGCGCTGAAATCTGAAGGCCATGGTCCAAAGTGCGAGTCCTCCTCTACCTCCACGCCCGCCTGTCATTCCTCCGCCCCCTAACGTTGCCACTGCGAGACGCCCGACATTGCCCGGCCTGGCTTCGCGCGCAACAATTACTGTGGTAAGTCGCTGTCTCGAAAGGTAACATCAAATTGTGCAATCCTCCACACCTGAAAAATATGTCAATGTAATTCCTGTCGCGCCCACCGCCTGCACGTTTTCACTCACTCATTGTTACTTATACTCCTAGTTATCTACGTACAGACGCATTCGCTCAGGCGCACGCGCCTTCAGACTCGCTGAGATGCAGATGCGTTCGTACCCAGGCGTGCTCATACTCAAACACACTCGCGCTCAGACTCGTACCTACCCAGACCCACTCATTAACAGGCTCGCTCACTCACCCACTCATTCAATCACTCGCGCACTCCCCGTGATAATCGGGAGGTAGCAGGCACGGCATTTGCCCCCTCCACCCCCCGCCCCCCCCCCAAGGGGCAGAAGATCAACCTGGGATGTTGCGCGGATCTGTTCGCGCCAATTTTGGCGGGACCGGTCGGTCGTATCAATTTTGTCGGAATGGCAGACTCCTTTTGAAAACCCCGTAAACACCGCGATGTAAATTAGGTGAGGCACTCGGGCCCCGTATACATCGCAATGGGAGGGGTGGGGTGGGCGCTGTTGCTGCACGAGCCCATTCGCGCCAAGGTCGGCGGGGACTCTCCATTGGAACGCGTGTTTGGGGGGACCAAATCGTGTCTCTTTTCGTCGCACTTGCGCCTGTCGGGCACAGAGGGGGGCGAGCTGCTGCATTGCGGGGCCCGTTCGCGCCCCAGCCCCGATCGGCGGCACCACTCATAAAGTCACTGCCTTCGGGGGAAGACGCGTGCCTCTTCATAGCCCAACGACCATGGACATGCAGTAGGCACTGCATTTGGGCTCCCAGCGCGAGGTCGACTGTCTCGTCAACTCGCAATAAAATTTCGACAGCTTGGAATTTCACCCACACAGCGTGTGCCAATTCCTTTCGGGAAATCTGGGTGCCGAAGCATATTTGGGCTTGTATGGGCGGCGAGAAGGAAAATTCCTTCTCTCTTTTTTCCGCGCAATGAATTCCATGGTCACAATGCTGGCGTCTGGCAACTGCTGGATCCTCCATCGGCTGCCAGACACGTAATGCCCAATGGTGATGTGGGAGGTCGGGGGTGTGGATTGGCGGGCACGTCCTGCACTCCCTGTTTGAATTTCGATGCGTCGCGCGAATGTCCACCGCCGGGCGGGAGCAAGCTGCTCACGCGAGCCTGGGCAGCAAAAATCATGCATTTATGTGGCGTTCGGAACCGCCAATTTGAAGCAAACTGGGACACGAAACCGTTGGTAGTAGCAGTCGGCGCCCCTGCAAGGGAAGGGCGGACGTTGGATGGGAACTCCGGGTGAACGTGGCGATGTTGCCCATACAATCAAAACCCTAATCAGGACGCGCGGCAAGGACGCAAGACCCTTGGAAGCCGAAGTTGGGATTTCTGGGGCGGCGGACGACGAAAATCCCGAGGACGCAAGAGCAAGGAAGACCAAGGACGCAAGGGTACCCTGAGCAAACTCGCGCGTCCTTATTCGGGCTTTTGACTGTAATGAATGCGCTTGCGATACCCACTGCAGATGTCAACGTGTGTTGGTGATCGCACTTGGTGGTGATGATGACTATGAACAGGATGAGTAAAGGGTCTGTTCAAACGCGCACGGCTGAGGCAATGACGATAGCGATGATAACGGCGGGTGGTGATAGTAGTGGTGGTTCTGATGTTTTGATGGCGCGGTGATGGTGATGATGACGACGACGCTGGCGATGTTTTTCGCTGTTTAGGCGAGAGCGTTGAATCCATTCAAAGAGGCGACAGGATCAACGATGAAGGTTCGTTTCAATAAGCATTCACGTGCTCGTGCGGCCCGCAAAACCTGTCACTTCCCCTTTCAGTGGACATGCGAACGAGAAGTCAGGGCGCCCTGCCGCCTTTAAAGGCAGGCCAGCTGGCACGCGCAAGCTTCCAAGCACACCCCTTCGTGTTTTCCACTACCTTTCGCAGGAACTAGCAAGAATGGCAATGGCCCGCAGTTTCGCCAGGGCTCATGTATCTTATTCGAATGATCAAAAACATTGGCTGCATTCTGAGAGCCACTTCACGCGCCCCATCACAGAGCAGCATGCCGGGGCGCATCTGGTGGGCACCCCGAACCGCCGAAACACGGCCCCATGCAAAGTTGCGTGGCCTGCCGCCTACACGACGAAAACGTCGGCCGCGCGAGACAGACCAGCGCGACGCAAGTGCAGCGCGCTGCTGCTAGAGGGTTGCGCCGCACACTTTCTTCAACAAAAGCAAATGAGGCGCGCGAGCGCCACTTGAGCACGTGCTGTCCTGTGCCCCCTTGCGCGAAAGTCCTTGACCCTCTTGGCCCACTAGGCCAAGAGAAAACGCTCGATCGCGGGTGCAACCTCATGATAGGGCAAGGTGTTTTCGCCCAGTCCGTTCGCAACCGCAGCTCGCGCCTTCTGCTTCTGCTTCTGGAATGGCAACAATTCCCCGCCGCGCGGGGCGCTCCAATCGGCACCGCGGCGCACGGCGTCAAGCGGTCGATCGCCCAACTACGCAGCCGTCGGGGGCTCACTGGCAGCTGATTCGGCCGCTGCTCGGCGCTCGGCAGCGAAAGCTGTCGCCAGATCCCACCAGCCCTTTGGGCGCATGTGGTCTAGAGCGCTTCCTGTTCTAACCTCCTTCCTTTCCCTGCTCGGAAGGGCGACCCCCCCCTTCCCGGGTCTGGGCGGGCCCCCCCGCGAGGAATTTGGGCGCCCAAGATGGCCCAGGGTAGGTTCGAGAGGGTTCTGCCCAAGATGGCCTCCAAGATCGCCCAAGATACCTCAAGAAGGCTCAAGAAAGCTTCCAACGCGCATCCAAAAGGCCTCAAGACGGCACCAAGACGGCTCCAAGTGCCCTCCGAGCCCTCCAGTGACCCCCCAAGAAGCTTGAATGGGCTCAAAACCTGAGGGCAGTCAATGCGCGTTGCTTTTTGCGTCGCTTCTTCGCTTCCGATGGGCTCTTGGAGCGCCAAGATGGCCCCGAGATGTCCCAATGGCCCCAGAAGGGGCCAAAGAGGGCCCCAAGGCGGCCCCACGAGCGCACAAGAGCGCCCCAAGAGCGGCTCAAGAGAGCGCCAAGACGCACCTCTTGGGCCCCGAGGCCCCCCAGACACCCCAAAAGAGCCCCAAGAGGGCCCCCAAACTCCCCAAAAGAGCCCCAAGAGAGCTTCAGGAGAGCCCAAGGAGACCCCCAAGAGAGCCCAAAAGGATCCAAGAATAGAAAACCCCATTCTACGACGGGGCCCGCTGCGACAGAGATGCTCACCACAGGGGGCACTCCTGCGCATATCGCACTGGTTTCAATCAAAACTTCTAGGCGCGAAGCTATGCGTGATCCGTGTTTCTCATGGCCCAGGGTAGACACAGCCACCTGCGCTAGAGGCGTCTACCACGGGGAGCACCAAGTCGCGTCTTGCATCGAGGTCTATCTTAATCTTCAGTGCGGGAAGCTATGCGTGATCATTTTTTCTGAAGACGGCCGCGCAACTGCGCGCTTCCAGCCGCACCTGACTCACCAACTCCCCCGCTGCTCGTTTCTGTATGGGCTGGCGGGGGCGCGCGAAGGGTCAAGAATTCATCGGCGTCTTCCTCTTGGCGCCCTTGCTGAAACGGCCCATGGGGAGCTGCGTCCGCAGGGGTCTCCAAGCGCCCCGCCGCGCGCCGGGCACAGGGAGCAAGCTTATTGATGCCGTGCCCGGTCAAACCTGACTAAAACTGATACTAATTTGACAATCAACTCCACTGCCCCAGGGCGGCGCGACAGCCTCTCGTTGCCCGTGCTCTGATCAACCTCACTGGCGCCTTGCCCAAGCCCAAGCGCGCGCGCCAAGAACTGCGCGCGCTGCCAAAGCCTTGCGAAGAACGCCGCGGGATGACACGCGGCTGCGCGAAGGCGGCGGGCCGGGGCCAGAAACGCTGACCACGAGTCCACGCGCGAAGCCAAATTAATCCATCGAGCCCAGGCTCGAGGGAGCATATCTTGCCATTGCGCGAGGAGCTGCGCCCTGGGCAAGACAGGGGCTGAGTCGGGGCAGCGAGGGCAACTCGGCGCTGAGTCGGGGGGCGAGCGGGCTGAATCGGCCCCTGACTCGCGAGCTGCACGGGCTCGGAGATGCCCCGCGGGATGGGAAGCCTCGATCGCAATCGTAATTTGGAATATTTTCTTGCCTCTATCCCTTCTCCCGCGCCCCACCCAGCGCCGGCTGCGCGCGCAACCCCCCCTGCCTGGCGCGGAGCAGGCAACGCCGGGTGGAGGGGGTGCCGGGCCCCTCACTCCCCGACCCCGCCCCGCGGGCGGCAGGCGCGACGCGGACAGTCAGGGGGCGAACGGCGCACGAGGAGGGGGAAGAGGGGGGAGAAGCGGGGGGGAGGGAGCGCGGGCGCAGGGGGCGGCACCTAGCACGCAGCGGCCGCCGCAAGTAACACACGCTACGCGGGCATTCTGGGCAGCGCCCTCGCAACAACAGAAAAACTTGCAAGAAGAGCTCCGGCCCCGCAGAGAACAATGGCACCCCCGACTCAGGGAGGAAGCAGCGGAGCGGGCGGGAGGCAGGACAACGAACGACGGCGTGGCGAAGGCAAGCATGAGGCGCGCCACATGCCGCACTGCGCGGGAGGCAGGCGGGCGACTCCTCAAAGCCGATCACAGGGAGGAGACTGCCCCATGTCATCCGCGCAAATGCCCATAACCTATACAGAAGCCAGAAGCCCAAGGGTCTCTCCTGGCCCGGCAGCTCGGCCGACGGCAGCGCCGGCCCTGGGCAGATCGAGCGCGGCGAATGATCGGCCGAACGCCAAGAGGATTGCAGACGCTTACTGGGCGAACGCCCTGCGGTCATATCCCAGCAGGATGGGGCGGGGCACGTTCCTGCGATAGTCGCGCGGGAGGAGTCGCTGGCCTGGAGCATCAGAGCTGCCGGATGGCTAGGCGGCAGGGTGCGCGGGCGTGCGCGGGCCACGAGGCCACGCTCAATAAAGCACGCGCCGAGCCGCACATGCCAACCGCATTGTGCGATGACAACACTGAATCTTATGCGCGGCCCACCATGGCACCCCACTAGGAGTCGACGCCCCCACTCCGCCTGCGAGCCGTTAAGCGCCAGTTCTGCCTCATGGACTGCGGCCAGCAGCGGGGCAGTGTAAAGGACAGCTGGCGCCACTCGCGAATGGGCCTAAGCTGCTGCCACGGGCACCGAGAACCCACCCGCTTCGGCCGCTCTCAGCAGGTCGTCAAACAGCGAACGGCCTTCACTCACTAGTTAATGTAGCAGTGGCCGAAAAGCAAGGGCTGAATCGGCCAAGACCCCGAGAAGGTGCTTTGCCTCCACGGCGTTTACTCAGGATCACTCGGGGGCGGAGCGCCTACGACAGGCAAAACGCAAGTTTTATTGTGCTCATGAGGAAAACTGGGCCCGGCAGCGCATCGAATACCTACTACGCGCCGACCATGGCTCAGGCGAGAGAATTGCACGGACGGGCCCTTTCTGAAGGGCGCGGCGCCATTAAGTCATCCACGACTTGCACAGGCGCCAGATGGTGCGACCCGAGGCATTCGGCCAGAGCGCCGCGATCCGCCTGCGAAGGGAACTCCTGAAGCAGCGCGCGGACGAGGCTCCCCTCGAAGGGCCCAAGGCGCGGTGCCCCGCCCAGCGTCCGTCTGACTTCGCGGGCAGCGCAATCCACGACAGTGCCGGCGCGCGGCGGCTCGCATGACTGCCGCGGCGGCGTCGCCTCAGCAGCCTCCAACGGGGCGCGACGGGCAAGAAGCGGCATAATGGTTTCACATCCGTCCGGCTGGACGGCCGGGGTTTCCTCCGCCAGCGACAGCTGTTGCACATCGAAGGTCGGGACCGAGAAACGTCGGCCCTGCGCAGTGCCTCGTGGAAGCCGAAAGATTGCGGTGAGAAGGCCGCGCAAGCTGAAACATTGATGGCCCCGGGCGGGGACGTCTTCCAGGCGCAGCCAATCAGGGCCACGAGCGCCTGCTTCGAAGGAGCCGAGAAGCACGGCATCGCGAGATGCAACATCGAAGGCCCATTTTCCATCGGCTATCGCTCACCATGTGAGCAGCTCCTGGGAGCGGCGGACCTGACTGCGCGTCGCCAAGGCCATTCATAAAGAGACCGCATCGCCCGCGCCTCCCTGCTGATTGGGGCCCGCGCAGGCGCCTCAAGAAGATGCGTTCTGCGCGAGCCACGCTGCATCAAGGAGCGAAGCAAGCTCAGGGGCGAACGAGGTTGGTCGCAGCGTCGCCGTCTCGCCAACACGGGGCCCATTCTTACAAATGGGCACGAACTGGCGGAGTGGCCAGAGCGGCGCTTTGGCGGAGGCGGCCCGGGACAAATCGAGGAGCGCCCTGGCGAGGCGCCACCCTGCGGGGGCAGCCGCGCGCAGGGCTGCGCTGCGGCCGCGAATGGTGCGCTTAGTCACCTTCAACAAGGACAAAGCGATCTCTACTTCGAGTCCAGAACAAGCTTGAAAGAGAAACAGCTGATTGCCGCCGCCCGCCCGCCCCCGCGGACGGTGCCGACCCTCCCAGACATGGCCTCTTCAGCCGCTAAGTCGACCGGAAAATCGCCGCTGTCCCTGACAATGATATCCTCACGGGCAGCGACAGGCATCTGGGAGGGCGACAAGGCAAGCCCCGTTGACGGGTCGACCAGCCGCACCTCGAACGCAGCAGCGCGGCCGCGGCTCGTCCCCGCGACGAACCCCCTAGCACCTCGGCGGCGCCAGCGACACGGCCCACCAACGCGTTGACGGCGCCGCGGGCCCAAGCAGCGACATTCACCACCGCGCGGCGCTGGAGGCGCGTTGCCTTTCCCCCGCCCCACTGCGATCGGAGCCACTGGCAAGCAATCGCGCCCTGGACCGCTCCCGCCAAGCAGGACAGCGCGCCCGAGACTCCCGCGAGGCCCGAGCCCCACTCTGAGCCTGATGTCCAGGCGACCCCACCAAAGCCACCAGGGGGCAGCGCAGAACAACGGGGCGTCGAGCAAGACCAGGCGGCGGTCGGGAAGACCGACGAGATCCGGGACGACTGCGACAGCTAGAGGCGCAGATCTGTGCCCCATCAAAATGTCCAGGCACGTGCCCGACGAGTGCGCGAGAAGAGGCGGGTCAAAAGCCGGGAACCCCGCGCGGACCAGTCGGGCTTCCACCCGCCGGTCCATCGACTTTTGACAGCAGCGTGCGCAGCGGCACTGCCGGGAGTGCGCGGCCAGATAAGAGAAATGCACGTTGGCGTCTCCCGCTATGAGGACGCGCGCCGAGGGGCAACGGGCCCTAATGGACGCGCAATGCGGCAATCTAGAACTCCAGGCCACCCTGTCTCCCCCATGGTGAACTGCGCAGAGGACCAGCAAGGACGTCCAACGTCTGCGTCATCCAAGATATCATGTCATTGCTCCCGCGAGCCGGGATACGCTGGCACAGGGAGGACGACATGAACAATTTCTGGGTGGACGAAAAAACCGACAGAATCCCGCCGGAATCCCCGGCTGCAAGGGAAGCCAGGAGGGGGCGCGCTCCGACCGGGAACCTGGCTCCACACAGAACACGGCGGTCCACGTCATGGGGAGGCAAGGATGCGCAACGGCTTCAAGCCGCCACTCAAGCAAGAGCTCGGCGCCGAACTGAAGAAAACCTGAGCGTCCTGGGCTTAGGGCGGCGAAGCGAAGTGCAGCGCGCGACGGGGGAGGGGAAACAGAGGGGCGGCAACCGAGCCTTGGGCAGGGGGGCCCGCGCAAGGCGAGCCTACATAAGCCGAGGGAGGAACCAGCGGACGGAGGGACGGCGCAAAGTCCCTTCTGACAAACGTTTTAAGGGTCCAGGCTAGTTTCCCTAACTGACTAGTTGCAGAACCCTCCCCGGCCACTGTGTTACATGGCCGCGTCGGGCAGAGCTCCGGGAGAACTTCGGGATTCCTAAGGGCCGCGGCAGCCTCAGACTTGCGCGGGCCGGCAGCAGCCCACTCCAGCAGCAGCCCACGCCAAGCAGAAGCCCATCCCAGCAGCCGCGTGCGCGCTTCCGAACTAGCCGCGGCGCTCGCGGTCCAAGCGGGCTCCCTAGAGCATCGGCGCAAACGGTTGCGGAAGCGAGATGAGGGGCGGCCGGGGCCCGGCCTCTCCACGCGATGCCACGAGGGCACCGCTGTGCTACAAACAAGCCATGCGTCAACTCCGTGGGCGCTCTGCGGCTCGCCCTAAAACAATCCTGCACCAGGTTTCTTCGAGTTCGGTCAGGAAGCAACTCAACGACTGAAGACGGTTGCATGAGCCACTCTCATACAGCAACGCCATTTGGGTGACGACCATGACGACCGACTGAGCTTGCTGCATGCCCCCCCCCCCCAGCGCCAACCCAAGGACCCACTGACTACCCACCCAACCCCTTCGAAGGTCGAAAACTCCGCTTGCGAAAACCGCGCAAAACCGACCAGTTTTGCAGCGGGGCACAGGAAAGCGCCACAGAACGTCCATTTTCGAAACAAAGATGTTTGTTGATTTAGGGCGGGTCGGACCGGCGGCGAAGTTCCAGGGGGGGAGCCCGGGGGGGGATGGGGGCCCGCGCAACCAAAATGCAGAGGGAAGGACGGGCGACGGGCGGATGGACACTCCTGCCAAATAGAAAATATGACAAAAGTGCTGTTCAGACTCTGTCTGGGCCGCCCCCAGACTCTGGGGTGTCCTCCCTCCTCCTCCTCCACCTCCTCCTCCTCCTCCTCCTCCTCCTCCTCCTCCTCCTCTTCCTCCTCTGGACCTCTGGGTGGTGGCAGTTCTTGTGCATAAAATTGATGTCCTCGTCCTCTTCCTCCTCTTCTTCCTCCTCCTCGCCCGCCTCCTCCTCCTTCCTCCCCTCATCCTCTGCCTCCTCCTCCTCCTGCAACTCCTCCTGCCTCCCCTCGTCCTCTTCCTCTTTCTCTTCCTCCTTCTGGACCCCGGGAAGCCCCCGAGCGAGCTGCCAGAGAGCCCCGAGACGGCTTCAGGGGTGGCCCAAGATGGCCCCAAGAAAAGCTCAGGAGTTATGTACCAGCGGGCCCCCAGTCGGTACATAACTCCTGGGTCCCTCTTGGGGCCATGTTGGGCCCCTCGTGGAGCCGTCCTGGGGCCCTCTGGGGGCACAGAGGGCCCTCGAGGGCCCTGGAGCCCAAGAGGACCCCAAGAGAAGCCCAAGAGTTATGTACCAGCGGGCCCTCGGTTGGTACATAACTCCTGGGCCCCTCTTGGGGCCACCATCTTGGGCCCCTCGTGGAGCCGTCTTGGGGCCCTCTGGGGGCCCAGAAGGCCCTCGAGGGCCCTGAGAAGCACCCGAGAAGGCCCCCAAAAACGGCTCCAGGAGGGGACCCAACATGGCCCCAAGAGAAGCCCAGAAGTGATGTACCAGCGGGCCCTCGGTTGGTACATAACTACTGGGCCCCTCTTGGAGCCATCTCGGGGCCTTCTTGGGCTCCGCCAAAGGGCCCTGGGAAAAGCTTCGGAGGGCCCCAAGACGGCTCCAAGGGGGCCCAATACGGTCCCAATAAAGCCCAGCAATCGGTCACCCAGACGATTCCAAGAGGGCCCAAAGACGCCCAAAACGGCTCCAAGAGGTCGTCGTCACGTCGTCGTCGTCATCGTGGTCGTCGTCGTCGTCCTCCTCCTCCTCCTTCATCGTCGTCGTCGAATTCCACGTGTTTTTCCCGTGCGGCCCCCCTGACTGGGCAACACAACTAGGGTTCTTGCACATTGCGACCGAAAGCGCTTGTCGCGCGCATTCACCGCCAACGCGCCGAGGCAAGGGTTCCAACACACAAATGTTGAAAATCCCATGGGTTTTGACTCATTAGGGGGGCCGCACGGGAAAAACACATGGGACAGTTGCCGTCGTCGTCGTCGTCGTCGTGGTCGTTGTCGTCGTCGTCGTGATGCCCCACGGGGGACACCGGGTAACTTCGATGTCCCACCGGGACCACTGGGTAACGCATGCCCAGACCCCCCCCCTGCAAGGTCGTGTTGCCCGATGTCCCCCGGGGACTACCGGGTAACTCCGATGTCCCACGGGCCGATGTCCCACGGGGACCAACGGGTAACTCCGATGTCCCAGGGGGGGACACCAGGTAACTCCGATGTCCTACGGGCTGATGTCCCACGGATCCAGACACCAGGTAACTCCGATGTCCCACGGGAGACACCGGGTAACTCCGATGTCCCAGGCGCTGATGTCCCACGGGGGGACACTGGGTAACTCCGATGTCCCACGGGGGAGACCGGGTAACTCCGATGTCCCACGGGGCACACCGGGTAATTCATGCCCAGACCCCCCCCTGCAAGGTCGAGTTACCCGATGTCCCCCGGGGGACACGGGGTAACTCCGATGTCCCACGAGCCGATGTCCCACGGGGACCACCGGGTAACTCCGATGTCCCACGGGGGGACACCAGGTAACTCCGATGTCCCACAGGCTGATGTCCCACGGATCCAGACCACCAGGTAACTCCGATGTCCCACGGATGACCACCGGGTAACTCATATCCACCCCCCCACCTGCAGGGACGAGTTGCCCGATGTCCCCCGGGGACCACCGGGTAACTCCGATGTCTCGCGCGGGACACCGAATCATGCCGAATGCGCCCCCTGCGAGGTCGACTTACCCGATGCTCTTCGGGGGACGCCAGGTAATCGGGGGGCGTGGAGCGCACCCCCCGCTTACCCGATGTCTCCCAGGGGGCACCAAGTAACTCATGCCTGACACCCCCCCGCGCATGGTCGATTTACTCGATGTCTCCCCCTCGCCACCGGGTAACTCGTGCCCAACACCCACCTCTGCAAGGTCGAGTTGCCCGATATCCGCCGGGGGACACTGGGTAAGTGGGGGGTGTGGAACGCCCCCCCGTTACCCGATGCTCCCAGGGGGGGGCGCCAAGTAACTCATGCCCGTCGTCGTCGTCGCCGGTCGCCGGTAGTCGGTCGTGGGCCGGAAAAAACTTGAGGTTTCGGATCCGTTTTGGGGCCCCCCAATGCCCCGAGGGCTCCAGAATCCTGGGGAAAGCAATAGCAAAACTTACCACTCCAGGTGGTCGAGCCCATGAAATGCTCAGACCGGCGTTTCCGTATTTTTCCTCCTCGTCATATGCCTCATCATTTCCCACGTCGTCATCACCACCGCCATTATCTCACCATCATCGTCGTCATCATCATCAGGCCCCTGGAGCCCTCAGTCCTCAGGCCCCTGGGGCCCTCAATCCTGTGTACTATCTATATTTCAGGGGTCGACCCCCCCGAGTCGGCCCCAGGATGGCCCCAAGAGGGCTCAAACCATCTCCGGACAACCTGGACATGGATGTCCTTATTGTCCAGGCGCCATGGGACACTTCAAGGTGCCGCCCGCTGCGCCGCCCAGAGAAAATCGATTGCCCCCCGCAAAAGCGTCAAGAACCGGCGGCCAAGACAATTGGATGTCCAAATTGTGCAGGCCCAACTGGGCCCAAGACAGCCCCAGCGCCGGCCGCCGACGACGACGACGACGACGCCGCCGCTCCCCGGGCGGTGCGCGCCTGCAGTTGTGGGAGAGGGATGGGGGATCGACAGTCTGCAAGGCTGAGTTTCCTCCACGACGACGACGACGACGACCAAAATCAGCTCGATATCATTCTCGGTTTCTGACCGCTCCCGAGCCCACAAAAAGCCTCCACAGGCCGAACATCATGAAAAACCCCATCGAAACTCGAACCTCAATCGTCGAAGACGACGACGACGACGACGACGACGACGACGACGGACGACGACGACGACGACGACGACGACGACGACGACGACGAGACAGCGGCGGCGGCGGCGGCGGCAGCGGCGGCGGCGACAACAGTGGCGGCGGCAGCAGCGGCCACGGCGACGGCGACGACGACGACGACGACGACGACGACGACGACGACGACGGTGACGACGACGGCGACGACGACGACGACGACCGACAACGAGGACGCCGACGACGACGACGACGACGACGACGACGACGACGACGACGACGACGACGACGACGACGACGACGACGACCGACGAGGCCGACGACGACGACGACGACGACGACGACGACGACGACGACGACGACGACAACGTCGACGACGACGACGACGACGGCGACGGCGGCGGCAGCGGCGGCCACACCCACGACAACGACGACGACGACGGCGACGACGGCGACGGCGGCGACAACGACGACGACGAAGGCAACGGTGACCACGACGACAACCAGGACGACGACGACGACGACGACGACGAAGACGACGACGACGACGACGACGACGACAACGAAGGCGGCGGGGGCGGCGGCGGCGGCGGCGGGGCCGGCGGCGGCGGCGGCGACAGACGAGGAGGATGAGGAGGAGGAGGAGAAGAGGGAGGGGAGGAGGAGGAGCGGAGGGAGGAGGAAGCAGCGGGGGAGGAGGATGGAGAGGAGAATGAAGGGAGGGAGCAGGAGGACGAGGAGAAGGAGGAGGAGGAGGAGGAGGAGGAAAATGATGAGGGAAGGGGGAGGAGGAGGAGGAGGAGGAGGAGGAGGAGGAGGAGGAGGAGGAGGAGGAGGAGGAGGAGGAGGAGGAGGAGGACGCGGACGAGGAGGAGGAAGAGGAGGAGGAAGAGGACGCTGGCATCAGTGCTATGCGCAAAAACTGTTACCATCCAGAGTTCCAGAGGAGGAAGGGGGGAGGAGAAGGAGGAGGAGGAGGAGAAGGAGGAGGAGGAGGTCGGTCGGTCGCTGCATCGGGCCTCGGGTCGAAAGATCACTCAACCACAACTACACATCAGCACGAATCGATATGTACGACCTGCAGTGCGCGCTCAAGATTAGGAAAACAAGGCGTGCCCTCCCTGGGAGCCTCAAATTGACTTCGCTCTACCATGTACGGTGAGACTCGAGGATTTTCAAACGTTCAGTTAGACTGAGTTTGGCGAATTGTTCTACAACTGCTGTCTTATTGCTACGTTTCCACATCACCTGAGACTGTACACCCCTACTAGCAGGCTGAGGACGGGGAGGGGCAGTAGACGAGCGGGCAGGAGGGGTCAGGACGAGAGGAGGGGGGGAGGGATCCTGCACTGCGGTCCTCGACGGACCGCCCTGAGGTCTGGCGGTCTCCGCCCTGAGCTCGGCCGCATCCCCCGCGGTCACACTGCCACGCACCGTGGCCGCCGCGGCCTCCCGCGAGCTCAGTGAAGCACCAGCGCCATTTTTCCATCCTCTAGGACCTGCCACGTCCTCATCTGCATCTCCTGGAGGCCGTGTCAGATGTCTGTGAACTGATCCAGCGCCATCTGCAGCACTCGCTCCTGGTGCCCGCGGGGGCCGACACCAGGCTTGTACTCCGCCCCCAGCTGTTCGGCGCACTTCAGGAAGCACTGCTCCGCATTGGAGTCGCTGATGCACATCACTATCTTGGCCGTGCCCTCCTTGTAGCACTGAGAGACACGGAAACCGCGCACCAGGAACGTCAGCTCGGGCATGGGCATCGGGTCGATCCGCGCGTAGATCGCCTCCCACGCCTCCTTGTTGCGCATGCCCACCTTCTCGCCCACGTTCTTCAGCGCGCGAGCGGCCTCGAGGAACACCTGGACGCATGCGGGGCCCATGATCGCCTCGGGCGTCCTGTGCTGCGCGGGGTCGGCGTGGTGCGAGTCGCGCAGCTTCTGTGCCTCCAGCGCGTAGGCCTTGTCCGTCGTGAAGGACGCCTTCGCCAGCTCGGCATCGTCGTCCATGAGGATCGCGTGGTAGCTCGTTGCCATGAGCTGGCGTATGTTGAAGCTGTTGCCCAGGACCGCCTTCGCAATCACTGGGATGATCTTGAGCGCCAGCTGCAGCTCCATGGTCGGCAGCTTGTCCAACGTGTCCTTCTGGAGCCCGTAGGTCTGGCCGGTCTCGGTCTGCGCGGCGCGGCGATCGCCTCGGGCGCGAGCACCCTGCACTGCGGCTGCCGCGGGCGCGGGCGCTGCGTCGGCGGCTGGCCGCGCGGCCGCAGCGCCGCGCTCGCTGCTGCGCCTCCGCCTCCGCGAGGGCGCACGTGGGCCCCACGGCTGGCACTCGCGGAGCCACCTCGGCCAGCTCGCCCACGCGCGGCTCGGCGGCTGTGGGATCGGGATCGACCCTTGGCCTCCTCCAGCGCCTGCGGACTGAGGCGGAAGGACATGAGCGTCGCCGCCGCCCACAGGAGCCCGCCGCACGGCCCGAGGAGCGCTCGGGACGTTCGCATGCTGCTCGAGCAGATGGGCCTGCATATCTGCTAGAGTCTCGAGGGGCTCCCCGATCGGACATGCTAGCTCCAGAGACTGCGATCCAGGATACAGCGCAGACCGTGTCATCGAAGCCAAGTGACACATCAGAGATGGGGGCTCCACAACCTCGTGGTAGAAGGGGGCCGCTAGACGGGGCATCGACGAGTCAGGCACGCAGTCACTGCGTGCTCTTGCGCGATCCGTCTTGTCCTGAAGGTACTAGAACACTATACACATTGGTTGGTAATGATAAGGGAATGAATGATGGACCGACATCCGTGGCCAGAATTTTTCTGGAACTTCTGATGGGCGAGCAGCGCCCGTCTCGTAGTGAACTCGCGCCCGCACAGGGCGCCCTCGTCGCCGAGCAGCTCGCAGCGCCAGATGGCTGGCGGCAGCGGAGGGGCCTCCCCCGTCTCTCTCGGCGGCTGCCAGCCAGGCGGCGGGATCGCCACCGCGCGCGCCTGCGCCCTCCGCAGCCCAGGGTCGTGCACTAGGTAGCGCCCCCGCAGGTCGTCATCGAAGAACAGCGCGACGACATTGAGCGAGCCCTTCGCCGTCAGCAGGTCCTCACGCAGCTCGTCGTCGCCCGCAACCGCGAGCAACGCCTCCACGTCCTCGGCAAACCGCAGCGCGCACGGGTTGGCGTCCGCAGCCACCGAGCCCTCCTCGTCGAGCGTCGGCGTCGGCTCCAGCGGTAGTTCGCCGAACATGACCGCGAGCTCCTGCGGATGTCGATCGGGGGCGCGAAGCCATCGCTGATATTGTCGAAGTCGGCGAACTCGTAGTTCCGTAGCCGTGGAGGCCATCCCGAGCCTCTTCAGCACCGCGGCATCGGACATCGATTTGTAGCGGACGAGCAGCTTGCCATTGTCGTCGGCCTTCTGCACGCCCGCGTCGTCGAGGAGCGGGATCTTCTGGCAGGCGGTCCCCTTCAAGAGGCGGCGTCCGAGACTGGAGAGCACCTTGTCGATCTGCGACTGCTGCGACGCGCTCAGGACTAGAACGTTGAGCCCACCCAGCGCAGCCTCCTGCACGACCGACCCGAACACTATCCTGGTCAGGCGCCAGATGCGGTTGCGCGCCCAGAAGCGGCCCATGCTGTAATTTGAGGGAGTTTCTGTGGAACTCACGTCATCCTCACCCCCGGCGCGAAGAGCACGAGCCCAGAGCGGCCTCCGGCACCGTTTCCGGACAGATCCGGTGGATCCGGTGACGAATCCCAAACCGGCGCCCTCGCTTGAGACATCCTCACAAAACCGGCCCCGGGGGAGGTGCCCAGAGGAGCCCAGAGCGGCCTCCGGCACCGTTTCCGGACAGATCCGGTGGATCCGGTGACGAATCCCAAACCGGCGCCCTCGCTTGAGACATCCTCACAAAACCGGCCCCGGGGGAGGTGCCCAGAGGGGCCCAGAGCGGCCTCCGGCACCGTTTCCGGACAGATCCGGTGGATCCGGTGACGAATCCCAAACCGGCGCCCTCGCTTGAGACATCCTCACAAAACCGGCCCCGGGGGAGGTGCCCAGAGGAGCCCAGAGCGGCCTCCGGCACCGTTTCCGGACAGATCCGGTGGATCCGGTGACGAATCCCAAACCGGCGCCCTCGCTTGAGACATCCTCACAAAACCGGCCCCGGGGGAGGTGCCCAGAGGAGCCCAGAGCGGCCTCCGGCACCGTTTCCGGACAGATCCGGTGGATCCGGGATGACGAATCCCAAACCGGCGCCCTCGCTTGAGACATCCTCACAAAACCGGCCCCGGGGGAGGTGCCCAGAGGAGCCCAGAGCGGCCTCCGGCACCGTTTCCGGACAGATCCGGTGGATCCGGTGACGAATCCCAAACCGGCGCCCTCGCTTGAGACATCCTCACAAAACCGGCCCCGGGGGAGGTGCCCAGAGGAGCCCAGAGCGGCCTCCGGCACCGTTTCCGGACAGATCCGGTGGATCCGGCACGAATCCCATCCGGCGCCCTCGCTTGAGACATCCTTAACACCGGCCCCGGCGCCCTCGGAGGTGCCCAGAGGAGCCCAGAGCGGCCTCCGGCACCGTTTCCGGACATCCGCTGGATCCGCTGGATCCGGTGACGAATCCCAAACCGGCGCCCTCGCTTGAGACATCCTCACAAAACCGGCCCCGGGGGAGGTGCCCAGAGGAGCCCAGAGCGGCCTCCGGCACCGTTTCCGGACAGATCCGCTGGATCCGATCCGGTGACGAATCCCAAACCGGCGCCCTCGCTTGAGACATCCTCACAAAACCGGCCCCGGGGGAGGTGCCCAGAGGAGCCCAGAGCGGCCTCCGGCACCGTTTCCGGACAGATCCGGTGGATCCGGTGACGAATCCCAAACCGGCGCCCTCGCTTGAGACATCCTCACAAAACCGGCCCCGGGGGAGGTGCCCAGAGGAGCCCAGAGCGGCCTCCGGCACCGTTTCCGGACAGATCCGGTGGATCCGGTGACGAATCCCAAACCGGCGCCCTCGCTTGAGACATCCTCACAAAACCGGCCCCGGGGGAGGTGCCCAGAGGAGCCCAGAGCGGCCTCCGGCACCGTTTCCGGACAGATCCGGTGGATCCGGTGACGAATCCCAAACCGGCGCCCTCGCTTGAGACATCCTCACAAAACCGGCCCCGGGGGAGGTGCCCAGAGGAGCCCAGAGCGGCCTCCGGCACCGTTTCCGGACAGATCCGCTGGATCCGGTGGATCCGACGAATCCCAAACCGGCGCCCTCGCTTGAGACATCCTCACAAAACCGGCCCCGGGGGAGGTGCCCAGAGGAGCCCAGAGCGGCCTCCGGCACCGTTTCCGGACAGATCCGGTGGATCCGGTGACGAATCCCAAACCGGCGCCCTCGCTTGAGACATCCTCACAAAACCGGCCCCGGGGGAGGTGCCCAGAGGAGCCCAGAGCGGCCTCCGGCACCGTTTCCGGACAGATCCGGTGGATCCGCTGGATCCGGTGACGAATCCCAAACCGGCGCCCTCGCTTGAGACATCCTCACAAAACCGGCCCCGGGGGAGGTGCCCAGAGGAGCCCAGAGCGGCCTCCGGCACCGTTTCCGGACAGATCCGGTGGATCCGCTGGATCCGGTGACGAATCCCAAACCGGCGCCCTCGCTTGAGACATCCTCACAAAACCGGCCCCGGGGGAGGTGCCCAGAGGAGCCCAGAGCGGCCTCCGGCACCGTTTCCGGACAGATCCGGTGGATCCGCTGGATCCGCTGGATCCGGTGACGAATCCCAAACCGGCGCCCTCGCTTGAGACATCCTCACAAAACCGGCCCCGGGGGAGGTGCCCAGAGGAGCCCAGAGCGGCCTCCGGCACCGTTTCCGGACAGATCCGGACAGATCCGGTGGATCCGCGCCCCGGGGGAGGTGCCCAGAGGAGGAATGAGGAGGAGGAGGAGGAGGAGGAGGAGGAGGAGGAGGAGGAGGAGGAGGAGGAGGAGGAGGAGGATGGAGAGCTGCGGGGTGGAGGAGGACAGACGGAGGCAAGAGAAGGATGGAGGAGGAGGAGGAGGAGGAGGAGGAGGAGGAGGAGGAGGAACCTCATCCTCACCCTCGCCAACAAGCGCACGCACCTTCTTCTATATACAGAAACTCCCGATCAACCGCAGAGCGGCCGGCTAGTAACCCCTGGGGGCAGCTTGCAGGCGTCGCCGCAGCTCGGCCTGCGCGCTCCCCGTGGTAGATGTCTGGATGCCCAGCGCGATGTTGCCGCGCTGCACGACCCCCGCGATATGCTCGACCCCGCCGAAGAGCTTCCTCGTCTCGTGCTGGGCGCCGCAGCCAACGAAGCAGGGCGAGACCGAGCTCTTGGACGGATTGTGCGTGCGTGTGTAGCCGTAGGGCCCCGACGCCCGTCGCAGCTCGTGGTGCGAGTGCCTGGAGACGAAGCCCGCGTTCCTGGCAGAGGTGACAACACTCGCGTGGTTGGTGTCGTCGGCATAGATCCTCGTCCCATGCGGCGCGGCGGCCTCCAGGAGCGGGCACCACGCTGTGCAGATCGTCTCGCTCGGCCAGATCGTGGTGTCGATGTCAACACGGGGCGTCGGAGGTAGACGTGGTTGCCGCTTCCACTCGTGGTGGGAGGTCGGCTGGTCGGGCATCTCATACGCGGCCCAAGCCGCGCCTCGAAGTCGCTGGAGCCACTCCGTAATAGGTGCGCGGAAGGTCCTGGCGAAGAAGAGCTCCGCGGGAGTGTCGCCCATGAAGGCTCCGCGGCGGTTGCGCATGTCCCGGTCGCCATCGGCCCCGCCCACGCAGATGGTGCTGAGCTCGCGTCGCTGGTGGAAATACCCCTGCTCCTCTGGACGCACGGCTGTCGTGACCGTCTGGCGCAAGGCCGCGAGGGCGGAGGACCCGAAGGCGTTGCTCATGTCCTCCTCGGTGGCGAGGGCCGAGATGCCGAGACGGCGAAGACGACCAAACAGCCCTTCCTGGCAGAGGAGTGCGCCCTCACGGTTGCGTCCTCGCTGATGCCCGTGTTCCCTGGGCGGAGGGGCGTCGCACGCAGCGCGATGTAGTTGCGCCTTGAACCATGATGTGCCGATTCGGCACAGGCCATGAATGAAGCGCTTCGCTTGAAAGTCAGTCTTCCCGTTGTGCTTGTCGAGACCTGTGGTGAAGGAGTGGTGCCAGATCAAGGGGGCGCGCTGCACGCGTCTGATGTGGGCCAGAATATCCTTGAACGCTCGTTCGGTGATGGGCGTGTCAATCTCCTCAGCGTCGTTCCCGAGCCCGCGCCGATCGCCTGCAAGTCGATGCCGAGGCTGAGGCTCAGCTCGAGGCAGCTCGTCCCCCTCTTCATCCCCAGGGCGTCGTGGTCGCCGCCGTCGTCTACCATCATATCGACGCCACGGTTCAAGAGCAAGCCGCCGGACCTCGGTCGGCACGCTGTGAGGCGGAGCAGCTCGGCGTCGGGGAGACTTCGAGATCACCTCGATCAGCTTCTCGAAGTCCTCTCGCGCAATATCGAGGTGGTCGTGCGCGAACATCGGCGCCCTCGGCAGCGCCTCCAAGCACGCCTGGCGATACTCTGCGAAGTTGATCGGGACTGCATCGAGACCACCGCTGGCACCATCCTGCTGGAAATCCTGCACAATCTCGGCACGCCGAGGGAGAAAGCAGGCTCCGACGTTGTAGCGCCGTCTCCTCGGCCCTTTGCACTGGGCCGCGAGCTGATGCCCCAGGCGCCACACCTCCGCGAAGTGTCTCTTCTGCCAGGCCTCATACATAGCATCGGCAATCATCTGCACCTCGGACTCGAGCCACGCCTTGCGATGATAGCGTAGTCGACGGGAGGCTCTCGCAAGCTCCATCTCCACTGTGCCTGGATCGCCATGCTCTCGAAGGTCACGTCGCTCGGCCAGCAGACGGAGACGCTCATCTCGAAGCGCTTGCACACGAGGGGACACGGTGGCACGTCCCGCAGAGTGACGCTCAGCCACTGTCGACACCTGCGTCATCCAGCGCTCCCAGGCTTCGTCGGGCGCCTTGGCATCGTACAGCTCGTGGAAGTAGTCGGGGCGGCCGCTAAAGGCCTCCTCGAGGTCGCGTGCGAAGGCCGCCGCGCCAGTGCCGTGCTGCAGCGCCTGCCCCAGACGATGGAAGTCCCAGATCTTCCTTGGTCGCGCCTGTGGGGCCTGCAGCGTGTAGACGGCCTTCATCAAGATAGGGACATGGTCCTGTAGCCCAGGTCGGGGGATGAGCTTGAGACGTCTGTTGGCACTCTTCAAGGGCATAACCGTCGTCACCGCGGGCATCTGCCACGCGAAGACAGCCACGTGGTCTATGAAGGAGGCCGACTTCGCACCAGGATAAGCGTGACCCACCTCGAAGTCGCTGGTGACACTACGGAGCGCGAAGCGCTCCATCAACTCCAGCATCTTCTCCGAGGCGTAATGCTGGACCTGGCGCCCGTGCGGGCCCAACGCCTCCGAGATGACTGCCTGTTGCGCTTGATGACCCTGATGTCGTAGCCCCAGCCCGTCGTTGAGGTCGAATCCGAAAAAAAGAGCGGAGCGCCCACGCGCCCATGTTAATACTTCCTCGACCCAGTCCACTATCGCGTCGACCGTGGCCCTGTGCGCCTGGTGCTGCTTGTTCACCGTCGTAGTCTCGGCTGCCTGTCTCCGACTCGTCGGCCAAGGGGGAAAGTAGGCCATGGGCACCAGGATGTCGAACCTGCCGCTCCTGAGCCTCGTCAAGGATACACGCCCACGCAGCCTCTGCGGCGCAGGAGGTGTGTCCACCAAGTGCTGCGTTCGAAACGTCCGCCGCCTCAGTAGAATAGTACACGCGCAGCTCTTGTTGGTATATGGGCTGGGACTCCAGCCCGAATTAAGGGTGGTGTGGCACGGCAAGGTCGAACGGATGGTGTCCACCGCGCCGCGCCGCTCGCCCGCCCCTGTCAAACAAACCACGTCCACGTAGCGAAACTCAGCAGAAATATCACAAAGTCTCTCCTCGGTACTGGCATTCTGAGCATTCCAGTGAATGAATATACTTCATCGCATCAACCTCGAGCGCAGACCAGAGCACCCAGAGAAGACATCGCCAGCGCGGCAGCCGCAGCATCGCCGCGGGCCGCCGCCTCACCGCGGGGAGGACACGCCATGCGGGCGCGAGGTATGGATGCGCATCCTTCTGCGCTGCTGCCCCTGAATCGCAGCCTCGGGCAAGAGGGGCTGGAGGAGGAGGAGGAGGAGGAGGAGGAGGAGGAGGAGGAGGAGGAGGAGGGAGGAGGAATCCCCAGAGTTTGGGGGCGGCCCAGAGTCTGAACAGCACTTCTATCGGAAAATGTAGAAGCTGGACATGTCTTGCCAGCCGCGCGCGAGAAGGAGGCGGGCGGGCCTCTGCCAACCCCACTGCCTGCAATACACCAAAAGACGTTTTCGACATAAGCTCGCCCACCCCCCAGGCACCCCCCGGCGATTTCAAACGCGCGCGCGCTGCACACCTGGCGCGCGCTACTCTTCCCCGGTGCAGCTCTGGACAGGGGGCCATCTTCGCCAAGCACTCCCACACGACATCCACCATGCGACATCCACCCTGGGATGTCGACCAAGACGACAATGGCAGGCAAGCAACACCAGACAAGACGACAGCAGCGGGAAGGGGGCCATTGAGGCAAAGTACGGCCTTGCCCTCGCCCCAGACGCGCGCGCACCCTCCACGAGGCAGTTGTCCAACGCTCCGCGCTCCCCGCTTCGCCCCTCGCGGGGGCGCCGCTCACAAAAGACAATCAAATCGGAGGCGCGGCAGGCCCGAAGGTGGCGAACACGGCGCGAGAGGCGGCGCCCGTAAAACGCCCGCGGGCACCACGCCTTTACTTTAATGGAGGTTAGTCTGCGCCGCGCCTGCGCCAACTTGAAACGCGCGTCGTCCTGGCTAGCCGCGAACAAATGGCGGGCGCTCAGGTGGGCCGGCGGGAGCTCTGGGCCGACTGACGTCGCCAGGAGGGGAGCGGTCACATGGATGTCCGTTGCTGGGCCAAACCACATGGAGATCTCGTCGAGGCTCAAGTCAGACGCGGCACGCCAGCCACGCACCACAACCTTCCTGCGCGTTTGTTCTGGAGCTGGATCGTGAGCTTGAACGCCGGCGACGTCTTGAACATGCATTCCGCTGCCCGCTGGTCCCTGTCCCCTGCCGGGATTGCGCACGGCGGCGCGGGCCCTGCCGACTGGCGACCTTTCGGGGCGGAAGGGACTTCCATGTTCCGGACCAAGTCGGACAGGTCCGACTGAGACGTGCACGCGGCGGTGAAGCGTGCCTCCCTGTTCGCGCGCCCCTCCCGCGCGACTCCGACCTGCTCCCGGACCCGGGCCGCCGGCGCTCCGTGCGTTTGGTTCAACTCGGCCAGCGAGCAGAGGCGCACCCGGGCGAGCTGGCGCTGGGCAGGTATCTCGGTGGCTGCCAGGGGGGCTTGGCGGCGCTCTGGCGCCTCTGGGTTCTGGCAGCCTTCCTGGCCAAGCGCAGCCTCGATGCCTCGGATGTCGCGGCGTCGCTTCGCGAGGCGCCGAGTCTGCAGGCTGACCGAGGCTCCTGCTGGCGGGAGGCCGATCGGCGTAGGAGCAGCAGCCCGGCTCGCCCCCTGCGCTGCTGCAAGAGCCCGCAGAAGGGCGCCCAGGGACCAGGGGTCCTGGCGCGGGCGGGTTGTTCGAAGGATGCGCTGCCTCGGCCAGCGGCGCGGCGGCTTTCGGGGCCGAAGCAGTCTGGGCGCAAAGGGCAAGGGCTGCAATCCTTGCAGGGCGCTCCGTGACCTCCTCCGGGAGCTGCCTCGTGGAAGCGCCCGTGTGCTTGTGGACCTTCAAGCGGGCCCCAGACTGGCTGCCGAATTCCACCAAGGAGCGCGGGGGGTCCTGGATGCGTTGGCGCTCGTTGCGGACGGCCGCGAGCGCGTCAACGTGCGAGGCTGGCTGGCTTGCCCCAGGGTGGTCCCACCGAGGAATGCCCGTCTCTCTTTGCTGGAAGAACATGTCCGATGGGGCCCCGCCGGGGAGGGCCGGGAGCTGTCCGTCGGCGGGCTGCGCGAGGGCGCCGCGGCGCGTTGCGGCCCTGCCCTCCGAGCGCGAGGCGTGGACACGAAACGCGGCGGGGCGCCCTGCGGGGGCTGCGGAGGCGGAAGCAGCTCCTCGGCCGCGCTCGCGACGGTCTGCGGCGGCCAGAGCCTTGCTTGCTCCACGCGCCACCTGTCCAAGTCGCCGGAGGGCCGAAGAAGCCCGGCGGGGCGTCGGGCAGCCGAGCCTCGTTCTGGACGGCGCCTGGTCTGGCGATGCACTCAGGATGGCTCCCAGCTCTGCTGACAAGCCGCTGGCGCAAGCCGCCGGCGGGCAGGGTGCCGGCGACCGAACTAGGGTCAAGCTTCGCGGGCGCGGGCGAACGCTGCGGCGGCGCCGCCGGGTGCGGCTGCGCTCCGGTTCGTCAACGGGCTGTCGCCGCGGCCTGCAGCGGTTGTGGTGCGGTGGCGGCGCCGGCCCTGGCTCAGTATGGCGAGGGACCGCTCCGTTTCCCTACGCAGCCCGTCTCCTTCAGCACACGGGCGCCTGCAAAGGCAGCCGTTGCAGGTGGACGTCGGCGGAAGAGCCAAAAAGATGCAGCCCACCTCCCGGGCAAGACCTGGCCTCGCTGGAGGGGGGAGGGAGAAACATTTTTTAAAATATGTATAAACAAAAAAAATCGCACGGGTGCAGTCAGGTGCAGTCAGGTGTAAAAGAATGAAGTCGAAGACCACGGGGAGACGTAGCAGCACGCAGAAAGACACGCGGCACCCAGCGGCAGCGACATAAGAAGCTCGGCGCCACACGCCGGGCGCCACTCCACCCGACACAGCAACCACACGGCGCGCGCAAGGCTCGGTCGAGGAGGGGGGCGACGGCAAGAACGCACAGCGTAACGGACCGCAGGCCTATGTGAGATCTACAGCTCCATTGCCCCGGCCGCGCGCAGCACGCCAACCCGAAGCACGGCGCGCCCCAGCACAGCACAACACCTACGCGGCACGCCCACGGCGCGACAAGACACCCACCCCAAGAGACACACGGCACCACGCGGCAGCGACACCAGCAGCACCCGACACGAAACAGCACCAACGGGCACGCGCGCGTCACGGCGGGAAGGGCCGGCCGCAGCGGGGCCGCACAACGCGCGGAATACACTAGGACTCATCGAAAGGCTGCGCAGCAAGCCGCCAAACACGACGTACACAAGGCAATCTGACAGACAGGCTCTCCTCCCAGCCGCGGGGTCCGACAGCGCTTGCTGCGTGCCCCCCCAGAGCCCGCCCAAGGATCCCCAGACTGCCCACCCAACCACGCCGAAGGTCAAAAGACTCTGCTTGCGAAAACAACTTGTTCCACGAAACCTCAACTTTCGCGTCCCAGTTCCGGGGCGGAAGCGGGGGAGCGAGGGGAAGGAGGTATATAAGACTCTGCTTGCGAAAACCACATGTTCCACGAAACCTCAACTTTCGCGTCCCAGTTCCGGGGCGGAAGCGGGGGAGCGAGGGGAAGGAGGTATATACGAGACAAGAGAAAAAAAAAAAGAAAAAAAAAAAAGAAAAAAAAAAAAAAAAAAAAAAAAAAAAAAAAAAAAAAAAAAAAAAAAAAAACACGGGGGAGGGGCGGAGGGACGCCCCCCCGCAAGATAGAGTGCAAAAGCTCGTCACTTCTTGCCGGCTGCGCTCGCGAAGGCTGTCAGTAGGCCTCTGCCTCTGCTCCTGTTGGAAGCGGCTCGCACACGGGCCGCCTTAAAAATGTTGCAGGGGTGGCCCCATCGGAGAGGTCCTGAGACGTAACATGTGTCAGCGCGACAAAGCAGCAGCAACGTCGTCGGACCCCACGGAGGGTCTGACTCCACAACATCTCTGACGGCACTTTTTTTTTTTTGTTACAGCCAAAGTCCCTAGCACTGCGCTGCTTCGTCGATGCTATGATTTGCCCCCCCTCCCCCTCCCGAGCGAAAGGGGTTCGAGTGACGCCGCCTCGCTTCAAACAAGGACGCGAGTTTGTATCCTGCCCCCTGCGCTGTGTGAGCTCACGCTACGTTTTCTTGTTCAGCAGCTGGGGCCGCAGCGGCAGGTTTGAACGCGGCCAGATGCGGGAGGGACAAGCTGCAGCAACCGGCGAAACAGCGAGCACTCGAGCAGTCGAGTTCCGAGGGCCCTGGCACCAGTCGGGAGCAACCACCCAGGGCCGCGCCCGCCCAGCCTCCGACAGGGACCCGCGCCGCCCCGCCCTTGCTGCAGGCGCAGCGGGCGAGCAGGCAGAGTGCAGACCGCTTGTTAGGACAGGCTGCTCCACGTTGCAAACACACAGGCGCAGGAGAGGAAGGAGGACCAGGAGTGAAGCGAGGCACACAAGACAACAAGTAGGGAGGGGAGGGAAACAGAACAGGGAGGGGAAGAGAGCGAGAGATGCAGGAGGGAAGGGGAGAAGGAAGAGCGCACGCGCAGTGTCTACCCGCAACACCACTCTGCCTGGATGCACCTCTGGCCCAGCAAGTACGGGAGAGAAAGGGAGCGACAGGACACCGTCCACGGTAAGCGTCAAGATAGAAGCAACAGACAAAGCACAGCAGGCCGACAGCATGCGCAGCAGCAGCACCCCGAGCAAAATAACAGGAACCATGGGGAGCGCAACGATCGGGAAATCAAGCGGCAGCCCTGCAGCCCAAGAGCGGGGACTGGCAACGATGAGGACGGCGATCGCGCCGAGTTTGTGCGCCCACCCAAGTCTTCATAACCGCACAACATATAAATCATAAAGCGCCCCACGCGCGCATGAACACGACCGCTACCAGCAGCGCTGCAGCGAACCGGCTAACTACGAGCGAAATTGTCTGTACAACCAGAAAGCCCCTGTGAGGGAAAAACAAGCAGCAACAGCGCAACGAGCAGAACACACACCGACCCCTTGACTCGACTTGCAGCTAGGTGGTGGGAAACAACAACAACAACAACAACAACAACAACAACAACAACAACAACAACAACAATCATTTTACCCGAACGCGTGGTGTTCTCCCCAGTGCCAGGGTTTTCATACGACACCAGGCAATACCCCCACTTCGTGGGGGGGCATTACAAGCTCTACCAAATATCCAAACGACTCTTCGCGACCACCCAAACCCAGCTTCCCGCCCTATGACGTTGGGACACTTCACTTCGTGGCGTGCGGACGACCGTGGCTACTACACTGGCGTGGGGTACACACCCACAGAACCCAATGGTTTTTGGAGATTTCGGCGTGCGCGCGCGAAGAAAAAACGAATGTGTCCCGCATGGTATTATTTGACAGGGATGATGGCCCTGGCAGGTGCGCAACCGTTGTCGCAGAAGTTCGAAAAAGTTGCTCGCAAAAGCCCGTTTGACAGAAATGTTTAAAAAGTGTTGGGTTTCCTACGAATCCGCAAGAGCGCGCGGGATGAGATTTTGACATTTTGTTGTTGAAAAACCATTGTTTTTTTTGATGTTTTTATGTTAAAATCGCTGCGAACACTAAGCTTTTGGAAGGATTTCGTCTTGCGCGCGCGAATGCCCACTTTACCTTATTTTTTGCAAGGGATTCTTGAAATTTGATTATATTCAAGAAATGTTTATAGTGTTTTCCTTGCAAGGGAAAACGGATTACAACAAAACAACCGGATCTGGATCACATCGTTTTACCTGCGGCTTCCTCACGAAAATGATGAAAATGTAGCTGCGGCCTAGGCGCGGGGGGGGGGGCGTGCACCAGGGGGCCCAACAATAATTATTCTTTAGAATTAATAATGTTCAACAACAACAACAACAACAACTACTAGCACGTGGGGACACTCCGTTCTCACCAGTGCCAGGGTTTTCATAGGAGGCGGGCAATACCCCCACTTTGTGGGGGGGCCGGTTCAAGCTCTACCAAATTTCCAAACGACTCTTCGCCACCACCCACACCCAGCTTCCCGCCCTATGACGTTCGGACACTTCACTTCGTGGC
>CAUYUJ010010158.1:197500-480376 GCA_963575745.1 Prorocentrum cordatum
AACAAAGCAAACGACAGAGCCACGGTCGCAAACAGCACAGGGATAAGCATGTCAACCAAAAAACGCTGTGCGCGGCAACAGCAGCGCCGCAGCAGCACAGCCCAACACACGACGCAACTGCGACCACCATGCTTGTAGCCACTCGCGCAAGACACCAGCAGCCCCCGCGCAGCGAAAACAACCACAGCAACGGCGACAGAGATGTCCACCAAGACGACGTCGACCACGAGGGCGACCGGGAGCGTATTACCATGACCGCCCTCGTCACTCGCACTGCGTCCGCCACGCCCACCACAACAGGCAAAAACACAACCATCAAGACCACAGGCTTGGAAACGGACACGGGCACCAAAACACGCCCACACCGGCAACGCGAAGCAGCAGCAGCAGCAGCAGTATAAAAACAGGTCCATGTCAGCGGCGGGCAGCGGCACCACGGCGGGCACGACGAGTGGAGCCAGAAACACCGTGCGCTGCAGCACAAGCGCCACGAACGGCACCACCACGACCACGTCGACTGCGACCCGCAGCAGCACCACGGCGGGCACAACGTCAGGGGCAAGCAGCACCACGCGCAGCAAGCCTCTGAATAGTGGCGTCGCCACACGGAAGTTCCAGGCCCGCCAGCAAAAGCAGCAGCATGACCACCATGGGGAGTCGTTCTCTTTTGCTTGGCGTGGGGATTACGCGGGGGGCCTCAGCACAGAGCGCGACGCCTTTTGCCAAACTCCCTGCGGAGGTCCCACGTGCACACGCAAGCCGCCGAGCATTACGCGGGTTCGCCACAATGCGCTGCGTGGCGTTGCGACACGTGCAACGGCACCTGCGCCATGCGGCGGGCAGTTTGCAACGAAAACGGTAGAATCGGTCGGTCGGGTCAAAATTTGCCATCGCGGGTCGCAGACATTTGCGCGAGTTGCCTAGAGGCAGCCAGCGACCACGATGTTGACCGACGGAGCGAAAAACGACTGGCCGAGGGGTGCAATTGCTTGCGCGTTCGTCGAGGCTCGCGGTCAGCTGGTGCATGCGTCTGTCCCCTGCTGCTTGTCTAGCTCGCTCTCCCCCAGGACCCCACGGGTGGACCCGAGCGCACTGCCCCACACATGCGTGTGCGATCCGCCGACGCCCGCTTGCCGGGGGTGCAAAGGCGTGTGACATGATTGGCTGTCCCCCTCCCCCTTTCTCCCTCCACTGGAGCTTGAAATCCGATTCGAGGGTAGCGGTCGGGGGGGGTCTCCGAGCTTAGGAACGTTCCCGTTGGGCCTTCAGAATCTATATGCTTGTGTTCTGTGTGTGGTCTCTAAGGCGTTTAAGAATTGATGCACGATTGTTCAAGCAGGGTTTCAAAACGCACAGGAGTCCTGGAAGACGACCCCGATATCAGAGTGCCCACGAGGCTTCAAAGACGCCCCAAGTGGGCGCCAAGACGACCCCCGAAAGGGACCTAAGAAGCAAGAGCCGTCCAAATCCATTGGGAAGCGTATATTTTGAACAGATTCGCAAGGGTAGTCTCAACAGCGTCCAAGGCAGCTCAAGAGGCCCTCATTATCGCTCCTAGACGGCCCACGAAGCCCCTCAGGGGCCCAGGAGGCGCCAAAGATGCCCCAAGAGAGCCCGACCAAGGCCCTCAGAGAGGCAAGCCGAACTGACATCCCCAGCCTTCCGCCCCACAAGGACTCCCGAGACAGCCAGCACGCGCCCAACAAAAACTCCCAAGGAGCCCGAAGAATCACCCAAAAAGTCCCCAGAGGGTACCTAAGAGGTTCCGCAAAGCCTCACCCGTTAACTTCATCCCTCCTGGGGGGCGGCGGAATGGCGCAAGACTCTTGAATATAGGCTGCCTCGGCGCGATTGTAGTGCACAGCGCTCATCGCCGTCTGCCTGCTCCTCGCTTCCCGTTTAACATGCGGGAAATGGGTTCTGAGGGTAACGGGTCCTGGACCCCGGAGCCGGGATGGAGACAAATCGCAACCACTTCGGACCGATCGTCGACCACTTCAGACTGGTCACAACCAGTTGCGATCGGTCCGAAGTGGTTGCGATGCTTTTGGGTCGCTTCAATAAGGTTTCGATTACGGAAGAGATCATAAGAACGCTTCTGGGTGCACTGAACTCCCGTAAGTCGCCCGATGGAAATCTGAAAAAGCGGCTGCGATCGGTCCGATCACCGAAGGCCGGTCATGATCTCAGCTAAACGCATGTACTTGGGCTCGAACGTGGCCACGATCCATACACGGTTCCTATGCGATTCGTATACAATTCCTATGCGATTCACCTATGCGATTAGAATACGAAGCCAATGTGATTCGTATACGATGCCAATGTGATTCGTCTGAGGGCTTCGCCGGAATCGGGGATCTGGAGAATTCCTACGGATCCTATCCATTGCTACGGATCCTCGCTGAGGCCTCTCAGAGGCCTCGCTGAGGAGTTCTTCAGAAGCTCTGCAGGAGCTCTTCAGAAGATCTGCTGGAACTCTTCAGAAGCTCTGCAGAAGCTCTGCACAATCTCTGCAAAGATCTTCAGAAGCTCTGTTGAAGCTCTGCAGAAGTTCAGCTCTGCTCTGCTGAAGTTTTGCAGAAGCTGTGCAGGAACTCTGCTGAAGCTCTTCAGAAGCTCTACTGAAGCTTTTCAAAAGCTCTTCGGAAGCTCTTCAGAAGCTCAGCAGAAGCTCTTCTGAAGCTCTGCAGAAGCTCTTCAAAAACTCTTCGGAAGCTCTTCAGAAGCTATGCAGAAGCTCGGCAGAAACTCTGCAGAAGCTCTGCAGAAGCTCTGCTGAAACTCTTCAGAAGCTCTACACAAGCTCTGCATAAGCTCTTCAGAAGCTCTGCAAAAGCTCTTCATATGCTCTTCAGAAGCTCTGCAGAAGCTCTTCGGAAGCTCTGCAGAAGCTCTGCAGGAGATCTGCCAGAAGTTAGGCAAAAGCTCTGCTGCAAATCTCCAGAAGCTCTGCAGAAGCTTTGCTGAAGCTCTTCAGAAGCTCTTCGGAAGCTCTGCTGAAGCTCTTCAGAAGCTCTGCAGAAGCTCTTCAGAAGCTCTTCGGAAGCTCTGCAGAAGCTCAGCAGAAGCTCTTCAGAAGCTCTGCAGAAGCTCTGCATAAGCTCTTCAGAAGTTCTTCAGAAGCTCTGCAGAAGCTCTTCAGAAGCTCGGCAGAAGCTCTGCCGAAGCTTTGCTGAAGCTCTTCAGAAGCTCTTCGGAAGCTCTGCTGAAGCTCGTCAGAAGCTCTACAGAAGCTCTTCTGAAGCTCTTCGGAAGCCCTGCAGAAGCTCTTCGGAAGCTCTGCTGAAGCTCTTGGAACGGTTGTAATCCGGTGTTCTCCACAAATATTTGGATAGGAATCCTTCAGATCGCGATCAGTCCGTTTCCAGTGGTTGCAATCTGATCGAAGTAATTTCTGAACAATCCGAAATGGTTGCAACCGGTCTTCTTATCCCCCTTTTTTCATCCTGGGTCGTTTTCTGGCTGTCCCGGGGCCCGTGGAGGGCCCCGAGCGTTGGGCCGGGCATGTCCTGGCAGAGTTCGGAAGGAAAGAGAGCGAGAGAGGCGGCCCGCAGCGCGGCGGCGCGGCGGGCAGGAGGCGAGGCGCGCAGGGCCGAGGGACAGGGGCCGCGAGGCCAGCGGAGCACCGAGGCACCTCCCGAGCGCGGCAGAGGCAGAGCGGGCCCCACAGCCAGGCAGCGAGGCCACGGCGGAGTCCACAGAGAGGCTGTGGCGCTGCAGCGGGCCGGCCGTCAAGTCTACTTTCGCGGGCGCATCTCGGGCCCCGGGGGCCAATAGACGTGTACAGCATGTACCCTGGCACCCCGGCGTTATCAGCTCACGCAGCAGGGAGACGCTGGCCACGTGCACTTCACACGTACATGTGCGATGCCTGGGGCAGAAACCGCAGAACGGCGGACCACGTCCACCACGCTCTTCCGTATTCAGCAATTCGCTGCTTTCGCCCAGGGTGGCCCTATACTGTGAAGGCACGTCAATGACACAGAGCATGTGCACAACCGAAGATAGAATTGAAGTCGGGGGGATTACAAGACAACATTTGAAGTGGGGAGGGGGCATTTCAGAACGGAGTAGAACAACATTGGAATTACATCTTGCTCAGCTTTGTCTATTCCTGGGTAGCTCAAATCTGCTCTACAAGCACAACACTACTACAAAACAAGCAAGCAAGGACTATGACACTCGAGAGGCAACCGAATTCAATCACCCAGTGTACCATGGCAAATGATAGAAATAAGAAGAGAACAGGAGCCTGCACACTGAGTGGTGCGCCTGAAACGCGGTCTACCAGGTCATATACAATATGGAGGGTACAGGTATCCAGTTCGAACACTATTGGCGAATCCAGCGATGCAGAAACACGCACTTTGCAGAAACACACGCTTAACAATACCTTCCCCAATGCAACTGGAGATGTCAAGCCGCTGGAGCAAGTTCAACCTTCAATAAGCCACATAACAACGGCATTGCCTTCAGTGCTTCAGTGCAGATCAAGTCCGCCACACACATTCCAAGCAAACTTAGCGGTTGCTTCAAAACTTGCTTGCGCACAAGGCTTTGAGAGATTCGCTGGCCCAACGAGCCAGAGGCGTGCTCAAATCTATGGTAAGCGCCCCAGGGTATGCTTTAGTTCGCGCGCGCGGGGCGGCCCCTGGGGATCCCTGGGCGAACAGTACTCTTGGACGGTCTGGGTCGGAGATGCTGTTTCTTCTGGTTGTGGCCTTCGGAGCTCCCAATGGCGCTCCAAGCAAGTATGGCACTCCAGAAGCAAGCCCAAGAGGATGCCAAGGCGGTCAACTTGCAATCCAAGACGGCCGAGGATGGAAACAGGAAAGCTTCAGAGCGTCCCAAGGCAGCCTAAGACCAAGACAAGACAGCTCAGCATCGAGCAGCCCAAGAAGCCCCCAAGAGCGCTCCAAGAGGACACCCGAGAAGCCCCCCAGAAGGAAAAACGATGATTCCTCTTAGTTTTTCAGCTATTAACGAGTTCCTGCCGTTTCAAACGTCTGTCCGCTCAAGGCGACCCAAGGAGGCCTACAAGATGGCACCCAGACGGCCCCAGAGGGCCTAAACTGACGCGGGAGGCCTCCAAGAGTCCCCCAAGATAACCCCAAATCAAGCCGAAGAGACTCCCTGGATGGCCACAGGACGGCCTGAGAGGGCCCCTAGACGGCCGAAGAGGCGTCCCAAGAGAGCTCCAGGGGCCCCTTGGAGGGCCTCTTGAAGGGCCCCATGAGGGGGGAATCCGAAATGACGCGGCGAACCTTCGAAGACCTCCAGGCAGGAGCCCATGAGGCCCCCCAGAGGCACCCAGAGGCCTGAACAACTATCCCAGAAGGCCTCAGGGTGTTTCGACAGTGCCGCCAACAGGGCTCCCAGACTCCTCCCGAGGGACACGAAGAACCCTCTTGAAGAGGCGTCTTGTCCACGTCACCGTCAGACCCCAAAAGAGCCCCAGAACCAATCGAGACGTCTCTTCCTCCTCCTCCTCCTTCTCCTCCTCCTTATCCCCCTCCCCCATCCCCCTCCCACTCCCCCTCCCCCTCCCCCATCCCACCGCCCCGCCCTGCCCACCTTTTGTTTCTCGTCTGTAGCAGGCTGGAGCCTGCAAGCAGCATCCCTCAACGCAGGGACGGCGGCATGATCAAGCATTTAGGGGCCTGTTCCATATTTGTTTGGGCGGTCACAAGGACTCGCCCAGCCTGTGAGCGCGGAAACGCTCGAGGCGATCGGTTGCGGTCGACTCTCCTCGTCATTATGATTATCGTTTTGGCCTGGTACATCGTTCTCGGCATATCTCGCCGCCATCCAGAGTCTCCTCCTCCTCCTCATCCTCCTCATCCTCCTCCTCCTCCTGTCATTCTCTCCTCTCCTCTCCTCTCCTCTCCTCTCCTCTCCTCTCCTCCTCTCCTCTCCTCTCCTCTCCTCTCCTCTCCTCCTCTTCTCCTCCTCCTCCTCTTCTCCTCCTCCTCCTCCTCCTCCTCCTCCTCCTACTTCTCATCATCATCGTCATCATCGTCATCATCATCAGCAGTAGCATCAGTAGCATAATCCTTTTCGCTCGCCACGAGCACACCAACGTATAGCAACAGGGATGCAGCATGCGCCGCTGGAGTGAGCGAAGCGATGGGCCGCCCCACCGGGTAGGGCGTGTGAGGTGTGAGGTCCCCGCAGCATGGTCTGCAAGGGCAGTTGACGCTGAATCCTCTGTTCTACGCAGTTCTTGTATTTGCTCCTCCCTCTGAAGCAATTCCTGGTCACCCCCGCGGCCTGTTCATCACGCGGGCCCGAGGTTCTCGGCGTCCGCTGCCAGCAACGCTGCCCTCAAATCAAGCATGTCTTTGCACGGGAGACGTCCAGATGCCTCCGGACGCCCCTTGGGACCTCTCCGGAAGCCATCCGAGCCTGTCTTTGGGGCCTCTTGAGGCCGTCTTGGGCTACTTTGGCTCTTTGTTGGGGCCCTCTTGGACCGTCTCGAACACTTCTGAAGCCAATTTTCAAATCATCTTGGGCCGAAGCCCACAAGAAGCCAAAAACCCTAAAGTACCAAGCCGATGCTGACGATTTTGGCCGTCTCGGGTTTTGATCCCACCAGCCCTCTGGGCGAAAGTCGTATGACGAATTGTCATCTTCCCTCTTCCACAACATCCTTTCCCTGCTCGGGAGAGGGGCGCATCACTGCTCCTGATTGACATACAGCCCCCCCAAACGGCCAGCGACCAACACGGCACCATCATGGACACCCCCAGCCGTCCCTGTCTGATAGCAATGCAGAGTACACTTTGCGGCAAGGTGTTGGATCATGCGCTGGTGCCGCGGAATCACTCCGCGGTGGTTCTTGACAGGGACGGCGGGGGTGCTGCCACTCTGTCTGCGGCCACGCAGGCCCACCGAGCATCACGATGGCTACTCCGCCGCGGTTGTGCAGTGTGGCTCTCGACGAGTGAACGTGTTCGTATTCAGCGTTTCGACATTGAGCAGAAGGGGGGGGGGTCTGGCTCCAGACCTCTGCTTAGTGCGACTGTTTGCAAAAGTGCTGCCTCTGGGGGAGACTCCACCCGCTCGAAGCAGGCGCCAAAAAACAACCAAGATCTACTCCACGGGGGGGAGGGGGGAGTGCGAGGGCCCGCGCCGATCGGCAAAAGAACAAATAAAAGAACGCTCACCAAGTAAACGTTGTTTTATTCGGCGTTTCGACATTTAGCAGAAGGGGGCGGAGGGGGGGGGCGTCTGGCTCCAGACCTTCGGGAATCCTGTGGAGAGCCGTCCTCCTGCTTGAAACTGGCGCCCAAAACAGCCAAGATCTACTCCATTGGGGGGGAGGGGGGGGCAGGGGTGCGAGGGCCCGCGCCAATCAGCAAGGATGGTGGGGGGCGCACGTGTTTCCCGATGTGCGCGGGCGCACCTGGCACACCCTGCGCGTGCCCCGAGAGTGGTGCAGCGGGTGCGGCTAGAGCACGCGGTGCCGCGTGGCGCGGCTGGCACGCGTGGCGCGCCTCGCCCCAACGTGGCGCACCTGGGCCCGTGTTGGTTCCCAGTACAGATGCCCATCCAAAGACCACCGCTGAACATGCTGAAGCTCGGGCAACACGTTTGTGTTGAGGGGGGCGGGTTGGAGTGAGCCAAACACTCTGCGTCCTGGAGGGGTGTCTTGACCCCTCCCCCTAATCCTCCCCTGGGCCTGGACGGGGGGGGGGCCCTCGAGGTTACTACAGCGTCCAGGATTGCCCAGAGGAGAAAGCAACACATGTTTGCCAACGTGGACTCTAAATACTTTTCTCTAGCAGAATAATACGCTGTGCACTAAAAGTTGCGCAATCGATGAGGTGCATTATGTGCGGTGCAGTGTAGGTGGTGCAATGTATGTGGTACAATCGATGCTGTGCCATATGCGTAGGGTAGTCTATGCGGTGCCATATGTGTATATAAATATATATATATATATACACACATGTTACCTATGATGTGCAATCCATGTTGTGCAGCAATGGTTGTGCCGTCTATGTGGTGCAATTTAAATTGTGCAGTCCACGTGATGCAATCGATGTGGTCCAGCCGATGTGTTGCAAAGTATGCTGTGCAATGTGCAGCGCTATTGCGCAATATACGTCGTGCAATCGATATTGTGCAATCGATATTATGCACTTACTTTTGTGCGATGTGGGTGTTGTGCAATCAATATGCTGCAACAGAGGTGCTGCAATAATGTTTTTCTTTCCAACGCGCAGCCGACATATCCGCTGCCCCTCCAGGGGGCTATCAAGAACGCGGGAGAACGCAACAAACCCGAACCACAGGTGACGAGATGCCAGCAATATGCACCGAGCAAACCCGGAGTCGCGCGAGGCCAACCTGCAATAAGTGAACCAACACGTGAGACCTTGGCTCGTGCAGAATCTTGTGGCGATGCTTGCGCTGTCCGGGGAAGGGGGCTCAAACACACCACCAAGGAGGGGGAGGACAAGGAGGACGAGGAGGGAGAGTGGAAATTCAGCAATGCAACCGCCCTCGGCCACCGACGTCCAGTCGAAGGTTTGTGCGCCCCTGGGCGTGCGCAGCCGCCAAATATAAACCCCACATTACTCTATGTAATGAACCCAGAACTGGAGCCGACACTGCGATGGGACAGGGCCGTGCGAGGAATGACACGAAGAGGAGGGTAGGAGCAGAGAAAGGAGAGAGCAGAAAAGGCAACGCGGAGCAAGCTCGGGCGACAACATTCGACATCGCGCAGAATCTGCCCACGCATTCGGGACAGCCCCACGAGCGCAGCTCCAACCAGAGCGGATCAACAACACTAGTACGATAAAATATGGTGGAGAAGCGGCAGCGGCGGCAGCGGCAAGGAGGAGGGAGAAGGAGAGGAGGCGAGCAAACTCATCACAGCAGCGCCGACGCGCGACTTTCGCCGCCGCCGCGCTAAAGAACCCCCCTCCGCACTGCGATAGCGGATGGGCCGGCACGGCCAAACTAAGCGGATAAGCAAGAACTCCACCGCGAGCCGCGCGCCGTCGAATGGGGGAGAATCCGTTACGTTTGCCCCCCGCGGCGCAGGAAATTCATATAAACCAGATGGAGCTCCAGCACTCGGGGGGGAGCGAGGACGACGCGGCGAGAGCGGGAGGAAAGAGACAAGGAGGAAGGGCGGCTCAAATCGGCCGCGGGGTGCTGGGACACTTGCCGCCACTGGTTCGGAGAACACTCTCCCAACAAAATGTGGCTGTTTTTCCCCCTCGCGGAGGCCCGCTCCGACGGCAGCCGAACAGGCGAAAATCGGCAATGGCCCCGGACTCGGCCATGGACTGCCAGACGCCACAAATTGGACTTGACAGACCAGGCGCGGGCGAAGGGCGAACCAAGGTCTAGCATCCGACGCGACGGGAACTAGCCGCTGAGACGGAGACGATTCGGGAGGCCGGCCAACGCTGACAGCGCAAGCCACATCAACTCCTGTGGGGATACCACCACGAGCCACAACACAGCCGGCCCAAAGCAACCGCAAACGCGCCGCGTATGGAAGGGAAAAAAAACACCCCACACCTCTTGGGACACGCCGCGCGCGGGAGGGGCCGCCAAAAATGCCCTCTGGGACCCCGCGAGGGGTGCCGGGGAGCACCTCTTGGGACACGCCGCGGGCGGGTGGGGAAAAACGCATCCCGCCAGCGGGACGGCCACGCGTGAGACAAATCCCATTCACCTGCGACGAGAACGCGCTCGCGGGCGCGCAGGGTGGGGATCCGCCTCAGCCGTGAATAGCCGTCCCGCAGCATTAGAGACAAGCAAGAAGATAGCCAATAGGGGCCACGACGCTCGCGCGACTTCTCCCCGCGCTCAAATGCTGCCCAGAGCGCCCATGAGAAGTCGCGTCGAGGCTGGGCCCGCGCTAACGCAGGGCACAACCGTCGACTGGCGCAGGCCCAGGCCAGGCGGTGGGGTGAGCGCGAGTCGGCGTCGCGGAGCCGAGCAACCTCGCCGACGCCTCCCGATGCATGCTCGGCGGAACGACGCCCAAGCGCGCTCTAAGCAGACCGCAGATGCCTGGTCTGCTTGACTCACGGCCTGGGCGGCCCCTGCACCGCTTCCGCGGCGATCGGCGCGTCCTGCGCGCCACGCGCCGCCGCGGAGCCCCGACCCCGATGCCTGCAGGGCGGCGCCTCGTCGGAATCGGAGTGCGCGATCTCGGCTTCTGCCGCCAGCACCATGGCTCGCGTCTTTGCGGCCGGGTACCTGTGCGCCGCCAAGCGCCGCGCCCTCGCGACCCAGGCAGCGCGGCCGTGCCCCCTGTCGGAATGGAGTGCCCGAACGCGGCCACAGATCTCCAACCCCCTTCGAAGAACAGCGCTGCTGGCCCCCCGGTGCGGAGTGCCTGCGTGCGAGAGACACGAACTGCGCGCGGGCCCTGGGTAGGCAGGGGACGGCAAGGGGAGCCCATGCCTGGTCGGCCCGGCCGCGCCTGAAGCAATGCGTCCCCCACTCCAATGGCCTTTGGAGCCCGAGGTGGGCAGCGGCGAGCTTGACGCAAGCCAGCCCGTCCACGTAAGAGACGCCCGGCAGGAGCTGCTCGCCGGGCCGGAGCGAATGCCGAATGATGCAGACCGCACACAATCGTTTGCCCTGGAGCTGGCATACGCATACCCTCCAGACCTCGCGATGCGGGGAGCCCGGGGGCGCGCCCCGCCGCGCGCGCGCGCTCGGCCCGCCGGGTCGGGAGCCACTCTCCCCTTCCGCTGGCGGAATTGCACCTGCACCTGGTGCTTTCCTTCGTCTACGTGGAGCGAGACGGCGCTATGCCCAGGCGCATTCAGCCCCACTACTTCGGAGCCGAAGCGCAAGCAGAACTGCCAGCATATGACGAAAGCGTCGGCCATATCGCCGCGTCCGATCTGCCAAACGCCAGGCCCGCGGGCCGGCACGCACGGCAGGCCGCTTAGTTCGAAGAGCGCGCGGCCGCGCCTCGCGCAGCCAATCCGACATCGCGCGCACGTTTTCGGCCGTGGCGCGCGCACGAAATCTTTGCGCACCAGGCGGTTCCGCCTGCCGCCGATATCATGGGCTCGCGGCCGACGCGCGCGGCGGCCGTACCTTTCGGGCACCGAATACCAGGGTCCGCGTGTCCGCCAAAGACCCTGTGTCTGCGCGGAGCAGATGCAGGACTGAGCGAATGCCCTGCAAATAGTTCGACAGGGTCCCCGGGCGGCGACAGAGCGCCACCATCATGTCCCGCGCGATGGCGCACGGCGGCCAGGGCGGGACGCCTGCCGCATCGCACGCCTGGCCGTACAACTCCACCGCCGAGGCATACGGGTATGCCGAGAGCTTCCACGCGTGGAATTCTCGCCACAGCGCGGCCATCTGGATGCGGCGCATGCACTCCAGTCCTGCTCCTGACACCCGCAATTCCTCGGCGCGCCGACGAGGTGTTCCTGGCACCCGCCGCACGCCGATGTCCTGCCTCGCGCGCACCTCCCGCGGAATGCCGCCTTCGCTTATGAATATCGCGGGCGGAGCCTGGAGTTTCGTCAGCTGGCGGATTGCCTCTGCCAGCATCGGCGGCGCTGGTACCTCCGCGCCGCGCGCGGTGCACGAGGACGGTGGCGCCGCGCGGTGGTGCCTGCCGTGCCTGCCTTGCCGCTGAGAGCAACGCGAGGGCTTCTTGAGGCGTCAAACCCCCGCCGGGCCGGCGTTTCGCGCGCAAGCCCGGTGCCGGTGCCGGGCACTTGGCCGCTTTCTCGAGTAACGTTTCCGCCGCCTTCGCGCCCACGGGTCAGCGGGCGGCGGCCGGCCTTGCTTGCTCCGCCGGATGGGGCGGAGTTGCGCGCGCGCGCTCGACCTGGGAGAGCGATGCCGCTGCATCGTCCTCCCGGGGCCGCTTTGCCTTTTCGTGGGTCAGCTTACGCGCGTGAGTAATAAGCGTCACGGTGAAGCACTCTGACCACTCCCGGAGGCACGGGAACACTTCCCTCGCCTCCTTCGCCGTGAATCCGGACAGGTCGGGGGGATACGCCGCTCCTTCGGCTGCGAGCATGGATGTCAGACACTGCAGAGCTTCCGCGCCTACCGGATGCGAATCATTTTCGGGCGTCCACCGCGACGCGTGTGACAAGCACGCAAGCATGGCGCCCGCGGGCCCCCTCTCGCGGCGGGCCTGGTCGTCACGCGCTCGCCGCGCAAGCCTTTGCGCCCCCTACAAATTGCCCTGTGCTACTTGCTATGCATGCCCGCGCGAATGCCAGGGCGCCGCGCGGGGCCATGGCCACGCCACTCGGGTGAAGCCCTCGCGGTGCATGGCCGCAATCGCGGCCGCCTTCGTGGCGGGCCGCGTAGGGGCGTCTGCCACGTTGAGCGCGGATGGCACATACCACGCGCTCAGGAGGCACCGCGCGGTCGCTGCTGCGAACCAAATATCTGCCACGAGCGCGTTATAATCTGCCTGGCGCGAGGTCCCGCGTAGGAGCACCCCGAGCGCGGCCTGGCGCGGTCAGCGGAGCATCGCACGGGCAGCTCGGCGACCCGCGCCCGGCCGCGCCTTCGAATCGACAAACAACACGATTTCCGCATCGCGCAGCGTCGCGAGCAAATGATGCAAGGCGCAAACGGCCGCGACGAGTTCCCATGCCGCGACCTTTCGCAACACGGCGGGCTGTCCGCCAGGCTACGCGTGGCCGGGGCGCCCCCGCCTGCGTCTTGCGGTGCTTCGTCCACCGCTTGATCGACGAAGGCACATCAGCCGCTGCATAGCGCTTACCGCTGGGCCCAATGATGACCCACGCGAGCCTGCGGAGGCGGGGCGGGCCGGGCAATGCGGGCGCCGTTCCAAACAGGCGCGCGCGTATGTCGCCTGCCGCCGCCCGTCGCGTCGGAATAGACGAGGTAGCGTGGCCGCTCCGGGGTCACCCGCAGGGGCACCGCTCGTTCCGGCGCGCTCCGGAGGAAGCGCAGCCACCATTCCAATGCCCCGCGGAGCCGCGACTTCAACCTCCATCCCCGCTGCTGCGCGTGCCAGAACAGCGGGGCGAGGTATACCCGGGCACCTGCCGTCGCTCTCGCGCGCGCGCGTCGCTCGCGCGCGGGAGCTTGGGCGTGCCTCTGCCGAACACCGCAGAGGAGCCCCATCCGAGTATGCCGGCAAGTTTTGATGCCGCCGCCGGCGACATTCTCCCTGCCTCCAGCACCCACTCGATCTCTTGGATCCATTTGTGGCGCTTGTCGCCACCGATCGCGACTACTAACGAGAGCTCATCGCCCGATCCGCGCACTTCCGCGTCGACGCCGAGCACAGTGGCCCTCGGCTCGGCAACAACGCGTTTGCCGGCGTCCAGGCGCCAGCCCAAAAGGTCTTCGACGACCGCCCTCAGGACCTCTGCGGCATCGCGGGGGCCGCCCGTGCCGGGCCCCCTGTCCGCGTCGGCCCGGAACAGATCGTCCACGAATCGGCCCGAAGCGAGCGAGAACAGCTTGGCAAGGATGGCCTGCCGCGCTCGCGGGGCGCTCGCCGTGCCGCCGCGGCGCTCGCGCCTCGCGCCTGGAGCGCCGCCCCAACGCGGTCCCAAGCGTATCCGCTGCCCACGGCGCCGAAGGGGCAGCTCAAGAGTTGCAGACAGTAGCCCTCGCGGGCTCCCTTGGCCCATACCGAATGGGCCAACGGGAGGTCGGCGCCTCGCACGGGCAACGTTTTGCAAGCACCGATGAAATCTTCTTTGCTCAGCACCGGCGTGCCGGCCGCGGCCGCGATCCGCGCCAGCTCGACCAGAGCATCGAGAGAATCCACCCTACGCGCGGTCGCGGCGACACGGGAGAGCGGACAGCGCGCGCGAGGGGCGGGGGGGGGGGGGAAAGGGCCCGCCTGCACCTCTCGGCTGCGGCGGCGCAGTCATTAACGCCCGTGGCAGTGAAATCGTCGATCGCGCGTACCTGGACGCGTTGGCTCCCGGCGCGGCGCCCAGGGGAGGGGACGGTGCATGCCGCGGCGAATGCGCCATTCCTTGCGTATCCATTCTTCCAACTTCCAGCGCCATCCCTCGTCTACAGGGAATCGCGGGTTTAACGCCGCCCCGCGTGGCAGGTCGGACAACCGGACCCACGCTGCCTGGCCCGCGGCCACCTGCGCGCTCGCGGACGTCGCAGCATGGGCGACTGTCTCCGCTGGCTTGCGCGGCGCGCGCCTCTTCGTATGCTTTATCATGCAAAATCTGGGTGACTTCCGCGTCGGCCCCCAGATCCCGAGACACGCGCTCGAAGGTGGCGGCGTTCAAAGTGTCCGCTCGGCTGCGCAACTCGGATGGGCATTCGGCTCCCTTGGGGGTCACGGGCGCGTTCATGCCCGAGCGCGGCAGGACCCCCACTAGCGGGAAGCCCCGCTCCAAGTCACGCGTCAAATTCTCGTCGGACGCCTCAAGCACGGAGCCGCGCCCCGCTGTCGCGCGCGCGCGCTGCGTCGCTGGTCACCCCTGCAGCTTGCATCATTTCGGCCAAAAGCAACAAGTTCTTGTCAGGCCCAAGGACGGAGCGCACATGCCATGGTAACTTCGCATAGCGTGCCTCGCCCGACCGCGCTCTCCGCCGGTGCTTCGCGGTAGCGGCGTGCCGGGCGGCGCCTTCCATTCTGAAGCCGTCACACGTTTGCGCTCTCGCCAAAATTGCAACGCCGCCTCGCGCCTCTCTTGCAAGAGTGCGTCGCTCGTCTGGCTCGCCGCCACCGCCGCATCGCGCTCAGGTCCCGCAAGCGGCGCTATCTCGCGGACTCGCGGCAAGTGTGCCGCCCAGGCGGCGTGGCAAAGAGGGCTCATGCCCGCCCTCTTGTCTTCGTCGTCGAGCAACGCATCCACGGCGGCTTTGATCTGCGCGCGCGCTTCGCGGCTCCGCCCCCGTAGAGTGGCGGGCAAGGGCCTCTTCAAATGCGCAGCCGGCATCGTGGATTTGCTGGGGGCAAAGGTCGCCGCCCCCGCCTTCGGCGCCGTCGTCGGAATCAACATCCGCGTCCTGCGCTGCGCTCGCCGCGGGCGGGGCGGTCTCGCGCGCGGCGCACTGGCGGCGCCTCCTGCCCCTCGGGCGACGGCCCGCGCCACACTGCGCCCTCACCGCTGTCGGCAGGGTGCAATGGAGAGGCCCCGTCGTCTGCGTCACTGGCTGGCGCGGCGCCCCCGCGGGGGGGCGCGCGCGCGCGCGGAGCGCGCCTCGGGCGGGCGAATAATTAGCATGCACAGCGCCGGCGCCCTGGCTTCACCACCGCCAGGACTCCTTTCGCTCAGGCTTGTGCCACGAGCTCCCCGCGTCCTTGGGAGCCCCTCCCTTGCCGGCCTTTCCGCCCCCCTTCTTGCTGAAGGTATCGCGGCGGGGGCTGCGCGAGCGCTGGCGGAGGACAGGGCTCACCGGGGTCCGTGGCTTCGCCGCCTCGCGCGCCGCGACGCGTGCTCGCGCTCGCGGGGCGCGCGCGCGCGGGCTCGCGCCTGGTCGCGCCGGTCGTTGCCGCCTTTCTTGCCCCCGCCCTTGGCGAACGCCGCCTGGCGGTCCGACTGCTGGACTCTCTCCTACAGCGCGCAGCGCGATGCACGATGCCAGGGCGGCGGCCACTCAAAAGCGCTGCGCTCCTTGGCGGCGCGCAGAATGTCCCACGACAACGCAGTGAACGAGGCCGTCGCATCCTCGTCGCCGTGTTCCAGGTCTTTCGCCACTTTCTGGCGGAGAAGCAAATCGTACGTGTAGGAAACCTGGACGCGGCGCGGGCTCCCGCGCGCGGCTCCCTGGGCATCGGGCCCGCCGCTCCGCGGGCGCGCCTTGACGCCCCCGTGCTCCTCGCTCACGCGCGCGAGCTGGTACATGTATCCCAATAGCACGACGGGATCAAACACTTTGGACAGGATGCAGCGAAGCCCCCACTCCATTACGTGGGCCTCGCGCCACGGGGCGCGCGTGGGCGCGCGCGCTGCGCTGCGTCGCGCGCGACCTGGAAGTGCGCATAACCGAGAAAATCCATTCGGTCCAGGGCCGCACCCGCGCGGTTCGCCGCGGTGACGGCCGACGCGCGATCGCGCCACGAGCCCGCCCCCGCTGGTACCGAGTCCAGCTTCGGCATTCGCGCCCATTGGGGCTTGCAGTGGTCCTGCGCGCGGAGCAATCGGCGAAACGGAAGCTTGTCATTGCACGTGCCGCCGAGCAGGGAGCCTGCAGGCTCTCGCCCTCGGCGCTCCCAATGTATGAGCGGCCATGGGACTGGGCCGTCCGGCCCGCGGCCGCGAATTTGCGCATCGACTCCTCGGTCGGCAATCCCTCACGGGGGAACTTGCCGAGCCAGACCTCGCGCACACGGTCCTGCCGAGGCGCGCATCCCCGAACAATGCCGCCCGCGCATGCGAAAACGCGGCGCGCCTCCATGGCAAACGCCAGCGGCTTCTCCCGCTTTTCTTCGAGCAATTCCTTGCTGGCCTTCACGTATTCTTCCATTGCCGCCGCAATCCGCGTCGTCTCCTCCGCGGGCTTGGCGGCCGCCTCCGCCGGGGCCGATTGCTGACCCTCCTGGCGGCACGCCGCGCGGCGGCCCGCGTCCTCGCGCACCAACGGGGCGGGGGCCTTCCGCCCGAAGGCTTCCATCGCTCGCGACTGTGTCCGCAGCGCCATATTGATGTGGCACGGCTTAATCGCGAAATCGCGCCACTCCGCGGAAGAATCGCCCGCAAACGGCTTCGCGCCTGGCTTCAGGGCCGCAATCAACATATCGCGCATGGCCGCATCCGAGTAATCAATCGGGCGGACCGCCCCGATCGCTTCGGCCATCAGGCGCGCGACCGTGGTGCACAGCACCAGCTCGGGAGCTGGCGATGCGCCCCCCTCCGCCGCGTTGGCCGCTGCGACGAAGAGGACCCAATCGGCCTTGCGCGCCGCTGCGAGTGGGCTCATGCCCGCGGTAGACGCACGGAGACGCGCGCGCGCGCCCTGATGGCATTTTTGTCGGCGCCGAATGCGCCAGCAGGCAGATCGCCAAGCAACTCAACGATGTCTGAGCGAGCCAGCGCCATGGATGCTGCGCGCGCGTCGGAAAGCGCCGTGCACGTATCCCCCTCGGCGCCCTTATCGCGCGCTGGCGGTTGCACATGACATAACCCGCAGGCATCCAGCGCAAGAGGGCAGGCAAACGCACGCCGCAGGCATACTGCGCGCCGGGGCTGACAGGCAGCATCCGCAGGCGTACTGCGCACTGGGCCGGCACACGGCAACCGCAGGCGTACTGCGTACAAGGGCCGGCATACGGCACACACTTGCAGGCATACTGCAACGCACGCAGGCATACTGCGCTAGGGGGGGGGGCCGGCATGCGGCACTCGCAGGCATACTGCGCGTAATGGCCGGCATACGGCGCCCACTTGCAGGCATACTGCGGAGAGGGGCTGACAGGCAGCAATCGCAGGCATACTGCGTACAGGGCCGGCATTCGGCATTCGCAGGCATACTGCGCACAATGGCCGGCATACGGCACACACTGAAGGCACACTGCAAAGAGGAATGATTGCCGGCGCACGGCATCCGCAGGCATACTGCGCACAAGGGACCAGCATACGGCGCGCACTTGCAGTACAGCGCAGGGGACAAGTGGCCGGCATACGGCATCCGCAGGCATACTGCGCACTGGGTCGGCATTCGGCCCAGGATGACCCGTACTCATGTGTGT
Source organism: Prorocentrum cordatum (assembly GCA_963575745.1). Taxonomy (NCBI): domain Eukaryota; class Dinophyceae; order Prorocentrales; family Prorocentraceae; genus Prorocentrum; species Prorocentrum cordatum. Next base: position 215,163 of record CAUYUJ010010158.1, read on the forward strand.
CCTGACCTTCGAGCCGCAAAACCGACGAGGGACGTAGGTGCTCTCCACGAAGTAGACGCGCGGACCTGTGGGGGAGGAGGGGAGGGGAGGAACCTGCAACGGGAGAGAGAGGCGGCGGAGCGGCCAAGCGAACGCGCGCGCGGGAGGAGGGGCGAGGGGAGGAACCTGCGACGGGAGAGAGAGGCGGCGGAGCGGCCAAGCGAACGCGCGCGCGGGAGGAGGGGGGGGGGGGGGAACCTGCGACGGGAGAGAGAGGCGGCGGAGCGGTCAAGCGACGCGCGCGCGGGAGGAGGGGGGGGGGGGGGAACCTGCGACGGGAGAAAGAGGCGGCGGAGCGGCCAAGCGAACGCGCGCGAAAAACGCATCCCGCCAGCGGGACGGCCACGCGTGAGACAAATCCCATTCACCTGCGACGAGAACGCGCTCGCGGGCGCGCAGGGTGGGGACCCGCCTCAGCCGTGAATAGCCGTCCCGCAGCATTAGAGACAAGCAAGAAGATAGCCAATAGGGGCCACGACGCTCGCGCGACTTCTCCCCGCGCTCAAATGCTGCCCAGAGCGCCCATGCAAAGTGTGGCTGTTTTTCCCCCTCGCGGAGGCCCGCTCCGACGGCGGCCGAACAAGCGAAAATCGGCAATGGCCCCGGACTCGGCCATGGACTGCCAGACGCCACAAATTGGACTCGACAGACCAGGCGCGGGCGAAGGGCGAACCAAGGTCTAGCATCCGACGCGACGGGAACTAGCCGCTGAGACGGAGACGATTCGGGAGGCCGGCCAACGCTGACAGCGCAAGCCACATCAACTCCTGTGGGGATACCACCACGAGCCACAACGCAGCCGGCCCAAAGCAACCGCAAACGCGCCGCGTATGGAAAGGAAAAAAAACACCCCACACCTCTTGGGACACGCCGCGCGCGGGAGGGGCCGCCAAAAATGCCCTCTGGGACCCCGCGAGGGGTGCCGGGGAGCAACTTTTAGCACCCCCTGCCGCACCAAGGGTGTCCCAAGAGGTGCGGGGTATTGTTTTTTCCACACCAGCGGCGACCCGCAGCGGCCACCAGACCAATTATTGCCGCGGCTCGCGCCCCGCCAGGACCTCGACTCGGAACTAGGCTTGTCCCGTTGACGGCGATCCTTGGCAGGGCTTGCGCAGCTGGCGCCAGGACGGCGCCTCGATGACTAGACAGACCTGGAGGAGGAGGAGGAGGAGGAGGAGGAGGAAGAGGAGGAGGAGGATGAGGAGGCGGAGACAGGGGATTCCTGTGGGCTACGATGGCCTCTGGCGGCGCGGCTGCTGCGCGCGCGGGCCCGCGGGCGCCTGCGCCACGGCAGACGCGGCGGGGTGACCGCGGACCACCTCCAAGGCAATCTGCTCGAGCGTCGCTGCGGTGGGCGTTCCGGGCCCCGCGGCGTGTCTCGCCAAGCAGTGCGTCAAGTAAACTGCCGCAGTGCGAATGGCCAAGCGCAGAATGATGTCTGCGGGCAGGCTTGCCGGGAAGGAAAAGAGGGGGACATCCGAAAGAGGCGCCGTGGAACGAAGGATAGCGAGGCTCCGCCAAGCGAACTCCCGGACCACCGGGCAAACTGCATGGCGTTCGATGGAGTCCTCAGAAATGCACCCAAAAAGACACCGAGAACCGCGCTGCTGGAAGCGCCGGCCCGTGCACCACGCATTGAACCGTGTGCGCAAGAGAGCGGCTCTGACCCACGGCGGGGCGGCCGTCCGGAGAACGCCCATGACCTGCCGCGCGCGCGGGGCGCGTCTGGCCGGCGGCAAAAAAACTAGACGCCAACGCCGAAGTCGTCGCCGCCAGAATCGCCCCCCCTCCCCCGGCGATGCCCCCTGCGCGATGGAGAGGCAGGTCCTCTGCCACAACTTGCGGCGCTTCTTGGCGCGGGCGTCGTCGTCGAGCTCCGCGTCGGCGACTCCCTCAATGCGCTCCCGCACCCGGGGCGCAGTCCAGCCCAAGCCCTCGAAGTGCGAGACGGCAGCGTCCAAGTGCAGAATTGCAGCGCCCCTGAACCAGCCATCCCAGCCCGCCCGTCGGAGCTCGAAATCGCAATCTGCAATGGCCCGTCGATCGCATTTTGCATTGCCAGATATCGACCCTCGGACAACGCAGTAAGGCCAGGCACCTTAGGCATGAACGAAATCAATACCTCCCTTCACCCATCGGGATACTTCTGAGAGCACGCGAAGATCCGATCGAAGAGTAACTGAATGGAGCGAAGAGCGGACCAGGGGAGAGCGAGAAGTATTTCCGTTGGCACACGGTCGGGCCCTGTCGCCCGCAACGTCTTCAGGCGACTTCGCGGCCTGCAAAGAGTAGCCATGCTGATGTACTCCGTACACAAGCCGCCCTCGCTCGTGGCTTCGCGCCAGGCTACGCGGAAGCGGGCCGCGAGCGAGAGCATCGCAAGGCCTGAAGCACTAACGCTACCCATCGAGTTCGGGCCCCGCAACATGGACGGGGAAATCCCCCCCCGCGGGCCCGGGAACAAACGGGCCACCGCCTCGCGCTCGACCGCGGCCCACTCCGCCGGGGCGGGGAGGAGCTGCGCCGCGAACCCGAGCACAGATGCGAGTTAGATCCTGGCCGCGAGCAGCGCGAGCTGGAAGCCGCGGCCAACCTTCCCCCACGTGACGGCCCTATCGAGGAATTTATCCATCGGCTTGCGCCGCGAGATGCCCTCGCTGCGCGGGCCGGGGTGAACCCGAGGTACTCCGCAACGCGCGCAATCTTCATGGCGCCCAACCCGGAGGCGCAGGCAGCGACCGAGTCCCGGAGCTCAGTCAGGTCGACCGGGCGCAAGGGGACGACGACTGACTTGCCCGCGTTGAGCGCCAGGCGGGAGATCAGCTCATACTCGCGGAACAAAAGTCTAACCGTGCTATTCGGCACCTTGCCCACGAGCATTCGGCACCTAGGATACTACTCGTACTACGCCAATATACACCACTAGGCCAAGTCCCGAAGTGGGGCAACTGAATATATTCGTCGCCTCCTGAAGCAACTATCTAATTTTCCCCTGATGTCACGTCTCTTCTACGTTTTCTTCACAAATCGATGCAGCGGCTCAGCGGGCAGCAATCGTTGCAGCCTTCCTGCCAGCCCACAGTTCTACCGCGTCCAAATCTCGCGGGTGGTGTGAATTAAGGATATCGCCACTTGTAGCCCCCCAAACGCGCAACTCTGCTAGCGCCGCTTGCTTGACTTAGAGGATGGAGCTTCTTACGCTAATTGGGGGTGCTTGCGGTTGGGCTGAAGTTACGTGTGTTCGGGCATAAGTTTCGCAAGTGGCTTAAGAATGTTGCAAGTGCTGTAAGTAGTGGCGTTGGCGTTGCCTTGTAAGTATACCTCCGGTACTTCTGAGCACGTATCAGCGTTTGAGCACCGAGCCAATCTACCTAGCAAATACACCTAAGCAGCGTAGGTGAACGTCGCAGTAAATAACTTAGGCCTTGTCAATGACAGATCTGCGGAACTGAAGCCTATCCTCCACTCCCTCATCCTCCTCCTACAACTCCTCCCCCTCCCCCTCCCTCCCCCTTCCTTCCCCCCCCCATCACCTACTCCTTATCCCTCATCCTCCTCTTCGTCCACCTCCTCTCCTCCCGCCCCCTCATCATCCTCTGGTGGCCATCATCATTATCGCCACCATCACCATCGTCCACTCATCGTCGCTCGACCTCGCCGCCGCCGCGGCCGCCGTGACCCCGGGCAGGGGCGCAGGAGAAAGAGGAGGACGGAGGAGAAGGAGGAGGACGGAGGACGAGGAGGAAAAGAAAGAGGACGGAGGACGGAGCAGGAGGAGGAGGAGGAGGAGGAGGAGGAGGAGGAGGAAGAGGAAGGAGGAGGATGGAGGAAGGATGGAGTGAGGAGTAGGGGGGCGGGAGGAGGAGGAGGAGGAGGAGAAGAGGAAGGAGGAGGGGAGGAGGAGGAGGAGGAGGTTGAGGAGGAGGTGGCGGGGCAGGACAAGGAGGGAGGAGGAAACAGAGTGGGGGAGGAGTGGGAGCAATAGGGCGGGGAGGGGAGGAGGAGGAGGAGGGGAGGAGGAGGAAGGGGTGGAGGAGGAGGAGGAGGAAGCGGAGGTAAGCGGAGGAGGAGGAGGAGGTGGTGTGCTGGTGCTGACTACATGGGGCCCCGAAGGGGCCCCCTCTCCGCGCAGCAGTGCGAACTCTCCAGCCCGCCCACGGGCGCGCCAACAGAAGGAGAACGAGGAGCCCTTGGAGGCCTTGGGAGAAGGAAGGGCCAGGAGGAAGAGGGCCCGCGCGGACTCGGCCCGCCGCGGCGCTCGCGGCGCACCGGGGGGGCAGAGAGGGGGGGGGGAGGGACGGGGGGAGAGAGGAATGAGGGAGGGAGGCGGGGGAAGGAGAGGAGAGAGGAGGAGGAGGAGGAGGAGGAGGAGGAGGAGGAGGAGGAGGAGGGGAAGGGGATAGGGGAGGAGGAGAAGGAGGAGGAGAGGAGGGGGAGGAGAGGAGGGGGGAGGAGGATCAGCAGGACGAAGAGGAGCAAGAGGAGGAGGAGGAGGAGGAGGGAGGGGGGGAGAGAGATGAGAGGAGGGGGAGAGAGGGAGTAGGAGGGGGACGGGGGAGGGGGAAACAGGAGGGGGAGGGGGGAGAGAAAGGATGATGATGATGATGATGATGATGATGATGATGACGATGGTGATGATGATGGTGATGATTGTGATGGTGATGGCGATGGTGATGGTGGTGATGATGATGATGGTAATGATTATGATGATTATGAGGAGGATGTACGCGCATTGTCCTGGTAAGTATTGCAAGTGGCGTAAGTAGCGTATGCAGCACGCGGTGTTATCGTTGTGTTATCTCTTTGTTATAATTTGATACCCTGGGATCCATAATCCCATGATAACAAAGATAACCTGGTATCATATAGGATCCCGCGTCAGGATAACATACGATAACTTGTTGCCCTATAGGATAATATGTTTCCCTGGCGCGTTATCCTATATGATCACATGGTATCCTAAAGGGTAACATACTCAGTTGCGTTAGCCTGGGATCCCGAATCCCTGGATAACAAAATATAACATAGCCATAGCGTAGCAACCCCAAACAGAACTGAACGTCCTCATCGTCATCACTGCCGTGGTCGTGTCGTCGTCGATGTTGTTGCCGCCCCTTTTATTTTCCGTCTCGCTTCCCTCAAAACTGTCCATCCTCGAACGTACTCAGTCTTGTGTTTCTCTGCAAAAGACTCTTCCCCCTCACTCTCCCCGCCCCCCATCTCCAGCTCCTTCTCCTCCTCGTCCTCGTCATCATCGTCATCATCATCATCATCATCATCATCATCATCATCATCAGCATCATCATCATCATCATCATCATCATCATCATCATCATCATCATCGTCATACTCCTTCCTTCCTCCTTGAATTCTGCTTCTCATCATAATAATAACCCTTCTCCTGGCATTCTGGCTCCTCGTCCTCTCCCGGCACCTCCTCCTCCTCCTGCTGCTCCTCCTCCTCCTCCGCATCATGCTCCTCCTCCTCCTTCTCCTCCTCCTTCTCTTCATTCTCCTCCTCCTCGTCCTCCTCCTCCACCTCTCCCTCCTCCTCCTCCTCCTCCTCCTCTTCCTCCTCCTCCTCCTCCTCCTCCTCCTCCTCCTCCTCCTCCTCCTCATCCTCCTCCTCCTCCTCCTCCTCCTCCTCCTCCTCCCCCCCAAAAAATCCCCTGGAGGCAGGGAGCTCGGCGCCCAGCCGACCGCCGGACCCAACGGCCGAGCTTGGCTGACCACCAAACCTTAAAAAAATTGCGTGAACACCTCACACTGGCACCCTCCTAGAGCTCAGTCAGATTTGCGAGGATGTCTCAGGCGAAACGCTCAATCCCGGACAACTCAGAAACGCGAGTTCTGAGGATGTCTCGGGCGAAACGCTCAAACTGATGAAATTGTTGCAAAGCCCATCCCTCGGCCCGTTGTAGTTCTCTTCGCGACAGCACCCCAGTCAGCGCAGCTGTTCGGGGAAAACAGCAAAGGGCTCTCCTAGGTGGGAGGCGAACTGGGAGGCGAACTGGGGGCCTAGAACGTCTCAAGCGAAACGGCCCAGACAACTACGACGACTCCGAGTACGGCATGGAGATCGGCGAGCACAAGGAGGAGGGTGGGGATGCAGGCAGCCCCCAGGCGCCGCCCGACAGTGGGCCGCCGGGAGCGCCGCCCCCGCCCCCAGCCCAGGCCGCCGGAGGAGTCGACAATGGCAGCGACCCCACCGAGGACCCGAGCAGCGAGGAGTCTTGGGTGGGCGGCTGGGGTGTCTGGGCGCTGGGATTGAAGCCACTACGTGAGGGCACCTGGGCCTGGCGCCTGAGTGGCATGGGCGGGGTCGCCTACGAGAAGCTTGACAGCCTTGGGAGCGCCTTCTCCACCCATGCCGAGACAGGCTGGCTGACCAAGGATGGTGGATGGTTCTTCTATGCCCTCGAGAAGCTGGGCCTGACGGTCTTCGGAGCCGCTTGGCCTGCCGTGGCATGGACGTTCATCTTCTTGGCTTTCCTGGCGGTGCTGGCTTTCCTCACTCACATCTGTCGTACCCTACTGGCCCCCTGCGCAGCCGCCCTCTGGCTGATCGGTCTACTGGCGCGGTGCACCAAGTGCCGCCGGCGAGAGCCTGGCGATGCAGCTGCCGAAAGGTACCTGCCGCCGGCCCCGCCTGCCCTTACCCAGATCAATTGGATGGGGCCGGAGACCGGACCAGCCACGACCACGGAGTACTACAGCAAGAAGGTGAAGGGTCGTGGGACTGGGAGGCGACCTAACGACGTGCTGATCAAGATCGACGACCACGTGGCCCGGTTGAAGGTCGACCTTTCGGAGCCCAAGCGGATCGACCGGAAGGGCCTCTGGATAGACTACCTGGGCGTGAAGGGGGCCAGCTCACGCGCACTCCGTCAGAAGCTGGAGTCGCTCGAAGGCCGTTCCATTCACCTGTGCCGCAACCTGGTTTGTAGAGATCAACCTGGAGAAGTCCATTGTAAAGAGTATGCTGCCTTGGATTCCGAGGCGATCGTGGACATCGGCTCCCACGCCAGGTTCACCTCTTGCCGGGGCGTCTTCCTGCTCTGGCGGACCGTCGCCGACCTGGGGAGGGGCATCTGGAAAGTTATCGTGTTCCTTTACTGTATCCTCTCCTGCGGTTGCTCCTTTTGCTGCCGGCGACGCCGCCGTCGCAAGACAGGCGCTGCGGAGCCAGGCGTTGCAGGGAGCATCGCAGAAGTTTTGGATCAGGAGTCAGAGTCGGAGGTGGAGGCCGAGGACAAGCCATGCGAAGCTGTTCGGGTGGGTATCGTTCTACGTGGCGGCGCCCGCCCCTTGGCACCCGACGGCTGCAGGGGCGCCGCGGAGGCGCCGAGCCGACCACCCTGCTCTTCGAAGACGGGCAAGCTTCAGACCTCCCGCCACCCAGTGACGGGCGGAATTCGTTCGCCCATCTCTGCGCACATCATGCCCAGGTTTACCGAGCATCTCGGTACCGTGATAAATGTTCGCAGGTGACTTGCTACCGCCAGGCAGTTGGCAACGCAGAGGGCGTGCCACTATGTCTTCTTCATCTGGGTGGAGAAGCAGGTCGAGCAGTGCAGGCAGCCGCAGCCGTCCAGGGCCGCGGATTCCTCTCGAGCCTGGGCTTGCGGCGTCGGACGGTTCGCAGTCGCAGCCCACGGGCGCGCGAGCAGAGCATCCCAGTCAACGCAGCTCCCCCCGCAGACGGGGTACGGGGACCAGAGGGCCATCGCGGACAAGCAGCCCCTGGGCAACACCGACGGGAGGCCTCAGCTTCGCCGCGAGGTCCACCTGTTGGTGTCAGGTTTGAAGCGCCGCCTTCTCCGAGGGTGCCCCTCCCGCGAGACGCCAGCCCTGCCCCCGACGAGGAGACCGAGCAAGGTGACCCTCTCGTACTGCGTGTGCGAGTCCACTGGGCCGCCGGCCCGCAGTGGGTTATCTTCTTGGGGAAGTCCCGTCCAGGGGGAGGGCCCACCGGAGATGGCAGCACGACTGTAGTAGCCGTGGAGGAGCCGCGCTGCAAAGGCTACTCGGCGGAAGGCCAGGAGAACGTCTGCTTCACCCTCAAGACCGCGGGGATCGAGTACGCTCCCGTCGCCAGCGACCAGGGAAGGCTCCCCGCAGGCTACCTGGAGGAGCTCTTGTATCACCCACCACTCGGGGCCGAGGAAATGGGGATCGGGGTGCACGGCGTCGTCGTGAGCAGCACCATGTGGGAGAAGCTGCGTCCTTGGAACGGGGTCCCCGTCGGCGGGAAGACCAAGCGCATCGGCCGCCCTCAGTGGGCTCAGCTTCGGGCCCGCGGGGACTTGCTCGTGCACCGGCATCCAGCGGGCACCTCAGGTGATGCCCCCGGAGTACCGCAGCCCACCTCCGACGAGCTGGACACGCAACTCAAGAAGCATTGGGCGAGGCTTGATCGCAGCAGTTCCCCCAAGCCCCCATTCGGCGTCGGGTGGGACCTGGGCGAGGAGGGTGATCTGGCCCCCTCAGTCCCTCGGCGCTCTTCCCGCAGTCCGGCGGGGAAGGACCACGAAGAGGAGAACGCCGGGGAGGCCATGCTGGGGCTGTACCTCGCCGCTCACGAAGAAGGATCGGACGACGCCTCGGCGCTACACAGCGTGGCGGCAGGATACAACGAGGACATCACCGTGGTCTTGGGGCATCTCATCAAGCACACCAGGCGTCTCATGCGCAGCAGCGGGACCGAGGAGCGGGCCAAATACCAGGCGCACATCGACAGGTGGGAAAGAAAGTTGGAGCGGGTTCGAGCCGAAAAAGATGAGGGGGTGAACCCACCCCTCGCTAGCGGCCTCTTGAAGCTAGACACCGAGCGCAAGCCCGACGCCAGCCAAGAGCCCAGCCAACCTGGAGTTCCCCCTGGGCTGGACGCCGCCACGAGCGCTCCGCCATTGCCGCCGCCGGCTACCCCGCCTGGCGTGCGCGTGCCGGGAGCGACTCGCTTGTCCCCGCCAGGTTTGATGCCCGGCCTTGTACCGAATCTCGGGCAGATGTTCACTAACCGGAGCGCTTACGGCCACGGAGGACTGGTTAAAACCCCGGGACAACCCGATCGTAGGTACGCCGCAGGGGCCGGAGAAGGTGAACCCTCAGCCGCTTTCTCCACCTACGCGCAAGTCCTCCAGAACGGTCAAGAACAGCAGCACCTGGACAACATGCGGCTGCTGCAGGCGGTGGACAGCCTCCGCAGGTCCGGCGAGGAAGAAGGTAGCGCAGCGGGGCACCCTCGGCGCCATCGGACGTGCCGAGGAGCTGGACGTGTACCTGGCGCGGGGTTGCGACACCCTCGACGTAGAGGTCTGCGGTGCCCTGACCGGGCGGGAGTTGTTCCATGGCCTCAAGCGCGCCTGCGAGCACGCGAAGCACGTGATGCAGGCGGTGAACTGGCCGACGACGGTGACGAACAGGATGGCGCACAGCATCGCCGCCTTCTGTTGGGGGGGGCGGGACCACGAGGATCTGGCCGAGTGGTCGATCTCCGTGGCCGATTTTCCCCATTGCAAAGCAGAGGTGTTCGACGCCTACACCATGCCCACCACGTGCAAGCTCGAGCCGCGCCCCCGGCACCCAGTCGTCTTCTCTCAGTGGGTGAGGCAGGCCGAGAACGCCATCACCGTCTTCGGGCTAGTCTACGGGCGGATGCACGAGCCCGAGCGACGCCGAGCCCTGGAGACCCTGCGCCTTGCCTACGAGGAGGACGACGTGGCCTTCCCAGCTGACTACGTGTACAGCCTTTGGGAAGAGCTTGCTGCAACCTGGTGCGAGCAGCTTCGGGAGAAGCGAAGGGAGGTGCGCCGCATCCTGGGGCTCACCAACCCGCGCTGGGAGGACATCAAAACCATCGCCCTCGCCCCTACAGGGCCGTCTGGGAGTGCGTGGCTGACCTTTCCGAACGTGTACGACCTCGACGCACCGGACGGGCACTACCAGGTGGTGTGCGTCCCTCGCCAGGCCCGGCGGCTGCAGAGGTTCCTCCATCAGAACCTCCACGCCGGCCCCTCGAGGACCCCCAAGGCTGGGAAGGCTGACGAACACGCCCCAGCAGATCAGGAGGCGCCCGCAGGAGCTGGCCCAGGCACAGGAAAGGCAGGGGCCGCCGTCAAGAAGGCTGCTGCCAAGAAGCGGCCCGCCGCCCGGGCGTGCCCAGCAGGGAAGGCGCTGACGTCCAGCGAGATCGGGCGCTCAGTCAAGCATGCCCCCCGGGACAAGAACGGGAAGGTCATCTGCTGGGGCGCCTGCACATGGGCTGGCTGCCCCAAGGCGGCAGGGACCTGCGCCCACTCCCACGAGGCCATCAAGGGGCTTGGCAGCTTGGACTGGACCGTGCAGGCGCAGCTCATCAGGCGCGGCGGCCTGAAGTCTGGCGCTAAGGTCGACCCCGCCTCGGTCAACGGGCGGGTAGCTCAGCTCAGGGCCCAGGCCAAGGCCGAGGCGGACAGCAAAAGGGCTGGGGGAGGCGCCGGAGAAGGTCCCGGGGCCTCTGCGGGAGGCAGCCGAGCGGGAGGCTCGCCGGCTGTTTGGTCCCCCCCAGCTGCCTTCGACGAGATTCAGACCACCGCCCTCGAGGAGGAGCTCAGGCAGGCCGCCCAGGGCCCCGAGGAGGACTGGTTGCTGGACGCCCACGCCAACGCGCCCGCGGTGGGTCTCGCCACGTGAAGCCGAGCTCCGGATGCACTGCCACGATGTCCAGCACCCGCACCACGACAAGGACTTCAGGTGCATCTCGGTCTTCCCCCTGAGTGCCCTCAACACGACCACCGTCCGGGTCTGGAGGATCAACCACTGGAACCAGCTCGAGATCGACTCCGTCCTGCCGACGCAGACCAGCGAGAGGGAAGTCCACGTCATGATCCACCGAGGGCATATGCGGGTGCTCAGGCCACCGGTCATCGGCGGCCAGAGTCCCAACAAGCGAGGCCGGGCATTTGGGGAGATCCTCAAGACCTGGACACTAGCTGGGAAACCCGTCCGCGAGCTACTCACAGTCGGCTGGGAGATGTACCTGGAGTCAGAGGAGGTCGCGGGGCCCGTGATCCCTAGCCGGCCCCCGCCCTGCATGCACTGCAAACGTATGCAGCAGGCTCAGCTCCCAACGCGTGAGGGCGCCGTCGGAAACCAGGAGCTCGAAGAGGAGGACTTCTCCGGTCTCGCACCACTCCTGCGCAGACCCGCCTTCGCGTGGGGCATCCGCACTCGCGAGATCTTCGCAGGGACAGGGAACTGGACCAAGGCGATGCGAGAGGCTGGACTCCAGACGGCCCCGTCCGTCGAGTATTTCCAAGACCCCCTGGCCCAGACCGGGCCCCAGGAGGAGCACGACATCCTCGATCCCCAAGTGCGAGAGAGGCTCCTCCTCGACGCTGGGGCAGCGCCAGGCCCCGACGAGGCGAACGTCTACCAGTTGGCCCCCCCGTGCACGACCCACTCAGCTTGGTGCCTCAAGAACGGCGGGACCCGCACGTTTGAGCATCCGGACGGCGACGGGGCGGTCCAGGCGGAGATCGACAGCAACATCATGACCGATTTCGCCGCCGACCTCTGCGAGCGCCTCGACGCCAACGATCGAGAGTGGATGCTCGAGAACACGGCCAGCGACGGACGCTACCCGAAGATCTGGGACAGGGCCAGGATCAGGCAGATGCAGAAGCGCACAGGAGCACGGATTATCTCCGTCGCCATGTGCGAGTGGGGGCTAGGGCCCCCAGAGGAGCCTGCGAAACGGCACCGCAAGCTGACGTTCTGGATGGTCTCGAAGGGCCTTTACCCTTGGGCGCTCTCTCTGGCGAGGCGCTGCACCAACCAGCACGAACACGTCGCCCTGGAGGGGCCTCTCCCCTACGACCTGACCCAGGCCCAGATCGACCACTACAACTCCTCCAAGCTCTCGCTCAGCCAGTCCGAGCAGAAAGACATCCTGAGCCTGACCAATCGATTAGCCCTGGCAGGCGTGCAGGCCCAGGGTCTCGCCGCAGATACCAAGACCCTGGAAACCCCACAGCTCGGACCCGAGCTGCTGCGCCCGCTGAACGACCTCGTCGGCAAGCTGGGGCCCGTGAACTTCCACTGGAGCCGGGTTGAACCACGCGCCGGGAAGGCCTTCGAGGACCTCCCGGAGGGCGCCGTGGCCTTGTACTACGGACGCGATCGAGCCGACAATTTCGTGGCCAAGATCTCACACCGGTCGCCCCCGTGCCTGCACGGTGGCGGGCGCGTCCCCGGCGGAGCTCCCCCACTGGCCAAGGCACTGCGGGAGGAGTTGAGCACCCTCGGCTTCCAAGTCGGTCAGCGTGGTGTGCGAACAGAGGCAGGAAGAGAGGAGGGTGGAAACGCAACAAGGCGAGAAAGAGGGATCCCGACCGAGGAGCGCCACCACCGGGCCCTGGAGGAGATGGCGGAGACGACGAACCTGGGGGAGACGAAGGAGAAGGAGAGGAGGAAGAGGAAGAGAAGGAGCCGCCCAGGAGGGTCAAGAAGTCCAGGCAAGCCGAGCAGCAAGCCGATGGGCCAGTCAAGGTGCTTCTTCCACAGCGTGGGGACCGATGGATACCAATCCCGGGGGCCCCCATGTACGCGCACGAGCTCCAGAGCGTCCTCATGACCTGCAGGTGGCTGCGCGACGACGTCCTCAGCCCTGAGGAGCTTCGCCTGTTCGTCTACACCGACGAGGGGGACACCGCAGGAGCCGAGGGGCCTCCCTTAGAAGACGACGATCGTGTCGAACCCGGGGAACGCCTTATCCTGTGGATCGGGAAAGAAGACATCGGGAATTGGGCAGCCTGGGCGCCGCGCTGGATCAAGAGGGCCGCGGACGAGGAGCGTGAGGGGGCGCCGTGGCACCGCAGCGAGGCCACCCCCGCGTCCCACCGCAGTGTCACGCTGAGGATCGCCGACCGCACCAGCTCCCAGGGCTTTGGCAGCCCAGAGCTTGGCGCTGTCTGGAACAGGCGGGCCCCCCCACCGCCCTCAGGAGGGAGGCTCTTCCAGCAGGCTGCCGCCCAAGCCCTCCAGAGACAAAGCCGCGAGGCGCCCGCTGGAGGGTCCAGCAGCGGCGGCAGCTCAGCCGACAGCATCAAGCTGGAGAGCATAAGGAGGAAGCTCGAAGCCGCCAAAGCCGCCGAGGTAGGTGTCCTGGAGGAGGAGGAGAAGCGCATCAAGGAACTGCAGATACAGCTGGCAGAGGCTAAGGAACGCCGCCGGGCCCGTCGTGCGAGGGATGCCGGCAAGCCCGAGGCAGAGCAAGCGCAAGCCGGGCATCCCCGCCGGGCCAGCTCAGAACCCCCCAGCGGGCAAGGCGCGGCCACCCCTCTCGATCCAGCCTGGGAGGACGAGACCCCGCTGCCCTCGGCCATCCTGGATGGGGAGAACAAGTGCCACGAAGCGGAGTGCATCTTGAATAACCTGCTCGGAGTTCCAGCTGACGATCCCACAGGACCTGATCGGAGGAGGAAGGCGCGGGAGCTCCTGATCGAGGGCATCAGCTCCATGTTCGAGGACCTACCGCGGAGCTGGACCGGCAACCCCTACGAGGAGCAAGGCGAGATCGCGAGCGAGTACGTTGACATCCTCGAGAAGCTGACCCGCAAGATGGTGAAAGCAGGGGAGCTGGACAACGCCCCCGCGAAGAAGCGCCAGAGAATCGTGCATGAGAAGGCGGAGGAGGAACCCACGAGCGACGACGCGGACTCCGCCGAGAGCTCGGAAGACGAGGTGGTGGAGAAGCCGTACACGAGGACCGAGGAGGGAATAGACCCCCCCCTCCCAGAGGATCCAGATCCCCTGAGCCTCTGGCCCGGGCAAGCGGAGGCGGCCAGGCGGAGCAGGGAGGAGACTTTCCAGGGCTCTCCTGGGGCCAGCGGCAGCGGAGGCCCCGCCCCCGCCGCAGGCGCGGAGCCACCGCCGAGTGCACCTTCACCGCCCGAGGTACTGGAAGCCCCCTCAGACCCAGCCCAGCATCGGAGGAGCAGACTCCCCGCCACGATCCCCCAGAAGGCCGCGCCAACGAGGAGAAGCCGCTCGGCCATGACAGTCGTGGAAGCAGCCAGGCGCGCCGCAGGCAGGTCGACGACCTCCAGCGGAGACCCCCCTACTGGGGGAGCAGACGCCGGCAGCGCAGGGACGTCCGGAGAGAAGCTCACACTCAGGCCCAAGCCGAGATCACTGGGTGCCCAGCTGCGCGCCACCTCCAAGGGAGAGCCATCGCAGCCCAGACCCCGCCAAGATGATCCAGCCAGGCCGCTCGTGCCCCCAGACCACGCAGTCAGGCCCCTGGTGAGGCCTCCAGGGTGGCGCCCGCTTCTCCCTGGGCAAATCTGCCGGCCGCCGGGGATGCCGCCGATGATGCCGCCCCCTTGGCCGTCCCCTCCGCGGGGAGGCCGCTGTGGGGGACCCCCTTTGGGGGAGGCGCCGGCGGCGCCGAGCGGTGGGGGGGCACAGGAGGAGGCGCGCGCCTACGTCAAGTGGTGCGCGGACCACCCCACCTTCCAGCCCGAGAAGGTGCCAGAGGTCGTGAAGCGGGGCAACTCACTCCTCCGCCTCGCCGGCAGCATCGAGCGGGCTGCCGAGTTGCTGAAGCACGCGCGGGAGGAGGTCCATGGGAACCCGCTGGGCGGCGTACTCCAAGAAGACGTGCAGAAGTCCTTGGACCCGCACCACGCCGCCTACCTCCGGGCCATGGCCACCGGGGGGGTACCCGTGCGACGCACGGAGGAGCGGACGCGCACACAGGCCAAGTCGCACTCCTCGGCGGTGGACCACGCGCTGGAGATGTTCGAGAAGGCCTGGAAGGACAGCCGCTACGGCGTTGTCCTCTGGGCCTCGGACGAGGTCGAGGACGTGCTCGCCGCCTCGGCGCTGGTCGAGTCGCCCAGCGGGAGGGTCCCCAAGATGTTGCCGGATCGGACCATCTCGAAAGAGGGCCGGCCGATCCACGACATGCGGGCGGCCAACGCCTTCTCCCCGAAGGAGCAGCACCCGCCAGCGAAGCAGCCCCTCCACAGGGGGCTTGCGAGGCTCAGCCTCTGGTGGGAGGCGAGGCACCCGGGCGTCCAGCAGATGGTGGCGAAGCGCGACGTGGCCAGGGCCTTCAAGTGGCACCACCTGGAGCCAGCTGCCGCGCCAGAGTTCGGGACGACGCTCCCGGGCAAGGAGGTCGGAGTGCCAGGGCGAGTTATCCTGATCCACGGCGCGCTGGTCTTCGGCTGGGCCGGCAGCCCGGGCGAGTGCATGGCGTTCGCCTGGGCGGCCAAGAGCGAGCACGAGAGGAGGAAGCCGCCGGCGCCCAGGATCAACGATACCGTCAGGTACGCTCATGGACGACGGGGTCGTCCTCGAGCCGCTGGTGGGCCTCCGACCCTGGCTCTCGGCCGAGGAGCTCGACGGGGCCATGAAGCGAGTCTGGGGCCCGGACGCAGTTAACGAGGAGAAACTGGACGTCGAGGGGGAGTTCGCGGCAGAGCAGTTGATCTGGGGCCTCCACATGAACTTCGACACGAAGGTGGTTAGGCTCCCAGAACCCAAATGCATCAAGGCTCAGTACCTGCTCGCCCTCCCGGAGCTCAGAGGATCCAGGCGGGTCCCGCTGAAGGTCGCCCAAGAGCTGCGAGGCTGTGCCCAGTTCTGGGCGTCAGCACAGCCGGCCCTCCGCCCCGAGCTCCCCGCCCTGGACCGGCTCCTCAGCAGCGGGACGAGCTGGGCAGAACCGAAGGGTACGCCTGAGGAAGTCGAGCTCGCCTGGGAGGAGTGGGACGCGTCGGTGGGGTTTCTGAGGATGCTCTTCGACGTCCCTGAGGCCTGGAGCACGACCTTCCAGGCCAGCTTCACGCAGGCCCTGTCGGTGCGCGAACGCCTCGCCTTGCCGGGGACAGCACGTACCACGCGGTGGACGGGCGGAGATGCTACCACCTCCTCGATCGGTGCCATCGACTGGGGGAGCGCAACTGCAGGGGATGCCGCGCCGACGCCGGAGTACATGGCCACGGACGCCGGACCACTGCTCGAGGCCCTGAGTCACGCGGTCAGAGGCGAGAGTGGCGAGGAGGGCTGGATCATAGCGGTGGTCGAGCTGCTGGCGGTGGTCGCGTTGGCCACGAAGCAGGGCTCGAAGTGGGAAGGCGAGTTGGTGTTTTACGTCGCGGACAACCAGAATGAAGGCCTGGCTCACCAAGAGAAGCCCCAAGAACGCCCTGGCCCGCCACCTGATTCGTCTGGTGGAAAGGATCGAAGCCATGCACGGATGCCGCATCGTCTCGTTCTTCGTGAGGACCTACCATAATGAAGTGGCCGACTGGCTTACCCGCGAAGAGGTCAAGAAGGTTCACGACACGCTGGCCACCTCAGGGTGGAAGCGCCTAGAGCCTCCCGCAGCCTGGGGCCAGATACTGGAGGACGCCAAGGAGCGCCTTCTCAGACTCCCTGGGGAAACGGGCCCCGTGGCCGAGGCCGCCCTTCGACACCGAGCGCTTCAGCGAGGACATGGGCTGCCGAGAGCTCTCCCGCTCCGCGGGAAGCTGGGTCGAGAAGTGGGGAGTCTCATCAACCCGTGCACGAAGGCCTTCAAGCGCCTCGGGGGATCGGAGCCCGAGGAGAACCAGAAGGTGGGATGGCTCATGGCGTCGCTGTCCCTAGACCCCAAGGGCCGAGAGATGGAGGCGTTCCTCGTCGCAGCAACTCAGGAGAGCCCTGAAGTGGTGGTCGTGGACGCCCCGACCGGGGTAGACACAGCCAGGTTCGAGAAGGCACTCAAGCAGCTGGGCTACATGGTCTCGAAGTTCGAGGTGGTCTGCACGCACCACGGGGACGCCACGACGCGGACCAGGCGGGTGCTCGTGGGCGGACGTCGGAAAGCGGGAGTGGGCCTGGCGTGCATTAACATGCCGCCGGCCTGCTCCCGAGCTGCCAGCGTCAAGCCTCTCCTGGACAAGGGAAAGGACCACCTGTGGCTCGACCAACAAGGCGAAGTGTCATGGGGCCCCCGCATCCAGTCCACCAGCGACCCCCTCCTCCTCAAGCCGGTCGGGCACCTCAAGAAGGATGGAGCGAAGCACCTGATCTACAGCGAGGAGGGGCCGGTGGGCACCATCCGCTGGCCTGGGGCGGAGCTCCAAGGACCCGGGGCGACGCTCCTCCGTGTCACCGGAGGGGGCGGAGGCACGGTCCGCGCCCTGACGCCCTAAGAGGTTTGGCGAGTGCAGGGAGGGACCAACGACGAGTGGACCCACCTGCGAGCCCAGGGCCTCACCGAGGACGAACTCCTGAAGGGCGCAGCCAGGGCGCTCCCGCCGAAGACCGCGGAGGCAGTGCTGACCGCGGTGACAGAGGCGCTCGACAGCGCCAGCACGCAGCGGGCCGGGGTGTGCCATGATCCAGAGGAGCAAGCTGCGTGGGAGGCCACCAAGCGCTGGTTCCGCGCCTGGGCCCAGGCACCGGATCAGCCCGCCCTGGCGCTGGCAGCAGAGGACGAGGTGAGGGCTGGAGGAGCGCTCACTGACGAGATGCACAAGAACCGCCGGCGCGCCCAGGCAGTCCGCTTCAAGATGATCGACGACGACACGCTCATCGGACCCCGCGAGGCCCCAGCCGCCGAGAAGGTCAAGCTGGACAAAAGTGTGACACGCTCGAAGAGCCCTCGCAAAAAGAGCCCTCGGCGTGCCAAAGAGATGCCAGCAACCGACCTGGTGAGGCCGCAAGCGCTGGGCGCAGCTCGGAAGACCAACTACCCCGGGAAGGAGCTCGCCCCCGCCGGCCGCGCTGAGCCTGGCGGAGCCAACTGCGCCGGCTGGTTCGCGCAGCAGAAGATGGAGGCCATGCTGCAGAAACTCAGCGAAGGCACAAGGGCAGGTTACGAGGGAGGATGGCGACTCTGGGTGGCCGTGCGCCAGGCGCAAGGGCTCAGCCCTTGGCTCCCAGGACGCGATCGCGAGGAGCGCCTGGCCGACGAGGAGGCGCTCATCAACTTCGCCGTCCTCCTAGCGCGGGTCGTCGGGAGGACCGAGGGGACCATCGAGCAGAAGCTCTTCGCGGTGCGCTACGCCCACCTGGTGGCCGGCTACTCGGACCCCCTGCTCCACAGAGGCCGCCTCTGGAGCACGCTGGCAGGGCTGAAACGCTGGCAGGGGCCCGAGACCAAGCGGAAGAAGCCCGTCACGCCAGCCATGCTCGAATGGCTCCGCGGCTTTCTCCAGCAGGAGGCCAAGCTCCCCGAGGGGGATGCAGTGGTCATCTGGGCGGCCATCGTGACAGCGTTTTTCTTCCTCCTGAGGGCCTCAGAGTACCTCCTCCAGGACGGGCGCTCGTGGTCCTTCGAACGCGTGCTGCACGGGGGGGACGTGGAGCCCAAGAAGGAGGGGGGGCGTGTGGCCAGCTTCCAGGACGCCGACGAGATGGTGATCTACATCAAGGGCAGCAAGACGGACCAGCTCAATGTCGGGACGGTGAGGAACCACTACCGCGCCGGCACATCGCTCTGCCCGATCGCGGCGATGGAGCGGCTCCAGGCTCACCATCCTCAGCGGATAAAGGGCACCGAGGAACGGCTGCCCCTTTTCCGCTGGGCGTCAGGTACACCGATCCGCAGGGCAGAGGTACAGCACTTCCTGACGGTCGCGGGGCTGGCCGCCGGTGAGGAGGCCGCGGCTTGCGTTCGTCGAGGCGACCCCGCCCTGCGCTGAAAAGGGCGCGCGGGACAGCCGCGGGGCAGCCGCGGGGCAGCCGAAGCAAAGCGGGTTTTTGGGCGGCATCGCCGCGGGACGCCGCGACATAGCCGCAGCAGCACGACTGAGGACGGCTGCGCAGCTGCAGCACTGCTGTAGCACAGCGACGGGGTAGCATGTCGGCGACACAGGGACGATCTTCCACGAAGGGGATATCCATAGGAACTACATCCTTGACAGGAACAGACACGGTCACGGACCTGGCGGACACAGAAAAGGAAAGCAACGTGGAGGGCGAACGACAAGAGAGCGCCGAGACGGCACAATATGCACACGCAAGTCCGGGCATATATAACTCGGTGTGAAACGGCAGGTGCATGTGCAATTGAATGCATGCCCTGGTTGTTGAACAGGTGTAGGAAATTCCGGGGCATGTGATCTCTTACAAACATCAGTAAGAACAGGCGTCGGTAGGTCGAAACGGCGAGACACACATGGCCAATAATTGGAGGGCAGTGTGGAAACGCATGCGCGCGCGAGAAAACGCGCGCAACTGAACACGCACACGCGAGAACGCGTGCGTGAATACAATGGCGCGCACATGAACTTTCACTGGAAGCGATCGGCGTGAATGGACTCAGGGAATCGCTTTGCCCCCCCATGCGTCGCCCTCTTCCTAAAACCATGGGTCTGAAGCTCTTCCCCCGCGATGGGCTAGAGCGCCTAAGATGGCCCAAAATGGCTCCGCGACGGCCCCAGAAAGCCCATGATGACCTCAAATATGACTCATGAGCACCCAACGTCGTTCAAGATACCTTCCAATTTGCCTCCGAGATGCCCCGCGGCCGCCCCAAGGCGGCTCCAAGTGGCCACGGCGCTCCCCCAGGAGGCCCCCGGGAAGCCCAACTCCTTTAATGACAATACTATGAACAAACTGGTGTCGCCTTCTCGTTGTTCCGAGCAGTGTCCGCAGGCAGCAATGCAACTATAATGATGATACCGACTGTGCGGGGCCGGACGGAGTGCCGCGTGCCGCTGGTATTGGCGACCGAAAACACATGTTCAAGTGCAATATGACAGCGCCAGACTGCGCCGGGACAGCCGCGGGACAGCCACGGGACAGCCGCGGGACAGCCACGGGACAGCCGCGGGACAGCCGCGGGACAGCCGCGGGACAGCCGCGGGACAGCCGAAGCAAAGCGGGCCGTCGGGCAATAAAGCTGCGGCCCGGGCCAGTAAAGCCGCGGCCCGCCGCGGGACAGCCGCGGGACAGCCGCGGGACATCCGCGGGACAGCCGCGGGACAGCCGCGGGACAGCCGAGGCGCAGGCGACGCAAACATGAGGCCAAAATGCTATGGGAGCACTGGGAATGGCCTTCAATCGAGTTGTCTGGCATTGAAGATTATCCATGGTTGACGAGGAAGGGAGCGAAGGAGGTAGGAGGGGGGCGAAGGAGGGAAGAGGGAGGAGGGAGGAGCGAGGAGGGAGGGAGGAGGGAGGATGAGGAAGGAACGAGGAGGGAGGGGCGAGAAGGGAGGAGGGAGGACCGAGGAGGGATGAAGGGTGGAGGAGCCATGGCAAAGAAACGAATGAGTGAACCCGACGTCGGGGTCACATAAGCCCCCGCCATCAAAGTGCATATTGGGGCTGGTCTTGTGGGGGGTGATTGCCGTGGGAGGGAGTCCAAAAGCGCGGGATGAGCGGGAAGGTTTTTTGCTGATGATTTCGATGTGCTTGTATTGCAATAAAACGGACTGTCATTTTCCCGCACAACCAAAATAGCAACAAACGAACGGGGGAAAGGCGCGCGCCACCTGCATCTTACGGGCGATCCCGCTGGACGCCCGTGAGCGCGAAAACCGCGAAGAGACCCGGGCCGACGAAAAGCGCGAGAGACCCCTAAACCTTACAAGATCTTGCAGTGCCCACCCAATCGGCCAGGGCAGACGAAGGCGCCCGTGCGGGGCGCGCGTATCATCGCAGCGACAACAAAAAACACGCCATGTCCTGAAGCTCGCAGAACGCATCATGGAGCGATGGCGCACGCGCAGATCCGCAGTCGAATCGGGTTGAAGCTCGCACGGGCTGCGCTAGAGCAGACCGGCGCGCCCGACACTCAAACGCGCCGAAGCTCTAGCTACTCGCGCACGCAGAACAGCTGCTCGCTCAATGAAAAAAGCCACGCTCGCAGGAAAGCTGCTCGCCCACAGGGCACGGCTACATTTCGGCTTTTCTTGGACGGAATTATGCGAAGGGGGGGGTCAGTTTAAGCCGCGGCCTCCTCAGCCGCCGGCCTCTCCAGGGAAGAGATCGGCAGCCATTCCCTGAGGATCGGCGGGGCAACTGCAATGTGCCACGTGACCGAGGACCTCTCCCGAGTGCGCCGATTCGGGCGCTGGCAGTCGGACGCGTTCCACGGCTACCTGTGGGAGTCGCACGAGCCGATGAAGGGCATCTCCGGCAAGATGGCCAGGGACAACTCCTCGTTGACCAACCCGGCGAAGGACAGCGCCCCCAGCAGAGCTGCCGCCGGCGCCGAGAGCGCCAGGCGTGAGAGCCCATGAGAGGCCGCAGCGGGCGCCGCCGGTGCTCGCGCACCTGGCGTGCGCCCAACCCAAGCCGCCGGCTTCACGCCGTGCGTGCTTGGGTGCAGCCACCAGCCACCTGCTCCGCCGGCGAGTAGCCGCGCGCTCGCAGAGCACACCCGCCCGTGCCTTCAGCACTGGCTAATACCTCGCGGCAAAAGCATGCGTGCAGGCCCGTCCGTCAGGGCCCCACTAGTGCCTGGGATACTGTGGGTCCCCTTGCAGCCCTGGACGAGGACCACGCTGGAACCCGCCTGGCACGCCGGCTCTCCATGCCAAGCCTGGGCGTGCCGGGCATACTGACGCCAGCTGTGCTACAGTAGCTGGCAGTCTGACGGCCCGGGTGGCCGCAGCGCTCGAATTCACGCGCGGGCGCGGGCCCGCACCCCAGCGCCGGCCCGGGGAACCCCCTCTGTCAGGGGCCGGACCCTGCCCGCCCCGTGCACTTTGGGCACCTGTGGAGGCGGGGAGCCGGGAGATCTGGAGGCCGCGGCGCATACGGGGATGCCAAGTGCCGGCCCGTGCCAAGCGCCAGCGACGACACCCTCGGGCCTCAGCCCGAGGTCGGGCTCCGCCGGCCATCAAGGTACCGGCGCGAGCCCAAGGCCTAGCCTCACGGAGGACAGCCGCGCACGCCGGCATCAGTTGCCTGGCGGCAGTCGGCAGACAGAGGGCCAGTCGGGCCCCACACGCACGCCGGCGCACACGCCAGGCGATGCGTGACTCAGTGCCTAGACGGTGCCGGCAACACAACGCCTGGCACCCGGTTTTGGCGACGCCCATCAGGGCGCCCACACAGCACGCCGGCGCGTAGAACCCGCCAGGCGGCCAGTGTGCGGGGGCACTGGCAGCAGCACCAGTATTATAGAACAAAGGCGGCGAGGCCCGCTTCGCGTGGCGGAAGGAGGGGCCCGCCTGGCGTGTCATCGCCGGCGGGAGGAGCGTGCGGCCAGCGCAGCAGCAAAATGGGGGGGGCTGCACCGCTGCCGCCATCATCGTCATCGTCTCCTGAGGGCTCGCTTCAACCGCTTCGCGGCTGGCACGTCCCGCGGCCTTAAAGCAGGCCGCGCTTTCGCTAGCGCCGCACTGTGGGGGCGGGGTCTTAGTTGTTTGTCCTAAACGGTTGGACCCCGCCCTCCCCAGTCGGCTTGGGTTTCTCCTCTCCCTGCTCCTGCCTCTGCTTGCCCTTCCTTTTCCTCTCTCCCGCTCAAGCCTTCGGGGCTCAAAGCCCTCCCAGGGCCCAAAGGGGCCCTCTTTTGCCCGCCCACCCTGGGCTTTGCCTCGGTGTCCTACGGCACCGGCGGCGAGGCCCGCTTCGCGTGGCGGAAGGAGGGACCCGCCTGGCGTGTCATCGCCGGCGGGAGGAGCGTGCGGCCAGCGCAGCAGCAAAATGGGGGGGGCTGCACCGCTGCCGCCATCATCGTCATCGTCTCCTGAGGGTCGCTTCAACCGCTTCGCGGCTGGCACGTCCCGCGGCCTTAAAGCAGGCCGCGCTTTCGCTAGCGCCGCACTGTGGGGGCGGGGTCGGGAGAGGAAGGAGGAGGAGGAGGAGGAGGAGGAGGAGGAGGAGGAGGAGGAGGAGGCGGAGGAGCGGCTGCGGCGGAGGGGGGGAGGAAGAAGAGGAGGAGGAGGAGGAGGAGGAGGAGGAGGAGGAGTCTCTTGCCGGCGGAGGAGGAGGTGAGTGAGGAGGAGGAGGGGGAGGAGGAGGTGGAGGAGGACAGGAGGAGGAGGAGGAGGAGGAGGAGAGGAGGAGGAGGAGGAGGAGGAGGAGGAGTGAGGAGGACAAGAGGATGCGGGGCCTCCTCCATCGCGGCGTCATGCGTGACGCCGCGACAGAGGAGGCAGCGACAGGAGGAGGAGGGAGTGTTTGTGTGTGTGCGTATGCTGTCAGCCTCGTAAAAGAACGCAACCTACAATGTTCAAACGGATACGTTTCTCACAGCGTAGATAATAATCCAAAACTTGTTTTTCCTTTGTGGATAATTCAAGGCTTATTTTGCTCATTATAAACAAATGCATGAATCCATTTTGGAGTCCGCCCAATCTATTATTAATTCCTGAAAAACGTTCAATTGTTTTCATGAGACCTCCAACTTCCAAGCGGCCCGGCGGTCGGCCGGCTGGCCTGACGCGTCTTCATTGAAAAGTGCTAAATTTTCAAAAATGCGTGAAATGTAAAATCCTGAGTTTGAATCCAGCCCGGCTCGCCCGGCCCGGCCGGCCCGGCCCGGCCGGGTCCGGCGCCGGACCCGGCCGGGCCGGCCGGGCTGGCTAGCTGACCTGCTACTGATGCGTTTTACTAAAAATTGATAAGTTTTCAGAACTACTGAAAATGTAAAATCCGGAAATTGAATCCAGGCCCGGCTTGCCCGGCCCGGCCGGCCGGGCCGGCCGGGGCCGGCTAGTTAACCTGCTACGAGTGCGTTTTACTAGAAACTGAAGTATTCAGAAATAGTTAAACTGTAAAATCTGGAGTTCGAATCCATGCCAGCTTGCCCGGCCCGGCCGGCCCGGCCCAGCCCAGCCGAGGTGAAACTTGAAAGTTTTGTTTCAGTTCGTAAATCTGGCCGGGCCGGCCAGGCCAGGCAAGCAGGGCTGAAACAACTCTGAAGTTTGCTGCAGTCTGTAAATCCGCTGGAACTCAGATTCTGAATAATTCGTTATAAATACTAGTGCTGAAGCTTAGAAAACTCAGCCAAATGCAACCAAAAAACGTAATAGCAAAAGCCTGCGTGAACCAGATCTATCGCCGCGCAGAGTAAGGACGACCGACTCTTCCAAGGAACAGCCTTGCGTTCTTACATTTTCTCCTGGAGCAATCCAAAATATATTTATTTTGGCATCCAAGAATCTCGTGTCATTGCCGCGCGTCTTTAATTCACTAGTTGACTTATACTATTATGATAAAAGATAGACGTGCGCGCGCGAATAGCATTGTGTGATAATAAAACGAAAATGAACAACTTCAGGAGGCGGCCTGCAATGCAACATGAGAAAACTCCTACACGCGCGCGCATTCAGTTCTTTAGTTCTGCGCACGCCAATCAAAGTGAAAATAAAAGCGGAGGACGATGGCTTGCGGGGGAGAAAAATTCGCCTCATGGGGGAAGGGGGAGGCGGAGAAAGAGGAGGAGGACGCGGAGG
The DNA here is from genome assembly GCA_963575745.1 of Prorocentrum cordatum. Taxonomy (NCBI): domain Eukaryota; class Dinophyceae; order Prorocentrales; family Prorocentraceae; genus Prorocentrum; species Prorocentrum cordatum. The sequence continues at coordinate 239,597 of CAUYUJ010010158.1, forward strand.
CAGGCGGAGGAGGAGGCGGACGATCCGAGGTGAGGAAGGGGGGGGGGCCCGGCCGGCCCGGCCCGCTGGTTGACCTGCTACTGATGCGAGAGAGAGAGAGAGAGAGAGAAAAAAAAAAAGAGAGAGAGAGAGAGGAGAGAGAGGAGGAGGAGGAGGAGGAGGGAGGAGGAGGAGGAGGAGGAGGAGGAGGTAGGAGGCAGGAGGAAAAGAGGATGAAGGGGGGGAGGAAGAGGAGGAGGAGGAGGAGGAGGAGGCAGCCGGCCGGCCCGGCTGAGCCGGTCGAATTCACTGATATTCAGCAACGATTAGACTTGTGAGTTCCAGCCCGGGCTGGAACTCAGGAGTCTGAGTTCTAGATTCTCGGGCTGGAACTCAGGAGTTCGTTTCTAATCGCTTCTGAAAGAAAACCTATCCGAGTTCAGCAATCAGCTGGCCAGGGCCGAGCTGGCCCCAGTACTACGCGCCACCATCAGAAGTGATAATCTTGGAGCTCAAGACGCCGACATCATATTGACGTTTTATTAGTGTGTGCAATCGAACGCAGAAGAATTCTAGCGTCGCGCGGCGTGCCAGCAAACGCAACACGTATTCAGAAAAGCAGAATTGACATATGGAGGGTAGGAAAAACATGATACCAGGGAAATATAAAAGTAATGGATCAGAGGACGATAGTAGATTAGTGGAGTATGTTGGCGCAGTATGAGTAGTATGTTGGCGTAACACTAGTAATATCCTGGGTGTCGAATGCTCGTGGGCTAGGTGCCAGATAGCACGGCTAGACAATAACAGCTCTTCCAGCTTCGGGAGGTGCAGGTGCAGGTGGGGCGTGACGAGGGCGAGGTCGTCGGCGTACGCTCGCGGCGTGGTGGAGCCTGTGGAGCAAGCGAAGTAAGAGGTCCGCGGCGATGGCGAAGAGCAGCGGCGACAGCGGGCAGCCTTGCCGCACGCCCGCCGAGAATGCGAAGCCGTCGAACCTGTGCCCCCCCCCCGACGATCTGGCAGACACTGTCGCGGTGCAGGGCCGCGATGAACCTGCCGAGGCACGGAGGGATGCCGATCCACTCCAGCAACTCCAGCATGAAAAACTGGTCGATTGACGGGAAGGCCGCCCGGAAATCAAAGAAAATACACGCCCCATCCTCCTGAGGCAATGCGGCGAGCCGCATCTCCGTGTCGATGTCGATCACGTTGGCAACCAGCGAGCGCCCACCGACGAATCCCCGTTGGGTCTTGGAGACCCAGTGCTGGAAGGTTGCCTCAAAGCGGTAGCGGGCAACGTTAGCCAAGATGCGACTGTCGAAGCTCACCACGTTTATCGGGCGCTCTTTGTTCGCATCGTAGATGTCCGGCGGCCTCGTCCTAGCCCGACTCTTTCTTGGGCAGGAGGTACAGGAGGGAGACGTTGACGTCGGGAAGGTGGCGGCGTTGGAGCTCCTCGCCTTCGGGACCGGACACGCAAGAAAAAAACGTCGTGAAAGACGTCGAGACCCAACTGCCGGTACGCCTCCGCGGGGATCCCGTCAGGGCCCGGAGACGATGACCCCGAGCACCAGATCGCCTTCTTGAAGCGCGCACCTCAGGCGGCAGATCCTCTTCGAACCAGCGGCGGCGGAGCGCTCGATCTGTCGGCCCCGCAGTGAAGACCTTCTTCCAATGACGCAGGAAATCCGCGGCCATGTCAGTTGGTTGCGTGTGAAGCGTACCATGCTCGTCCCAGGTGGCGTGCACAAACTTGCCCCTGGAAGGCGACAGGCGGGAGAGGAGGCGTAAATTCTTCCTCCGGGCGCGGTGCAAGACCTCCGGGGAGATGTCAGACGACTCCTCGTGCAACCGCGTGAGCTCCGCGATCGCGTGGGTGCGAGCCAACTCCACCGCGTGCTCGCGAACTGGGGCGAGGCCGCGGCCTAGGGCCAGCGAGGGGTCGTACGGGTTGCGGACCAAGGAGCAGATCGAGGTGCTCGATCGCCGCCGAAATCGCGGAGGTGGAGTGGGACTCGACGGCCCGGATGAACGCCATGGTGCAACCCATCTGGTCGTCAGGGGAGTCCGCGTGGGCCGCGCGCTGTACTGAGTCCTCGGTGGACGCCACGTCGCGGATGGCCACGCGCAGGAGGGCCAGGCACTGCCCGGCGTTCGTGGCGGAGTTCTCCTCGCAGAGGGTCTGGAACCGAGGGACCACGGCCTGTGCCCAACCACGGCGCGTGAGGAACACCGGGCAGGGGTTGGAGGCGCGGAAGTCCCAGTCGTCCACCCCGATCGTGATCTGGCGGTCTAGCAGGTCGGTGGCCTCCAGGTTGACGTAGACCCTGTCGAGCAGGGACCGCGAGTGTGCGGAGTCGTGCGTCATGCAAGGCTGATGCACCTCGGAGAAAGCAGGGAGGAGACGAGACCAGTGCGCCTCTTCCTGCCGATCCCGCTGGCCCGTGGAAGCCCCCGTGGATTTGCAGACGCGGTCCCTGGTTTCGGCGACCCAGTTGAAGTCGCCGGCGATGATGGACAGCGCCTCGTGTGCTGGGCGTGTGCTCCGGGCGACGGCAGCTCGAAGACGGGCGCGTTGCTGGCGGAGGGGGATCACCTCCGCTTCGTGCTGGGGCTCCGCCAGGGCCTCCGAGAGGGCGGCGACGTCGGTGGGGGTGCCTGTTGGGAAACAGGTCATGTGGAAAAAGGTGCTGCAATACATGTCGTGCGCAATATATGGTGCGCAGCATATGTGGAGCCATACATGTGGTCCAACCTATGTTGTGAAAACTACGTTGTGCAATACATGCTGCGCAACCTGTGTTGTGTAATCCACGTGGTGCCAATTATGTTGTGCATCCTATGTGGTGTACTCATTGCTGCGGCGACGAAGCGGCGACGGCAGAACCGGGACGGCGACGAGGCGGCGACGACGGGGCGGCAACGGCGGCAACAAGGCGGCGGATCCGACAAACGACCCCAAACAACGAGCGGCGACGACGCGGCCACAAGCGGCGACGGCGACAACAACGCGGCGGACCCGTCAATCGAGCCCAGACGACGGGCGGCGACGAAGCGGCGACGGGGCGGCGACGGGGCGGCGACGGCGGCAACAAGGCGGCGTACCCGACGAACGAGCCGTGACGATGGGCGGAGACGATGCGGCGACGGGGCGGCGACGGCGGCAAGAAGGCGGCAGAACCCCGACGCAAACCCAGACGACGGGCGGCGACGAGGCGGCGGAGGCGGCAACGAAGCGGCGACGAACGCATAAGAGCCTCTAGCCGCAAGCATTGTTTGGGATATGCTGGTTTGCCTGAACTTTCTGAAAAATGTTGTCCTCCGAGGGGGGGGGAGGGGCGAATTGAACTGTTTCTCTTCTGATGGCTATGCGGCAAGCCACCCCGCGAAGAGCCCCAAGAGAGCCCCGATACCCTCAAAAGAGGCCCCTGAGCGCCACAAGAGTGCCCCGGGAAGCCCAACCTGGACGCCAAGATGGCCCCTGGATGGCTCCAAACGTCTTCCTAGAACCGCTCGCGCCTATCCGCAAACGGGCGCCTCCTCATCTTCCGTCTTCCGCGTTTCCACAGCGGTTGACCCAACGCGTGCTTGCTCAATTTCCTCATTCGGCAACCTCCCCTGGCGATCGTTTCGGGATGGGCTGGTGTGGATACGCGAAGCGCAGAAAACGTCCGCCTCTCAAAGGTCATTCAAAGCCTTTTGTGTCATTCTTCTCTCCGGTCAAATGGGTGGTAAATGTTGAAAGCCTCTCGTGCTGTCCTCGAAGCATGTTAGAATCATCCTGGACCGTCTGGCCACCCTGCTGGTACCCTCTTGGGCCGTCCTAGGCGCCCTCCCGGCCCCGTGCGCGCCCTTGTCCAACTCACTATCATGAGGCCCCTTCTGCCCCTCAGCCTGCCTTTTTCATGGTCCCGCCCGCCGTTTTCAGAGCCATCCTGGTTGTCGGACGTTGTCCACCCCTCTTTGGACCGTGTTGGACACTTCAGTACGTTGCCCCTGTCTGCTTCCACCGTGCCGCCCACAATCTGTTCATCCCACCTGGCCACTTTCGCATCACAGAAACAATCTTCGACAAAAGCGTGCTGCCAATGTCTGCGACTTCAGGGGCGACCAACCCGTCATTGTGGTCGTCGTCGAAGTTTTCGCAATCGTCACCGTCGTCGTCCATGATTTCGTGGTCCTCGTCGCCGTCGTAGACGGCGTGGTCGTCGTCGCCGCCCTCATCCTCCTGTTTTTCCATTTCCTCTCCACCTGCACCTAGGACCCAACTCCTGGTGTCACTCCTCCTGTGCGCCCTCTTCCTTCTCATTCCCTTCACAAGCCCCTCGCCATCACATCACCCCTCTCGCACCTCACTTGCATTCCTCCCCCTCCTCCTCCTCGTCAATCTCCTCGTCTAGGTGCGGCCGTCCCTCCTGTCCCTCCTCTCCTGCTGACCCACAACCTCCTCCTCCTCCTCCTCCTCATCCTCCTCCTGTTTTTCCTTCTCCTCCTCCTGCTCCGCTTCCTCGTTAACGCCCACATGTCCACATCCTCGTGCACTTCCTCGTTATGCTCCTCCACCTTCTCCTCTTCCAGTCAGCAACACAAGCGGCCCCATCGGCAGCGCCCGCATTGCGTCACCGCGCCAACTTTGACACCGCCGATGTCGACGCACCCCTCGCAAATTTCGCGGCCCCACAGGGAAACCCACAAAATGCCCCAAAGACAACGCTCATATGGCGCCAACCCGCCCATTCCGACACAACCATCACAAGTCTTTGTGACCCCACACGGCGGTCCACGGAAAGGCCCCACTGGCAACGCACGCATGGCGTCACCCTGCATACGTCTCGCACGGTTCGTGTTCCTCCTTCCGCCAACCATGGTTGGAGTAATTGTTTCGCTAGTAGAGATAAGAAAAATGAGGGCCCCAACCAGCGCTGTCTAGCAATAAACTCTGTGCAGTCTACGTGGGAAACAAGATGTGGGGGTCGATCAACGTGGTGCAATTGTATGTTTGACTTACTCGCGCGTGACCACCACCTCCCACGCTCGCACAAACATCCCACCCACCCACCCGCAACTTGGTTTGCCAAGCACATGCGGCGGCGATTGTGATGGTTGCTTGGCGTTGACTGGTGCATCGGTGCGGCGCTCGCGCGCGGGCTCGTGCGCAGAGCCACCAGCCCCTATGGCGCGACCGACGCGGCCGCGGTGGCGCTGACCGCTGGCAACCCCCCACAGTGTTTCGCAGGCCGCACTGACGCGCGGGCACATCAGCGCAGGTCGGCGACTTGGGCGGGCGCGGCACCATGGCGACGTGGACACCGACAGGCACGATGATGATAGTAGCGATGCTGGTGGCGATAGTGACAGGGACGGCGGCAAGGGCAATGACGGTGCCGATGCAGATCACGTCAGTGACGATGATGGTGCCCTCGCGTCGGCGATGAAAAATGTGGAGGGATGTCGACATGCGCGCGCGGTCGACGCGCACGACTGGCCCATATTGGATCATTTGACAGGGATCGCCCCCCTACCCCCCCAGCGCGCGCGCAAGAGCGTGCGAATGTGTTCGACGAGCGCGCGCGAAGGGCACGGTTAGTAGAATGTGATGGAAAGGTGAAGGAACACATGTTTTCTTTCGAATTGGCAAGAGCATGAGCGCAATATGTTTGAACATCCTTGTTGCTATACCTCGGGTGCGTCATATGCTCTCGGGGCAGTCGATTTTGAAATCCTTAAGGAACCTGAAGATGTTGAATGAGTTTGGCACGCGCGCGCGACGACTTTGGCACGCGCGCGCGACGACGCGCGCGCACTTCGCCCCATCAGTTGCAGGGGATTCTTGCGACAGCACGCGCGCAAGGGCATTCGAATGATTTCGACATGCGCACGCGAGGGGCACGTTAGGTCAGATGTGATATTTTTCCCTCAAAAAAAACACTACGGGTGCATGTGAATTCGCAGGAGCGCGAGCTCACGCTTCTCCTGATTTGGAACATCCCTGTTGGCACCATTTGCTTGGCATGCGTTCGGGGCGGTCGATTTTGACATCCCTGCGTCATCGAAGGATGATGAATGATTTTGAGACGCGCGCGACGATGCTCGCGCGTGCACTTCGTCTCATGCGTTAAGGACATGGAACAAACACCTCCCTGATTTGTTGCTACAACAAGCATGCGCGCATTGCTGGCGAAGGTTGAGGAGGGTCGAGAACTGCGCGGGCGGGATCATACGAATTCAGACTTAGCATGAACGACGGGGCAACAAAACATTTAAATTGCACATCCCCAGGCCGGCGGGGGACCCTCATTCTTTTTGGAAAGATGACAGAATTTTGTTCGCAATGATTTGCCAACTCCACTTCTCGCGCAATATCCCCACCCACCCACCCACAACTTGGTCCGTAAACCATGAGGCGGCAATTGTGACGCTGACGCCTGCATGGCGCTGGCTGGCGCATCGCCGCAGCAGCGTTTGCGCGCGCGGGCTCGCGCGCTGAGCGGCCGGCTACTCTGGCGCAACCGACGCGGCCGCGATGGCGATGACCGCCAGAAACTCCCCAGCACGTCTCACAGGCCGCCCTTGCGCGCGGGCGCTCCAGCGCGAGTCGGCGATTTGGCCAGGCGCGTTGCTGCGGCGGCGCCACCAGCGGTTGACGCAATGGGTTCCAGGGTCGAATCTCGCCCTGCGAAACTCATTGTTGTTCTTTTGCCCTGCTTCTTTTTCCGCAGCGATTTTGCGTTGGTTTACGCGCTTCGCTTTGCGAAGCTGAGTTGGCCGCGCGGTGAGGCGCTCGATTGGCGAACCTCGCTGCCTCTGGTTCGTGGCCGCGTGGGGCGGGAGAGGGGGCGCCCCCCGCGCCCCCCCGCTGCTTTTGGCGCCCGGGGGGGGGGGGGGGGGGGGGGGCAAAACCAGCGAAAATAAAACAAACACTTGTTGCTTGCCCCCCTTTTGCCCGCCCCCCCCCACCGCCGCCGCCGCCGCCGCCCCGCGCCACCGCCGCCGCCGCCAAGGCGCCAGCAGCAACGGCGAGGGAAGGAAGGGGCCCTGTCCTCCCACGCCCCCCCCCCCCCCTCGCGCCCCCCTGCCCCCCCCCCGCGCGCTGGGAAAAACAAAGGAGGAGGGGGGGGATTGGAGAAAGAAAAAAAAAACATTGCATTGCAATGCAATCGCAGCGCATTGCAATCGCATCGCACTGAGGCAGCGCAGACGCATCGCATTGCAATGTGCATTGCAACCGTGGCGCATTGCGCTGGCATTGCGTTGCATTGTAATCGCATCGCAGTGCAATCGCAACGATTGCATTGCAGTGGCATTTCAGCGTGGAACAGTGCTGTGCTATTGTAATAGTGGCGCGGTAGAACACTACTCTGGTACAGTACTCGCTAGATCAACTGGCACGCGTGCCATGGCTCTTCCTCAAGACGGAGGGGGAGACAAGTGGTGACGGCGGCGGCAGGGCCATTGGCGGCGCCGACGCCGATCACGCAGACGACGATGACGGCGTCTTCGCGTCGGCGACGCAGGCGCTGCAAGGATTTCCGCGCGCGCGCGGCCGACGAGCGAGTGTAGCCACGCGGCGTTATCTGACGCGGACCGCCCCCCCCCCAAGCACGCGCGCGAAGGCGATCGGGCGATTCCGGCTCGCGGCGCGCGAGGCCCGCTCGGCAGAATTCCGCGAGAGCGAAGAAAAAACAAGATTCTGAGCGCGAATAGTTTTTTACAACTGATGTTTCGGAACCGCGTGCTCTACATCAGTCTTTTGACGCTCGCTTCAGAAATCCCCGCGAATACTCTGTCTCTCGATTGATGCTGGCACGCGCGCGCGACTACGCGCGCGCGCACGTCGCCCCATCTGTCGAAGCGGATTCTCGCGACCACGCTCGCGCCGGGGCGTTCGAGCGATTTCGACGGGGGCGCGCGCGAAGTCTGCCTGGTAATGTTTAACGGAAATGTTGTAACACTTATTCTTCCCCGTTGAAATCGCAAGATTGCTCTCGCAAGCTCTCTTCTGAAAATCAGCGCTGCGACGTGGTTTCATATGTTTCAGGGGCGCGCGATGTTGAAATCCATGCGGAAACTCACGTTTTCGATTGCAGAGTGTCCGACACGTGCGCGCGACAACGCGCGCGCGTGCACTTCGTCGAATGTTTTGCACGGTGCTCTTGCAAACTAATGATTCGTGTTAAGGGTGCGCGCGCAATGTACGCATTGTCAAGGATGGCGGGGCGGGGGGTCGGCGCCCGCCCCCCTGGGGCGGCGCGAACGCAGATTCCGCATGGGCGGCGGGGCAGAATCACGCGAATCAGATTGTGAGGGGGCGGGGCAATCCCAAGGGGATAGAATCTACGCGGCGCAAGCTATGCGGCGCAACGTGCGCTGTTCAATTCGCCAATACGCGCAGCGGGCTGTCAAATTCACCGCTCGCGCAATCGCCCCATCCACCCGCCCGCAGCTTGGTTTGCAAGACCCATGCGACGTCGATTGCGATGAGTGCATGGCGCTGGCTGGTGCATCTCTGCGGCCGCGCTAGCCCGCGCATGCTCGCGCGCGCAACGGCCAGCTTGCGCGGCGCGGCCGACGCGGCCGCGGCGCCGCCGACCGCTTGGCACTTCCCAGCGGGCACTTCAGCGCGAGTCGGTGATTTGGGCGGGCGCGGCATCGCGGCGACGCCGACAGCGGTAGACACGATTACGATAGCAGCGCAGTGTAAGTCGGCGAGTTGGGCGGGCACGGCGTCATGGCGACGCCGTCAACGGTAGACGCGATGATGGCGATAGCGATGATGGCGGCGATGGTGGCAATGACGACGACAAGGCCAAGGTCGGCACCGATGTGAATCACGCCCGCCGGTAACGATGAAGATGCCGCCGCGTCGGTGATGAAGGTTTTGGAAGGAGTTCGACATGCGCGCGCGGTCGACGCGCACGAACGGCTCGCGTGATATCATTTGACACGGATCGCGACCACCCCACCCAGCACGCGCGCACGGGCGTTCGAATGACTTCGACATGCGGCGCGAGAAGCCCGTTTGACATAATGTCATGAACACGTTGGGAAACCGACGGTTTTCTTAATAATCCGCAAGGAGCGCGCGCGCAAGCATTTTTGAAACACCAACGTTGCAACACCATATGTTTTTTTAATGTGTTTGGGACATTCGTTCTGAACTATGTACGATACCGAAGGTTTTCGAACTATTCTCGCATGCGCGCGCGACGACGAGCGCGCGGGCACTTCGCACCGTTTCTTGCACATGGCTTTTGCGACAGCACCCGCACGCGGGTTCGAACGATTTCGACATGCGCGCGCCAGAGGCCTGCTTGGTAGCATTTGAAGAACAGGTTGGTAAACCGATGGTTTCGCTAAGAACCTGTAAGCGCGAACGCAAGCTTTCTTTTTACTGTGTGGAGAGAAGAACTGTGCGAATACATGTGTTTGTACACGCTGTCGCGACATTCGGCTTTGACATTTCTACGCTAACGAAGGTTGTTTTTTTAAGGGTTTCGGCATGCGCGCGCGTCCACCCGCGCGTACGCATTGCGTCCCGCCTTGGCAATGGACGTTGAACAAATGAGTAAATGTGATAAACGAACGCGCTCGCACCCATTTTTTGGCAAAGGATGAGAGATGCACCATTACCGGTTTGGCTGGGATGCCACGAATTCAGAGTTCGGATGGACGATGGGACTGAATCGTAGTAAACATTGCAATGCGACAGCGGTGCGGTTCAATCTTGAGGGGGGTAGGTCCGAATATTTTTCTGGAGGGGAATCTGTGCGAAGCGCCGACAGGGCGGCGATGGCGACAAGGCGGCGACGGCGAGCACGGAGCCGCCAGACCGCCACCCAGGCCCAAACAACGGGCGTCGACGAGGCGGCGACGGCGAGCACGGAGCCACCAGATCGCCGCCCAGGCCCAAACGACGGGCGGCGACGAGGCGTCGACGGGGCGGCGACTGCGAGCACGGAGTCGCCAGACCGCCACCCAGGCCCAATTCCGTAGAAGAGAAGTAGGAGCCCCTAAGTGTAAGCACGGAATGGAGAATGAAGGATACACACTGGGTCACAAACTTCCGAGGGAGCAAGAGGAGCAGAGGAAGCAGGAGGGAGGACGGGATGGATGAAACAGGGAGGTGGAGGAGGAGAAAGAGGAGGAGGAGGAGAAGGAGGCGGAGGAGCAGGAGGAGCAGGAGGAGCAGGAGGAGGAGGAGCAGGAGGAGGACGAGGAGGAGGAGCAGGAGGACGAGGAGGAGGAGGAGGAGGAGAAGCAGGAGGAGGAGGAGCAGGAGGGGAGGGCCCGCGTCGTGACGACGTCGGCGTCGGATTCTGACACGTTGTGGAGCCATCAGCCTCGATTGGACACACGCAAGAGCGACCTCGCGCAAGAGTGACCTTTAGTGGGCGGCCGTCGGGGAGCCGCGGGGGGGGGAGGGCAAGCCCAAGCGCGCACGACACAGCCGTTATCACATCACCTTGAGAGATCGGGGGACCCTAGCTGGTGCGCTTGTTTTCCACCGCGCCACCATAACTAGGAGTGGGAGGGGGTCCTCATCCTCCTCCTCCTCCTCGTCCTCCTCTTCCTCCTCCTCTTCCTCTTCCTCATCCTCCTCCTCCTCCTCCTCCTCCGCCTCCTCCTCCTCCTCCTCCTCGTCCTCCTCTTCCTCCTCCTTTCTCCTCCTCATCCTCCTCCTCCTCCTCCTCCTCCTCTCCTCCTCCTCATCATCATCATCATCATCATCATCATCATCATCATCATCATCATCATCATCATCATCATCATCATCATCATCATCATCATCATCATCATCATCATCATCATCATCATCCCCCCCTCCAACTGATGGTGGTGGTGGAATACAGGCCGCCCATCACCAGCAAGCCCGCACCAAAGGTCACTCTGGCGAAAAGTCACTCTCACGTGTGGTCGACTTGAATAATCGCGGCTTTGGCTTTCCAATGCAGCGGAGGCCAGTCCACAAGAGACCTTCCACAAGAAGCCCACCCCTGAGACCCCAGGACGTCCATCGATGTTTGGTGTGGGAAGTCACGCTCTCCATAGCAGAATCATCGACACCCAAGAAACCCAGGGCACCCTGGAGGCAAGCAGGGTGTTCCTTGGCATGGGTCTCCACTGTGATATGGCATCGCCTCGGTAGATTCGGGGGACCAAGGTGGGCCCGCACCAAAGGTCGCTCCGGCGAAAAGTCACTCTTGCCTGCAGCCTTATGATGTTCCAACCTACTTCAACCTCGATCACCAGGAATAATTTCGAGCACCAGAAAAGTACTGAAGCTGGATGGATTTCACGTGTCGGGGCCTGGGAGGCGATACTCGTTCGACACTGTTTCGATACTTTTCATGGTGCTCGAAATTATTTCTGGGGTATGGTCCTTGAGCACGATGGGAGCAACAGAAGTGCAGCCGCGGGGAGGGGGGGGTCTGGCTCTGAACCTCTGCTTAGTGCGACTGTTTGGAACCGTGCGTCCTGTGGGGGAGGCTCCACCTGCTCGAAACAGGCGCCCCAAAATAGCCAAGACCTACTCCATGGAGGGGGGCAGCGGGGGGGGGGCGAGGGCCCGCGCCGATCGGCAAAACAATGAATAAAAACGAACACAACCGAGGATACGTAAGACCCGGGTACGGGGGACTCGGGTTGGCCTGACGGGGCCATCATGAAAATGACGACACCCAATCCGAAATTTGGCGCGAACCCCCGCTGCAAAAATCCCACGCGAACCGGACCGCCAAAATCCAGGACGCGCTCGTCGACAAAAAAAACGCTGGCAAACCCGAGTTCCGGCCTGCCCGAGCCCCACTAGGGGGCCACATGCCAACCCTACCGCTACCCCCCACGATTTCTGAGGGGGAGGGTGGGGTTCGCTTCGTTCGGGAGCTCTCGAGCGAAGTGAACCCCACCCTCCCCCTCAGAAGTCGTGGGGGGTAGGGGTAGGGTTCGCATGTGGCCCCCTACCCACCCCCAGGCTCGCCGAGACGGCGTGGTCACCTCACCGTTGGATGGGCCCCCCCCGGAGAGATGCGGCGTGACTCTGCAGACCCGCGCGAGAGAGGGGAGAGGCGAGGGTCAGGTCGGGCATGTCCCCCTGCAGGCGGATCTTGGACGAAAAAAAAACACACACTCCAAAACTATCCAAAGATGGCCAAATATTGTTAAACATTATCCCCCACATGCCGCGGCCTCGTTCCACACGTCGGCCAGTGCCCGTGTCACTGGCGGCGGCCGCCCTGGAACGCCTGCGCCAGGACCACGGCTGCCGCCCCTCGTCGTGCGTCTCCGCCCCCTCCGTTGCGCGCCCTGATGGGCTGGTTCTCCGCCACCACCACCAGAAGTAGTAAAGGAGGGGGAGGGGGTCCTCCTCCTCCTCCTACTCCTCCTCCTCCTCCTCCTCCTCCTCCTCCTCATCCCCCACCTCCGTCCCCCCTCCAACGTATGGTGGTGGTGGTGGGGGGGGTGGAAAGCAGGCCCATCGATTTCCGCGCGCAGCGGACCATCTGGCCCACTCGAGGGCGGCCAAGTGGGGGGCGTCCAAGCGTGGGGGCCGGAGCGGGGGGGGGGGGGCAGCAGCCGTGGGCCAGGAGATCTGGGAGACGTCGTGGCCCCCGCCATGCTGTGCACCCCCACCCCGATCGGCGGCGCCCCCGGAGGAGAGGTAAGAGGGGGCGGGCCTTCTCAGAAGGCGGCGGGTGGGGGAAGGCCTCTTAGAAGCAGGAGGCTCAGGGATCTTCTGACACGGATCAATCCAGACCCGCGGGTCAGTCAGGCTTTGCAGGATGCTGCGAGATCCTGCAAGGTCCTGCACCCAAGGCCGGGTCAATGCGAAGGATCCTGCAAGATCCTGCAGGATCCTGCACCCAAGCTCGGGTCAATGCGACCCTGGCCCAGCAGGGTCCTGCAAGATCGGGCACCCTGGCTGACCCCCGCTTGCATTGACCCCCGTCTCAAGGCTCCAGATGAGGCTGTTTCTTAGAAGGCGTTGGCCTCATATCTGTAGATAAGGCCCATGCCTTCGAAGAAGCATGGGGGTGCTTGTAAGAAGTCTTCCCCCCTCCCCCTCCCCCCCTTCTGCGCGCGTGGCCGAGCTTCGTCTTCGAGCTGCACCTGTCTGGGAGATCCTGTACCCCACAGTGGCCGAACCTGCCGTCCTGGCAGCAGAACGCACACACGTCTCGCTCGGCGATCGGGCATCCAGCGACCTGTGCAAGCAGGCGACGCAAACAGGCTCTCTTGGATGATACGGTCCCATGTCGCAGGAGGCTGTGAGCACCGCGTCTTGCATACGGCCAAGGTCGGCGTAGGGAACGTTAGGTATTGAACTGAGCTCCTTTCCCACTCAAGCCCAAGTGCGCCTGGGTTGAGGAAGAGACCCCCCCCTCTGCCCGCCCTCCCCCCCGCACACACACACACACACAGACACACACACACACACACAAACACACACACACGCACACACACGCACACACACGCACACACACGCACACACACGCACACAGAATGGCGTAACCAAGGAAAACGCATGGTTTGGTTATGTCGCTCGTCCTTCTCCCCCGAAAACGACTGGCCTGGAGAAACGATAGGAGGGCGGCGTTCGGAGAGACGGGGTAGGGCCAGAGATGGGGTCAGAGGAGCATCGCACTGGACGCCCCTGGAACGGATGTCGAAGCCTCCGCAGGGGTTCGCTCCCTCACCCCACCGTTGGCGAACCCACCCGCGCTACAAATACCCAGGGCGAAGAGAAAGGAACAGGAGGAAGACGAGTTGGCGGGTGCCTTTTCCCCGCCGACGAAGGGCAGTCCTTGTCTCGGCGCGCAAGCGCGGCACGGCACATTTACACAGCGGCTGCTCCAGCGAGACTTTAGGCAGCGCGGGAGTCTTTTGCCACCACACGCCAAACATTGGCGGTGCACACAAAGGGGGTGGCACAAGGGGCGCGGCTTAGAATTAAAACCTCGAGGTTTCGCTAAGGACTACTTTTCTCCAAAATGGCTGAAACCCGCCCGAAACCCTCCGAAAACCCTCCCGAAGGGTTCGGGGAAGCTGTTCACATGGCTTCAGACGGATTTGGGGAAGGGTTTCTGTCATGTTTTGGGAAAGCAGTCCCTGGCGAAACCTGGACGTCCTGAACCCAAGCAATAACGCAAACATGATATGTGAGCAAGGCGCCCCTGGCGAAGCCTGGCCCCCCTGAGGCCCGTGATAACAGCATAAGAATATATGCAAGAACGGTCCCGGCGAAACCTGGGCTTCCTGAGCCGAGCCTCGAGGCCCTCGCCTCGAGAGGCCCCCGCCTCGGAAGAAGCCCCCCCGCCCTCTCCAGAGGCCGCTCCGCCTCCCCCGAGCGGCCGTTCCCCGCCTGTGCGCGCACCGCCCGGCATACTGACACAACTCGGAGTGCAACAGCGTGGACGGCAAAGACCCAGAGAGACAAAAAACACACACACAATGTGTGCGTAGTGTGCGTTGCGTGCGTTGCGTGCGCGCGTGCGTAGTGTGCGTGTGCGTGTGCGTGTGCGTGTGCGCAGGGAGATGAGACGCAGGAGAGAATGAGGATGCAAATAATAATGAGGAGGAGGACACGGAAAAGCAAGAGCTAGAGGTAGCCAGGGGAAGAGAGAAAGAGCGGGAGTGGGTTGTGGAGGGAGCGAGCCAGAGCAGTTTGCAAAGTTGCATTTCTATCCTCCGAGACACCCATGCGCGTAGTGGGCGGGACATGGTCAGCTTACCTTGGGGTTCTTCAATTGCGTGGCTGGCCTCCCCGGGCCGTCTTCAGACCGTCAAGGGATTGTTGGGCCGTCCTCGGCTCGTGGCGGCGCCTCCAGCTCTGGGCCTCCTGCAGCTCTGTCATAGCGCACGGCACGGTAACCGACGAATCTGAAAAGTACATGTTTGGTAATTGCTGGTTCTCCAGGGCCCTTCTTTCGCCCTCTCGGAGCTTCAGTTGGCGCCCCCTGAGCTCCAAGGGGGCGCTCTTGGAGTTTGCTTCAGATCTCTTCAAAGCCTCCTGGCTGTTCCGGTGGCCTCCTGCGACTCTGTGCATGGATGTTCGGCGCCCTTTCGGGCCTCAGTGGCCCGTCTCACAAGGGCCTCCCGCTCCCGTGTATCCTCTGGCCAGCATGACCCCAACCTTCGTCCAACCCGCGATTTCCCAAACGCGCCCCCCGTAGAGAGGGGCTTCGAGCATGGGTAGACAACTCCCAGGCGGTTAGCCCCAATGGGGTTGGCGGATAAATGTACCTTCCTGGTGGACGACTCTTTCATTGCAAATGTGTCGCCACGTTGTCGCATGTGCATTGCCGGAGTCGTCCCCTGCGCCACTGCGAACTGCAGGTTTCGTGCGCATAGCAGCCTCGGCAACAAATGTCTGTCATGCGCGCCCCCGGCTCCACAGACCGCTGCTTGAATGTAGTGCATGATCCTCGCGATATATCCTGCTGCCTCTGTCTAGCCTCCTGTTTTCCATGCTCCGTTCGTGACTGTTCAGGTCGCAATAATCCGTCCAGCCACGGCCTTTGTAGTCATTGTTTCCGTTCTGCCCAGGCGTCGCCATCGTCGCTGTCCCCGTCGGCGCAAGTCGCGTGCGCGAATGCTCCCAAAGGATGCCCTGGTCTAATACACACAGCGTCCTCCCAAGCACTTTGCACGTTATGCTCATCCCGAGGCCCGCCATGTCGCACGTCTTCCAACAACATTTTGTTGTCGCCACTCCGGATTATGTCGCGGCTCTCCGCCGCCAGCGGATTCTGTCGTCGCCCGTCGTTTTGTCGGTGGCAGTTGTTTTCTGTGTCGTTTGAATTTGTCGTCGGCCACCCTTTTTCTGCCGTCGGACTTCTTGGCTTTCTTGTCGTCGACCCTTTTTGTTTGCCCCTTTTTGTTGTCGTCGGCCCTGTTTGTTTGTCGTCGGTTCTTTCTGTGTCCTTCACGGTCGGATTCAAAATGTTGTTAGGGCTCTTCAATATGTTTGGGATCCTTCGCGGCCGGATCCATCTTCAATACCGTTCAAGTTTCGCGCGTCCCCATCATCCCGTTTCGAAACGATGCCAAGGCCACCTGCTGGGGAGGTCAACGCTAACAACTTTTGAGACGCGTGACGAGCGATGCGGTTCCATTCGTAAAACAAATGAATGTGAGCCAACATTTGTTGTCGTTCGTCGTTTTGTGATCCTATGGACATGGAAGGAGTGAGAGGAGGATAGTGTACTCTCCTAGACCGCAGGCATTCTGAGAGTTTCTGTGTCTTCGGGGGAAGCTCAGAAAACTTCTCAGGAGGCCAGGGAAGTTCCGAGCCTTCTGAGAAGGCCCGCCCCATCTCGAACGGGGCGCGGCCAGCGAGAGCGGCCAAGGATGGGCCAAAGGGGAAGGATGCAAGGGTAGTACTGGAAAGTCACTCATCCTGACTATGCTGGTTGACTGTATGTGCCCTCCTCGGAGGCGCGCGTCCGAGGCATCTAGCACAACCATCGCACGGCGCATCGCTTCCCGAGCGGTTCGGGCAGAAAGCGCCCAGCATGAAGCATATGCTTTAAGATTCCTCGGCGCGACGCGCACGTAGTATTAGTATCTTCGGGTGGCGCCGACTATCTGCGCCGTCGGGCCGCTGTCCGCGCCGAATCCGCGCCGATGAAGCCGTGTCGAATCCATGTCGACCTCGTCGAAAACGCGCCGATTCGAATTGGAACCCGCGTCGACTCCACGCCAGCTCCGCGTCGAGCCCGCATGGAACCCGCGTCGAGCACCAGACAAAACCACCTTCGAGGACAGACGAGGCCCCCCGAAGATCTGGAGGTCCCAACACCGCGCAGCAACATACCATACCGCATGGTGACCACGGAACTCCCCACGAACTCATCGCGCGGCGACCCCGGATGCCCAATGACTCACCACACGGGCCCTCCTCCGAACCTTCGGCTTCTGGTCGCGGCCACGAGCGGCTCGCTGACCCGGGTCAGCCAGAGGGGGTCTTCGCGGGATCCTGCAGGATCCGGTGCCCTGGCTGACCCCCGTTTGCAGTCCCCCGTCTCTTGAGCCCGATTCTCTTCTTCGACACATGACCGACTTCCCCCCCAAGCTGTCATCTCTTGGGAAGCCAACTCTTACTTCCGCCGGCCTTCCCTTGACTTGAGCTTGCGGGCCTGGCTTCGTAGTACCTCCGTCGGCTTCCGCCGGGGAGGAGATGTCAACTCCTTCGACCCTCGAAGGCGAGGCCTTTCTGGTTTAGGCCCCGATTCTGGGCCATCACTCGGGGCTCCGGCGGCCGTTCGGGACGATTAGAAGGGCACCCCCGGAGCGCTCCTGGGCGCGGCGCGGCCGCTGGAGCGCAGCCGCTGGAGCGCAGGGAAGTGCCCAAGGGGCCGAGGAGACCGCCCGAGAGCATGGAGCCCCCACCCCCACCTCCTCCTCCTCCCTCCTCCCTCCTCCCCCCTCCCTCCTCCTCCTCCTACCTCCTCCTCCTACCTCCTCCTCCTCCTCCTCCTCCCTCCTCCTCCTCCTGCCTCCTCCTCCTCCCTCCTCCTCCTCCTCCTCCTCCTACCTCCTCCTCCTCCTACTCCTCCTCCTCCCCTCCCTCCTCCTCCGCCTCCTCCTCCTCCTCCTCCTCCTCCTCCTCCTTCGCTCGGGAGCTCCCGAACGAAGTGAACCCCACCCTCCCCCTCAGGAATCGTGGGGGGTAGGGTTCGCATGTGGCCCCCTACCCACCCCCAGGCTCGCCGAGACAGCGTGGTCACCTCACCGTTGGATGGGGCCCTCCCGGAGAGATGCGGCGTGACTTTGCAGACCCGCGCGAGAGAGGGGAGAGGCGAGGGTCAGGTCGGGCATGTCCCCCTACAGGCGGATCTTGGACGAAAAAACAAAACATACTCCAAAAGATCCAAAGATGGCCAAATATTGTTAAACATGATTCCCATTCTATGTTTGAGTACTTTTGGATTCTCTTCCTGTAGAGGGACAGGCCCGACTTAACGTTGGATGGGGCCCCCCGAGAGGTGCGGCGTTTGGCTTCACGGGCCCGCGCGGGAGGAGGGGAGAGGCGAGGGCGCAGCGCCGTCTGGCCCACCACGCGACGGGAGGGGGCAGAGCCGCGGGCAGCGAGGTCACCTCGCGTCGGGGGGGGGATTCTTCTCGGTCTCGGCTACACGCAAGAGTGACCCTGGGTAAGAGCGACCTTTGCTGCGCGGCTGTTTGGGACCGCGGGGGGGCCAAAAACAATTGCTCAAGCCGCTGCTACCGCTTCTCTTTCAGCCATCTGGGGACCCATCTGTGCCCGCATCAAAAAGGTCACTCTGGGTAGTCGATGTTCACCCTCCCCAGGAGATAGCTTTACGTCTTTACGTTTGTTCGGTGGGATAAAGGAGCGTTCTTCCAGTTCCCTGGCGATCACGGGCGTGACCGCGAAGGGGGGAAGGGGGGGGGAGCGTTTGTGTATTCGGCGTTTCGACATTGGGCGGACGGGGGGGGGGGAGGGGGGGGTCTGGCTCCGGACCTCTGCGTAATGCGACTGTTTGCAACAGGGCGTCCATTACGGGGGGAGGCTCCACCTGCCCGAAACAGGCGCCAGAAAACAACCAAGATCCACTCCAAGGTGGAGGGGTGCGAGGGCCCGTGCCGATCGGCAAAACAATTGATAAAACACTATCGCTTGTTCGGTGGGATAAGGGAGCGTTGTTTCCGATCCCTGGCGATAGCGGGCGTGACCGCGAAGGGGGGGAAGGGGGGGGGGGGCAGTCAGTCACGTCACGATTCGCGCCCGCGCCGTCCCGAAACGCCTAGGAATAGTCCATTCCTGGACGGGCGCCGAGCGAGTCGTGACGCGGCTGGGGTGGTGGGGAGGGCAGGGCTGGTCACGGGCGTGATCGCGAACAGTACAGGGCAGTTTTTAATAGGACTGTTGAAACTATATGATCTTTAATACATGATTAATTCACGTATAAATTTACGCATGAACTCATCGTTGTGTTTGATACTAACCCCTGCATTTTTAATACATAATCCGCACGCGGAGCATGTGTTAAAAACGGCACTGTACGGAAGGCTCGTGTTGTGTCAACCTGGGCGTTGGTTCATGACCCCGCGTCGATCGTTCCACCTTGAACCATCGGCGGCTTCTCGATTGCCAAATCCTTCCATATTGGCCGATTCTGGGCCACTGGCGGCGTTCAACCTTGAGCGCCCGCGCTGGGGTCGCCGCCGGTCGACACGACGCGAACCCGCCGTATACAAAAAAGGGTTCTGAACCTGGGCTATCCGACGGGGGGGTCAGGCCGACGACCTAAACATTTTTTTTTTTACTGACGAATCGGGCTCCGCGCATCCACCATTCGATCAGTTCGGGTACTGCTTTCGAGCTTGCAGGGATCCAGGTGCCCCAGGCGAGCCCCGAGGACAGCTGGTAACTCTTGAAATGCTCCAGACAGGGACGGGAGCTCGTGACGAAACGCCTGCAGAGGTGAGGAGGGACTGATGCATGGGCAGTGCTCGGCGCGCTCGGCTTGCATCGGGCTGCGCTGTGCGTACCAGCTGCTGCTGAAAGGGAACTCACACGCGCTACAGCGCTGCATACGTGCGCTGCGAGCGCCACAAGACCGGAGCTTCAAGCCAGATAATCGGCAGAAGCCAGGAATCCACCTCGTGCGGGCCGCGTCCCGTCGACACGGTAAGATTAAAACACATCATGTCAACGCACGCCGACGATCGAGAATACTGTTCCGCAATGTTCAATTGAGAACGCTAACGGCCGGTGAATCGGCGCGGGGCTAAGGCCCGTGTCCGCGCGGCGAGGGAGTCGCGGTGCCGTGCGGCCGGTACGCAGGCCATACGCGATATGGTGAGGCAGAGGATGAGTGAATGAAGGGGCCCTGGGACATTTTATGTGTTTTGTCTTCCCCCCCAATTTCCAGCTGAGTAAAGTCGGGCAAGGTGGCCAAGACAATTGGAGTCGGCCGTGAAACACCACCACAACATCTGTACATCTCTCGAATATGAGGGGTATTTCCTGCGTACCTCCTCTGTGTGCTTGTAGGACGATTGCTTGCACAGCTCAATCGGGCGTGCCTGCAAAATCTGTTTGAACAGGTGGAGTGGCAAAACTTGTTGCCGAATATGGCTAACACAAGCCTGCACAAACACCCCTGCCACCGTCGAAACACTCCGACATGTTACTGCATTACCTCTGTGGATGTTGCTCGCCCAACCAGCCGAATAATGCGGTTTCTGGGGCCAACAATCGCGAAACCATCACGGCAAGCAAGACCGGAGACGGCGACGGCGAGACCGTGAAACGAAGAAACGTAACGCGGTCAGGGAGTCGAAACGGAAGGAAGGAGGGAATGGGAACTTGCACTGATTGCGATTAGACTTCGCCCGCCGCTCAAGGAACCTTTCTGGTCAATCATCACAATGCTGAGCAGACCTGCGCATGGGCTGCCCGCAGCCTGTGCCTCCAGCCCCAGGCCTGAGCCCCGGGGACCGCGGAGGGGGCCTCAGAGTGTGCTGGGCCGGCGCCGACGCGGCCCGCGCGAGCGGCCCTCTCCCGCCTCGCGTGCGGCCGGAGTGCGGGCGCGGAGGGACGAGCTCAGATACCGAAGACATCCGCCGAATGCGTGAGGTCCGCCTCGGTGCTCGAGGCCTCGGGGGCCTCGCAGAACTCGCAGGAGGACTGGCCGTGCGTCAGCAACAGCCCGCACGTGTCGCACTGGCCGCAGACAATGCCGCTCTGAGGGACGTTGCACGGCCTGCGCTGCAGCTCCTCCCGAGCGGTGTCCAGGGCAAGCAGAGCGCTGTGCAACCAGCAGCAGGAGCCCCCCGGCGCCGCGGCAACGTTCCCCTGCAGGAGCAGATAGGCCAGCGTGAGGGTCTGCGTTCTGAGCGGCGTCAGCTCGTACTCGGGGTGGAGCAACGTCGCCTGCTGCGCCGTCGCAGGGCTGCTGGACGGTGCCGCCTCGGCGCCGCCCGGGGCCTCTCGAGACTGCAGCGTTGCATGCTCCTGGACCACGGGCAGGCTCTGGCTGGTCCCGGCCATGAGTGAGCGGTGGCTGGCGCTGACAGCCTGCCTCACCTCCACGACACCGCTGAACTCCAGGAACTCCTTGCCGTCCGAGGAACCCGCGGCGGAAAGCTCCGTGGCAAACGAAAGCTTTCTGCTGCCACAGCCGGACCTGCCCGTGCAGGACTCCAGCATTGTGTCCATCGACTCGCCCACCGCCGGGTTCAGCGCGCTGGACAGCTCGTCGCTGACCTGCTGCGCCGTGGGGCGCAGCGAAGGCCTCGGCTGCGTGCACTGCTCCACCACCGGCCGGCAGGCGCGCGAGAGGTCGGCGGCGGGCACGGGCCACGCCAGGCTCGGCGGCTGGCCGCGCCGCAGTCGCCTCAGCACCCTGTCCCTGCTCGCGCCCTCAAAAGGACGGCGCCCGGTCACGATGAAGTAGGCCAGCAGCCCGAAAGAGTACAGGTCGGCGGCCGCGGCGGGGGGGACGGCCACCCCCGTGAGCAGCTCGGGCGCCATCCAGCGCAGCGTGCCGCCGAGGGGCACGGCACGCCGGGTGACGAGGCGCGAGAGCCCGAAGTCGAGCAGCTTGGCGTGGTACCAGATCTGGCCCCCCCTGCCGCGCCGCTCCTCCACGAAGACGTTGGAGTCCTTCAGGTCTCCGTGGACTATGACGGGCTGCCTCGAGTGGAGGTAGCGGAGCACGTTCAGGATGTCGGACACGATGAGGCACCGCGCGGAGGCGCTGGCCGGCGGGCCCCTGGCCTCTGGACCCTCCGCGTGCGGTGCATGCCGCTGACGAACGCGCCCAGGGGCACGCCGTCCACGAACTCGAGCACCAGGCTCAGCTTGCTGAGGGCCGCGTCCATGCACGCCCCGTACAGGAAGGCGATGTTGGGATGGCGGATGCGCCGCAGGACCCTCAGCTCGTTGCAGAGCTCGGGCAGGCTCGAGCCCATGGCGCCCCGCCTCAGGATGTCCTGCTTCGGCGCCTTCACCGCCACGAGGGTGTTGTGGTACAGGCCAGCGGCGACGATGCCGAAGCCGCCGACGCCCAGGACCCTGTCAGCCAAGAGCTCCACCTGCCCGCTGCCGATGAGCCAGTGCTCCCGCTGGCCTATGGAGCGGATCTGGTCCAGGGACGCATGCCCTGCGCCACCGTCGAAGGCCGCCGCGCTCATGGTCGTCCCCGGGCACGACACCTCGTCGGAGCCGCGGTCCGACACCACCGCGGCCTCGCGGCTGCCCAGCTTCCCCAGCTTCGACAGCTCGAACTCGGCCTGGAAGCGCATCTGCTTCTCCAGCAGGAGCCCCGCGAACAGCAGGCGCTCCTGCCTCTCGAAGGACCGCCGCCCTATGGCCGCGAAAACCGTGAGCAGCAGGAGCCCCATGACATTGTAGGGCGGCACCATGTTCATGGCAGGACTGCCGAGCAGCAGCGCGGGCACCGTGTAGGCCAGGACGGCGATGACCTCCATGGGGAAGAGGATCATCCAGCGGATGGGCAGCAGCAGGTGCAGGGCGGTGACCACGCAGTCGATGTACAGCACCGTCTGGCCGTCGGTGCCGCCCAGGTCCACGCCCCAGATATCCTCGGGGTCGCCGTGGCCGAAGAGTCGGGCCATGTAGTGCTTCGGGATGATGACCATCACTATCATGTAGCAGGTGCTGGCAGAGACGACGATGATTTCTAACCCAAGCGTGCTGATGATATTATACCTGGCCAGCAGTATCCCAGACCCGAGGGCGAGGGCGCAGGGTGTGGTCATCATCATGCCGATGCGCAGCTGCCACCTGCTGAGCTCCCTCGCCTCCGCCGTGGGGTACTGGGCGTTGTCCCAGAACCTGTGGGCGATCAGGCCACCCAGGAAGCTGGAGGCGACAAGGGCGACCATAGCCAGCGTCGTGTAGTTGCACAGGGGCGCCTTGTGGGCGTGAGCAAAGCCGTCCTCCCGCATCGGGTCTGCGAACCTCAGCGTGAAGCGGTCGATGCCGTCCTCGAACCTGGCCCGCCGGCAGCAGGCTCCTCGGCGCCCATGGCCCAGAGAGGCTGGCGTGAACATGTGTAACCTCTACGAGGTCCTCGGGGTGTCCGCTCAGGTCCGGTGGCACATGCCATCGAACCAGCTGCTTGAGCCAAAATCTACGGAGGCCGACGACCTAAACCTTGTCGCTTCCGGCAGCCTCACGCATGCCCGCGCGCACCGGCACCGCGTGCCCCCTTCGGACCTGCGCAGCCGACAAGGTCAGGCTGCCCAGGGCGGGGGGGGGAGCGGGCGAGGGCGATCATCCTGGTCATGGCCCATACCCTGAACAATCAGCCTGGCGAAGGACCCAACCATATGCAGCTGTGAGTACCGCAATAGTGAACATCTTCTTCGGTGCGGCGCCGCCATGCCAACGCAGCCACTGGGGCCTTCGGTGGAGCTCCCTATGGGGCCACGAAGCGTGTGAGGGGTGTACCGAACTGGGTGCGGTGACGAGGGAGGGGGCAGCGGGAGGAAGGGAGGAAGGAATGAACGCGGGGCGCTGTCTCTTCAAAACGAGGACCCAACACCACAGGATGGTTGGGAAAAAAAATCCCCTGAGAGACGCGAGACTCGAGTTTGTGAGAATCGAGTTGGCCTGACGGGGCCATCAAAACAATGACGAGACCGGGTTTGAAATTAGACGCGAACTCCTACTGCAAAACGTCCCACGCAAACTGGACCGTCAAAATCCCGGACGGGCTCGTCAAAGAGCGTCGGCAAACCCAAGATCCGGCGAACGTTCCCCCGACCTTGCAACTCCTGGGAGATCTTCATCGGCAACGAGTAATGCCTACTAATCTCCTTGAGCTGGAGTAGGCCGGCTTGAGCTCGGGACTACGCTGGATTAGGCGGGAGTAAGCTGGATTCAGCGGGACTAGCGCGGACTAGGTGGGATTAAACCAGATTAGGCCAGATTTCGACTAGAATTCTGAAGTCAAGCTCCCAGGAGTTGCATCCTAGCGGGGAAGGTGCTACTCCTCACCCTGAACCTCCAGGAGGGCTCGAAAGCAGCACAGGCACATTTGACCTCAACAGGCAACCACATGTGAACGCTACCCCTGCAGGTCAGATTGCCGAATGCCCCTACCACTATTACTACCCCTGCAACCACATGTGAACGATGACCCTGCAACCACATGTGAACGATACCTCCACCCTTGCGGCTAGGGTGGGGTTAAGAAGGATGTCTGCAACCAAGAAGACCCCAGAGTCGAGTGGACTCGTGGGGGTAGGGTTCACTGGCGGTCGCACATCACACTCCAGCCAGGTTCTGAAAGGTCGTTACGTCTGGAGGGCCATTTTCAGCAGGAAAGTCGGGGTCATCCACCCTTCTCCTCCTGCTCCTGTCACTACGGGTTTTGAAAACGGCTAGCCGTTTTTTTTTTTTCCGTTTCCAACAACCTTGATCTTGAGAAACAAATTGTTCAAAAACGGCTCACCGAAACGGATACAAAAACGGCTCTGGGGTTGAAGCCAGAGCCGGAGCCGGAAAGAGCAACAAAAACGGCGACGCAACCAGAAACAACACGGCGCCGAAACCAGCGGATAAAACTGAAAACAAACACGGGCAGCACAAACAACTTGCCAGCCGTGTCCAGGTGCCACCAAGCTCGTGCTCTTGCCCCCGCCCCTGTCCATCGTTCCTCTCCTCCGCCCACTCCTCTGACGGGGGATATGGGAGACCCCAATCTCCGACTCTGGGGGGTGTCTTCGACTGGACCAAACATTTGGGGCCCAGCCCTTGAATATACCATAGGGGGCGTCCGTCCTCGACGGGGGCACGTCCGAGAAGTCCCCTGGGGGGGGATCCCAGAGCTCCCCCCCCCTCTTCTGCACGGTCAAACTTCTCGGGCGGAAGTGGGGGATTGCGGGAGACAAGTCGCCTGCGATTTTCCTTTCCTCGAATACGACAGCAGGAAGAAGACAAAACCAGGGGCTGGGAAATCTCTGAGAGCCAGAGAACGCCTCGGGCGCCGCGGCCCTCCCACAGCGCTCTGGGACGCTCTGAGGGCGGCCCATACTGCTGTGGAGAAGACTTCTCTTCTGCTCACCAAGCCTGCCTGCCCCTCCCCCTCCTCCACGCGTTTCCTGCGACGCGCTGGTGAGGTCCAGCCAGCGGTGACAGCTGTGGAGATGCAAGCAACTAGAATTCGGTTGCTCGTGAAAGCGCAGACACACACACATACACACACATCGGCGAGCGTGGAACATGTACATCGAAACGTGCTCGCGAGGAAAGGGAGGACGACGAGGGGAGGAAAGGAATAGGGGTGGGGGGGTAGGGATATACGTGTTGAAGGGCACGCGAGCAGGTAAGAGCGAGCAGGCTTGACACGATTGTTGTGATAGCTGTCGTGGCCCGAGCACGCGAACCCCCTGCGACACTCCCGCGACCCACCCTGCGACACACCCCGCGACCCATTCCGCGACCCACCCGCGACACATTCCGCGCCTGCCCCCTCACTCTAATCTGCAACTGTAGCTGACTTACTTACTGACGTACTTACTTACTTACACACACACTAAAGACGGCGGGGGAGAGCCGGGGAGATGGATGGGGAGGGACGGGGGGCATAGCAGCGGGGGGGAGCAGGAGTGGAAGGAGGAGGAAGGTGTGAGAGGAGGGGAAAATGGCGGGGCAGAAGCGGGGAGGGGGCAGGGCATGGGGGAGAGGGGGAACAGGAGAAGCGGCACGGGAGGGCCGCCCCAGGCCTCGCAAATAGCAAGAACCGTCCCGAGGGCCGCGGTGCTCGATACTCGATCCTTCTCCTCGGGAGGGACGGGCGGGGAGGCGAGGACCCTAAAACGACACGAAGATCGGGACAAAATCGGATCGGGATAACTCGAAATCTCTGAGAATCGGCGGGTTTGGAGGATGTATTGGGCGCCGCGGCCGCTCCAGAGCGTTCCGGAACGCTCTGAGAGCGCTCCAGAACGCTCTGGAGCGATTTATCCCGATCCTAGCACTGTTTTAGACCCCGAACCCCAAACCACGTGAACCCCACGAGGTCTCGACCTCCTCCCCGGGACCGGCCTTCCACCCCGAGCCGTCTGCGGCGGTGCTTCGGGCCCCGGCAGGGGTCGCAGGAGAGGGCGGAGGCAAGGGGGGAGGGAGCCCTGCACGCTCGAGTCGTGACCACTTCGGCGCTGGTTTGTGACACCCCGTGGACTGTTCAACCACCGATAGACAGCGCGGGCGGCTCGACACCACCTGACTCAGGGACAGAAGCGGCGTTCAACCTTGAGCGCCCGCACGGGGGCCTCTGCCGCGACGACACGGCGCGAGCCTGCCGCAAGAGAGACCTCGGCGACATGCAAGAATGACCCCAGGCAGGAGTGCCCTCTGGTGCGAGGAGTTAGGGGGCCGCGGAGGGGTCAAACCCAAGCGCCAGCCAGTGCTGGGGTTCCCTGTGGGTCCTGCGCGTTGCTCATTGGGGGCGGCCAATAAACTGAGGACCGAAGACACGATCACCATCCCTACACCGTTTGGGCCTGATGGGGCTTCTTGGGGCCACGAAGGTATACGAAATGTGCACAGTTCTTCATCCTCCAGTTTACCGCCGACTCAATTATCGGAAGGTCGCGCCGCCGATGCATCACCGATGCATCACCGATGCATCGGCGACGTCGGCGGTCCATCGGCGCTGCCTGCGTGAAGAGAATCGGGCTCCGAATCGAGCCGCATCGGCGATGCATCAGCGATGCAGCGCGATCCTCCGACCCCATCTACTCGGGCCCCATCTGGGAGGCTAGACTTACGCAACGCCCGAGGATCCGCCGTGCAAGGAGGAGGAGGAGGAGGAGAAGTGCAAGCAAGCAAGCTGTGCAAGCTGTACAGGCTGTGCAGGCTGTGCTGAGCTTGTTTTCCCGCCCAAGCGCCAGACGGCGTATGGCTTGGGTGCGACGGCGAGGATCCGCACCACGGGTCACTCCAGCGAGGGGCCATCCCGACATGCACCCGAAGAGCGCGGGGGGAAGGCTCCGCACGCCCGGCCTCTGCAGCAGGGAACACCGCACGTGCACCTCCTGGCCGGCGCGGCCCAGCGGCGGGGAGGGGGAGAGGGGAACGGAGGATGATGGAGCATGAACATCTCGGGGATGGACAGAAGCCCCTTCAGCAAAACGTGGTTGAATGGAGCGACCTCGGGCCCAAACCTGGCGGGCGCAAGCCTGGAAAATGAAGGCCGCAGCGCCCTCTCGAGAACCGAAAACGGACAATTCACTCATCGGCGTGTCAGGGCGGGGGTCCTGTGCATCTCCGGCACGGGCGGCCACCGCCGCGGACGAGCGTCCAGGCCCAGCTCAGGCCAGAGACCGTGGCCTCTGGACCCTGGCGTGCCTGGACACCTGCCATGCGAGGCACACGAAGAATCAGGAAGGGAAGGGGGAGAACAGAGGGAGGAGGAAGCCCTGGGTGTCCGTGCAGGAGCGGACGGGGGAAAGAGGGGCGGAGGATGGAGGAGTCTTGGGGAACTAGGAGGTCTTCGCAAGAACAAAGCAGGGCGATCAAGCACGAGCATGGAGCATGGAGCCACCGGGCCAGACTGGACCAGATCCAGCCCAGGATGAGCTGGATGAATCAAGGTTGAGCGGGAGTGCGCCAAACTGCGCCAGATTTGGCGGGATTGAACCAGATCAATCGAGGGCGCGCCGGATGCGGCGGGGGTTCGACTACGGAGATGTACCAGCGCCGATGCTGAACTTGACATCCCAGGAGTTGCACGCTGGGGAGTCCGAGGGGCAGAACGAAGAGGATGGGGACCAGAAGGAGGATGCGTTTGACTGGACACGTCCTCACACAATATTGTGGTTAACCCTGGTCGGGAGGAGGGGCGTGGATAGCAAAGATTGTTGATCATAACATCACTGTGGCCCGAAAATCAAATGCTGGCAAGAGCTCACTACCGTGAGGTTCGTGCACGTTTCTCGGGCCTGGCTGCGTTCCGATCGCATACGGAACCTCCAGTCACATGATCTCCATGTGGCGCAACGGTGCAGCGCCCCCCTCAAGGGGCACATGGTTGTTCATGTTGGAAATGGCCTTGGTCAGGGCCGACAGTGCAGCAACACCCGCTGATGATAATGATGATGACGACGGTTGTGGTAAGAATGAGGATGGAAAGAGGCTGCTTCTTGTAAGGCGCGGGCAACATCTACTCCAGATTTCGTAATAGAGGGAGGGGGGTCTCATTTCGGGGGGGGTCTCTTCCAGGCTATCTTGGAGGGCCTGGGGGGGTCTGGGGACGATGTTCTGGAGGGTTCTCCCACGGGGGAGGTCTGAAATGGCTTGTCTGGGAGGGTTGAGACCCCCTCCCTTTTATTACGAAATCTGGAGTATCAGTGTCAGGCCGCCGCCTTCTAAGAAACAACCTCGTTCTAAGAAGCCATCCCCCCTCCCCCTACCCCTCTCTGCGCTCCGCCAGACAACCCAGATCATCGCCGGACCCTTATGACAAAAAAGCATGGCCTTGCTGAGGGGCAGCGCTACGAAGGGACTGGCATAGGGGGGCACATCGACCTGGAATCGGCGATACATCGCCGATTGATCGGCGATTTGGCCCCGATGACGAATCCGCACGTTCCTGGGCATCGGCTATCCCTGAGCGAGTTGGGGTCGACGCATCCCCCCCTATGCCGACCACCCCGCGTGTTAAGGAACATAACTACCACCCTCAGAATAAGCACCCCGACAAGCAACGGCGTTTAGCAAACGCACATAAAGAAGGAACCGAACAGGACAGGGCTGCTTCGTAAACGCCCAGGGCCGTTCAGCAAACAAACGCAGTGGGGTGGCGTTTCCTCCCTTGACCTATCGTTGCCGCTGACTTGCGTGCGTGCCTTGGTTTGTCCTGCGACAAGGGCGCCCCCCCCCCGACGCGCCAAGAGCGCCAGCCTCGAGGTGGTCCGCCGGGATCCGGTTGTGGGACAGCCCGGTGCGAAGGCGGTCGGCGCCGGGGCGGGGCCCAGAAGGCCCCGCCGCGTGCCTGGCGGCGGGGAGGGGGAGGGGGAGGAGGAGGAGGAGGAGGAGGAGGAGGAGGAGGAGGAGGAGGAGGAGGAGGAGGAGGAGGAGGAGAGAAGGAGGAGGAGGAGGGGGAGGAGGAGGAGGAGGAGGAGAAGGAGAGGAGGAGGAGAGGGGAGGAGGAGGAGGGGGAGGAGGAGGAGGAGGGAGGAGGAGGAGGAGGAGGGGGAAGGGAGGAAGGGGAGAGAGGAGGGGGAGGGGGGAGGGAGGAGGGAGGAGGGAGTCTCTGGAGTCTCTGCCTGATCGCGTAGCGATATATTCCGCTCGACCGCACGGCGCGGTTCCACCTTCCACTCAGAAGGCCTTCGACAGCAGGGAGTAGTTCAACGCGTCGACGCTGAGGAAATGGCTGCACCGAGAGCTGAGAGAAGGTCTCCAACCTCACTGCCGCCGTCCTGCTTCGTCGGTGTGTTGCCACTTGTAGACCCCCATTTCCATTCGTAACGTTGAGTACGACCGACTCCAACCTGTGTGTGAATCCATCTCCCATTACTGCCTTGTGATGCGGCCGCCAGGTGTGCAACGCGTCGCACGAAAGGCTGGGATTTCCGTCTCATGGCTCGTGTGATGCATTTATCTTCAAATTCCTTCTGTTCTGCAGCTCGCTCGCGGAGAAACGCTTCCACGTCTGGCTCAGTGATTTTTCTTTTTCTGTAGCTGACGACGTCGGGCTCGACCTTCGCACCGCGAGTCCGATCCCCGTCGTTGAAGCTGATGGCGTTGGGCTCGTGCTTCGTCTCTGCCACTGCCACCATCCAAGACTTCTCGCATGCGCCGTACTCGGGTCTGTAGCTGATGACGTCGGGCTTGACCTTCCCGTCATGCGACACAGCCTTGTCGTTGTAGCTGATGGCATTGGGCTCGTGCTTCGTCACTACTACTGCCGTCATCCAAGACATCTCGCATGCACCGTCCTCGGGTCTGTAGCTGATGACGTCGGGCACGACCTTCCCATCACGCGACACAGTCCCGTCGTTGTAGCTGATGGCGTTGGACTCGAAATTCGGCCCCGCCACTGCCACCGTCCAAGACTTCTCGCATGCACCGTCGTTGTAGCTGATGGCATTGGACTGGTTCTTCGTCTCCACCACTGCCACCATCCAAGACTTCTCGCATGCACCGCCCTCGGGTCTGTGGCTAATGTCGGCGGGCTCGACTTTCCCGTCACGCGACACAGCCTCGCCGTTGTAGCTGACGGCATTGGACTCGTGCTTCGTCTCCGCCACTGCCGCCGTCCAAGTCTTCTCGCATGCACCGTCGCTGTATCTGATGGCATTGGGCTGGTGTTTCATCTCCGCCACTGCCACCATCCAAGACTTCTCGCATGCACCGCCCTCGGGTCTGTAGCTGATGACGTCGGGCTCGACCTTCGCGTCGCGCGGCGCAAACCCGTCGTTGTAGCTGATGGCGTTGGGCTCGTGTTTCGTTTCCGCCACTGCCGCCATCCAGGGGTTCTCGCATGCACCGCCCTCAGGTCTGTAGCTGATGACGTCGGGCTTGACCTTCCCGTCATGCGACACAGCCTTGTCGTTGTAGCTGATGGCGCTGGAGTCGAACATCGGCTCCGCCACTGCCCCCATCCAAGACTTCTCGCATGCACCGTCGTTGTAGCTGATGACATTGGGCGCGTGCTTCGTCGCTGCCACTGCCGCCATCCAAGACTTCTCGCATGCACCGTCCTCTGGTCTGTAGCTAATGACGTCGGGCTCGACCTTCCCGTCACGCGACACAGCCTCGTCGTTGTAGCTGATGGCATTGGACTCGAGCTTCGCCTCCGGCTCTGCTCGCTGCTGCCAATGCCGTTCTGACCCCCACGTTCCTGCCGTGTCCTGTGGGTGCTCCCACTGTCCATATTGCTCCCGCTCGCTGCTCCCAACGCTGTAGCTGACGACGTTGGGGTCCATATACTGCATCTTGCGGAGCTGCTCCACCTCGCGGGTTAGGCGGTGGATGGCTCGCTCAGCCGACCACTGTGCCCACGCCCGCCGGGCCTTGCGCTCCTTCGGGGTGAGCCTTGGGCGCCACTCTCCGGCACCCATCCCGTAGCTCCGTTTGAAACTCCAGTGTTTGTTAACGTCAAAGGCGGCCGAACATACGACAGCTGCGACGAGATCCCCCAAGCACCGCG
Source organism: Prorocentrum cordatum (assembly GCA_963575745.1). Lineage (NCBI taxonomy): Eukaryota > Dinophyceae > Prorocentrales > Prorocentraceae > Prorocentrum > Prorocentrum cordatum. The sequence goes on from CAUYUJ010010158.1 coordinate 270,733, forward strand.
CGGAGGTCCTGGAGCCGGCCCGGGGCAAGGGAAGCCTGGGCCTGGGTTGCTTGAGGAGGGGGAGGAGGGGGAGGAGGAGGAGGAGGAGGAGGAGGAGGAGGAGGAGGAAGAGGAGGAGAAGAGGAGGAGGGGAAGGAGGAGGAGGAGGAGGAGGCGGAGGAGGAGGAAGAGGAGGAGGAGGAGGAGGAGGAGGAGGAGGAGGAGGAGGAGGAGGAGCGGGAGGAGAGGGAGGAGGAGGCGGAGGAGGAGGAGGAGGAGGAGGAGGAGGAGAGGAGGAGAGGAGGAGGCGGAGGAGGAGGAGGAGGAGGAGGAGGAGGAGGAGGAGGAGAAGGAGAAGCACGGAGGAGGAGGGGAAAGAGGACGAGAGGAGGAGGAGGAGGACACGGAGGAGATGGAGAAGGAGAATGAGGAGAAGGAGGAAGAGGAGGAGGGAGAGGAGGAGGAGGATACGAGGGGGGGGGGGAGGAGGAGGAGGAGGAGGAGGGAGGAGGAGGAGGAGGAGGAGAGGAGGAGGAGGAGGAGGAGGAGGAGGAGGAGGAGGAGGAGGAAGGGGGAAGAGGGGGGGGAAGAGGGGGGAAGAGGAGAGGCCGGGAGAGCAGAGGGGATGGTGAGGAGGAGGAGGATGAGGAGGAGGAGGAGGGAGCCAGGGGATGGAGGAGGAGGAGGAGGAAGAGGAGGAGGAGGAGGAGGAGGAGGATGGGGAGGATGAAGAGGAGGAGGAAGAGGAGGAGGAGGAGGAGGAGGAGGAGGAGGTGGAGGCGGAGGAGGAGGAGGAGGAGGAAGATGAGGAGGAGGAGAAGAAACAAGGGTGGCATTTCTGCCGGAAATGGCCGCGAAGAGAGGTAGTCGCGCAAATCCATGGCGCCACCTAGAGCGCGATACACTGCACACAGTCCCACGCCAGAGGCAGTGAATGCTGCATAAGGCATATCCGTGCTGAACATCATCTGCAAGCGCATGCGAACGGCGCCCCAGCACTCGGACCCCCACCCCCGCAGATGAGGCATGGTTTTGCGCAGCTCGAAACGTGAACTTTGAGCAAATAGCGCCTGCGCAACGAACGACAAGGAGTCCATGACGCTCGAAAGACTACTGTCCCAGACGACGTGCCAGTTGAGCAGTGGCCGCACAACCTCCAGCACGCTGGCGCTTACGACTAGGGGGAGCACCACCGGAAGAGGCGGCGCCAGAGGCAGCCGAAGAATCCGCGGCAGCAGCGGGGCTCGAGAGTTCAGCCTGCTTTGCGCATAGCCTCTGGCGTGGAACCTCCGCACGCGCAGAAACGATGCCCAAGTCACCCGCTACAGTAACAGGACGTGCTGGCTGTGGCACCTCTTCACGCCCGATCACCTCCTTCGTGTTCTGAGAAAGACAGAGGAAGCACACCAGATCATCCAGGTCGCACGTGGCGCCAGAGGCAGGCCAGACGCCCTCAGATATGAAATGGCAAACTTCGACGGCGTCCTGGTACCGGAGATCCCTGGCAGCCGCAACCCCCTTTTCCGCGCCAGAGCCAATGCCAGCCAGCAAATCCCAATCCCTCTCGGATAAAGTCGGTCGAACATCCTCTGCCTTGAAAAGCCAGCGCCAAAGCGTTGTGCGCGCAGAAACCCCATTCGCCCACAACCGTACACAACGCAGATGCACCTCGCAAGTGGCATACGATGCGCCAGAGGCAGCAGTTGCGCCAGAGGCAGCAAAGGATGCCGCCAGCTTCTTCGTGGTATCCTCCAAACAGCCACCTCGCAATTCCGCCATGAGGATCAACTCCTCCTCCGCTAGTCTCCTCTTGGTCGGATTCACCACGAGGTGGTAGGAAAAGATGCCAGCGGCGCCGCCGCCCAAAGCACGCACCTGACGTCGCGGCATGATGTCCACGGTGCCCTCGTTGCCATTGCATACGACCAAAACTCATCTGGTTGAAGAATCACCATGGCCTCTCGCCACGCACGTTCGTACAAGGTTGCTCGGCCCAGTGCGTCGGCCACCAGGAGTTCGCCCTTGCGCCGCAGCAAATAGTTGAGGACGCACGCGACTGGCCACCTCCAGTAGCAGGGAAACACGACGCAGAGAATCTCCAAACGCAACGCGCCAGAGGCAGCGAAATGTTCCCGAAGCACCATACCTGCCGTTATACCCATGCGAACGTCGCGCCTGTGACGCAGCGACGCGATGCAACCGCCCTGCGCGAAGTCACCGAAGCAGTTCGCGACAGCCCCGATTAAGTTCCGCATGGGGCGGAACTGGTGGCAATTCTCAATCTTGCACGACCCGTCGTCGCGAGCGCGCTGCCCGCAGATGGGGCACCGACGCACCATCGGCGAGTAAGGCACCAGAGGCAGCACAGAAACTTATGCGCCAGAGGCAGCAGGCGCGCCAGAGGCAGCGCTTCAACTTATCTTTGCGCTCGCTTGCAGAACAACGGAACCTGCGGTCCATTCGCCTCAGGCGGGTGGCTGTGTCGCTGGCCTTGAGCCCAAGCTGCGCTCTGCCCTGCTGCTGCTGCTGCTGTTCCTGCTGCGGCTGCTGGTCCTGCTGCTGCTGCTGTTGCTTCTCCTTTGTTCCTGATCCTCCTCCATCCTCCTCCCCTCCTGCTCCTCATCCCCCGCCTCCTCCTCAGCCTCCTCACCGGGTGAAGGCGCGCAAACCCGAATTGTTTCCTCGACGTTTACAAACAACCGAGAAACACACGCAACATCTGCAAGCAACCCAAATAATGGTAGTCGCCAATGTGGCCAACAGCCGGGCTGCGAGTCTGAATGTTGCACTCGCCCGAGCTGCTTTTGCTCTGCCAATGTTGCAAACAGCCGAATCCTGAATCTCAACATGCGTTACAAACAGTCGATCTGCGAAATCCGATTGAGCGAACGGCCAAACGTTAAGAGGCCACATGTTGCAAATAGAAAGATTGTGAGACCCAATGCTGCAAGCAGAAAAGATGTGAGCGCCAATTTTGCAAACAGAAAGAAGGGAGCGCCAATGCTGCAAACAGAAAAGCTGCGAGGCCAAATTTTGCAAACAGAAAGTTGTGAGCGCCAGATCTGCAAACAGAAAAGTTGCGAGGCCCAATTTTGCAAACAGAAAAGTTGCGAGCGTCAATTTTGCAAACAGAACAGTTGTGAGCGCCAATTTTGCAAACAGAACAGCTGTGAGCGCCAATTTTGCTAACAGACAAATTGCGAGGCGACAACTCACACTCCCAACTTCTGGTTCTTGTAAGTTACAAGGACAAGGAGTTACTCCAACATCGACATCTCTTCTCATCATCTTTGCAAGCGGCCGACTTGTCGACAACTCGCATATTCAACTTATGATTTCTGGGCAAAGAAGTTTGCAAACAATCATCCTTAATTCCACCACATCTAAAGAGCGGCGACATCGTTTCCGGCCAAGACTATGCTGCGCTATGCTGCGCTATGATATGCTATGCTAGGTTACGCTCGGCTGCGCTATGATATGCTACGCAAGGCTATGCTATGCTATGCTGCGCTATGCTATGCTATGCTATGTTCCACTAGCTGTGGTATGCCATGTTATGCTGCGCTATGCTACACTGTGCTAGGCTATGCTATGATATGCTATGCTGCGCTATGCTCTGCTATGCTATGCTATGATACACTATGCTGCGCTATGATATGCATGATGTGATGTGCTATGTTACGATATGTTGCACTGTGTTATGCTAAGTAATGCTGTGCTATGATATGATATGCTGCGCTATGATATTAAATGATATGATATGATATGATATGCTATGTTATGCTGAGCCATGATATGTTATGTTATGGCTGGCTCTGCTATGCTATGCTATGCTATGCTATGCTGTGCTAATGCTGCGATGCGCTATGCTGCGCTGCGCTATGCTAAGCTAAGGTGAGCTAAGCAATGCTAAGCTAAGTTAAGCTGAGCTGAGCTAAGCTGAGCTACGCTAAGCTAGGCTAAGCTAAGCTAAGCTAGAATGAGATAAGCTTAGCTAAGCTAAGCTTAGCTTAGCTAAGCTAAGCTGGGCGAACCCAGGGGGCGCAACTGGGAGAACCGCGGGGCGGATGCCGGGGGAACCGCTCGGGGCGATTTACACTGCCCGGCCCTTTAAGCATATAGAGTAAGAACCCTTCTAGGCAGAGCCTAGGTAGGGAACAAATGGTTTTAATAAGAATTCGCAAGAGCCCGAGCGCCAGCTGCTTTGAAAATTCGCGTTGCGAAATCGGTTTTGACATCGCTACGAAACCAGAAAATTTCTGAGCGATTTCGGCATGCGCGTGCGACGACGCGCGCGCGCGCACCTCGTCATATCTGTTGCAGGGGGTTGTTGAAACTGGTGATTTTTGAAAAACGAATGCGCGCGCATAGGATATGTTGCAGAAAATGGCGGGATGTTGCGAAGTCACATTTAGCTGGCTTGTTAACACCCCCCTCGACTTTAGTTCAAGTTCGTAAATTTAAACATTTTCTAAATTAACGCCAAGCCCGTAAGTTTTGTAAGTTCGTGTACGTATGCTTTTCGAACTTGTGCAGGTTTTTTTAAATATAAATGATGACTTGTGCAGGTTTTTTGCTTGGGAACCGATGGGTTGTGCAGCTTTTTCCGTTCTGTGGGATCGGGCTCGGTTTTCGAACTTGCGCAAGTTTTCTTAAATATAAATGATGACTTGTGCAGGTTTTTTGCTTGGGAACCGATGGGTTGTGCAGCGTTTTCCGTTTTGTGGGGTCGGGCTCGGTTTTCGAACTTGTGTAGGTTTTTTTAAAGAGAAATGATGACTTGTGCACGTTTTTTGCTCGGTAACCGATGGGTTGTGCAGCTTTTCCCGTTTTGTGGGGTGTGGCTCGGTTTTCGAAATTGCGCAGGTGTTTTTAAAGAGAAATCATAACTTGTGCAAGATCTTTGTTTGGGAACCGATGGGTTGTGCATTTGTTTTTTTCCGTTTTGTGGTGTCGAGCTCGGTTTTCGAACTTGTGCAAGTTTTTTTAAAGAGAAATGATGACTTGTGCAGGTTCTTTGCTTGGGAACCGATGGGTTGTGCAACTTTTTCCGTTGTTGCGAGGTCGGGCTCGGTTTTCGAAGTTGCGCAGGTTGTTTTAAAGAGGAATGGTGACTTGTGCAAGTTTTTTGTTTGGTAACCGTTGGGTTGTGCAGCTTTTTCCGTTTTGTGGAGCGGGGCTTGGTGTTCTAAGTTGTGCAGGTTTTCTTAAAGAGAAATGATGACTTGTGCAGGTTTGTTGCTTGGGAACCGATGGGTTGTGCAGCTTTTCCCGTTGTGTGGGGCGTGGCTCGGTTTTCGAAGTTGTGCAAGTTTTTTTAAAGAGAAATGATGACTTGTGCAGGTTTGTTGCTTCGGAACCGATGGGTTGCGCAGCTTTTTCCGTTTTGTGGGGCCGAGCTCGGTTTTCGAACTTGCGCAGGTTTTCTCGAAGAGAACTGATGACTTGTGCAGGTTTTTGTTTGGGAACCGATGGGTTGTGGAGTTGTTTGTTCCGTTTTGTGGTGTCGAGCTCGGTTTTCGAAGTTGTGCAGGTTTTTTTGAAGAGAAATGGTGACTGGTGCAGATTTTTTGTTTGGGAACCGATGGGTTGTGCAGCTTTTTCCGCTTTGTGGAGTCGGGTTTGGTGTTCGAACTTGTGCATATATATATATATATATGTATATATATATAAAAAATAATGACTCGTGCAGGTTTTTTGTTTGGGAACTGATGGGTTGCGGATTTTTTTCCGTTTTATGGGGTTGGGCTCGGTTTTCGAAGTTGTGCAAGTTTTCTCGAAGAGAACTGATGACTTGTGCAGGTTTTTGTCTGGGAACCGATGGGTTGTGGAGTTTTTTTGTTCCGTTTTGTGGTGTCGAGCTCGGTTTTCGAAGTTGTGCAGGTTTTTTTGAAGAGAAATGGTGACTTGTGCAGATTTTTTGTTTGGGAACCGATGGGTTGTGCAGCTTTTTCCGTTTTGTGGAGTCGGGCTTGGTGTTCGAACTTGTGCATATATATATATATATATATAAAAAAATGATGACTCGTGCAGGTTTTTTGTTTGGGAACTGATGGGTTGCGGATTTTTTTCCGTTTTATGGGGCTGGGCTCGGTTTTCGAAGTTGTGCAAGTTTGTTACAAGAGAAATGATGACTTGTGCAAGTTTTTTGCTTGGGAACCGATGGGTTGTGCAGCTTTCTCCGTTCTGTAGGGTCGGGCTCGGTTTTCGAACTTGTGCAGGTTTTTTAAAGGAGAAATGATGACTTGTGCAGGTTCTTTGCTTGGGAACCGAAGGGTTGTGAAGCTTTTTCAGTTTTGTGGGGTCGGGCTCGGTTTTCGAACTTGCGTAGGTTTTTTTAAAGAGAAATGATGACTTGTGCAAGTTTTTTGCTTGGGAACCGATGGGTTGTGCAGCTTTTCCCGTTTTGTGGTGTCGAGCTCGGTTCTCGAACTTGCGCAGGTGTTTCTAAAGAGAAATGATGACTTGTGCAGGTTTTTTGTCTGGGAACTGACGGGTTGTGAAGTTTTTTTTTCCGTTTTGTGGGGTTGGGCTCGGTTTTCGAACTTGTGCAAGTTTTTCTAAAGAGAAATGATGACTTGTGCAGGTTCTTTGCTTGGGAACCGGTGGGTTGTGAAGCTTTTTCCGTTGTGCGGGGTCGGGCTCGGTTTTCAATCAGGAATGTTCGGTTCCAGCAGCTGAACCTGACGATCGCTTGAACTTGTCGGTCTTCTGCGTTGCACTCTTCGGCGGTTCCCCCAGGATGCCGCGCGCGTCCACCGGGCTGTCGTCCATCCCGGCCAATTCGTCAAGGACGACGTCAAGATCAAGTGCGACCAGATCTTCATCTGGAACTGGGGTGCCCGGGGAGCCCCCCGGCATTTCGCGCCCCAAGGGCGCCGCCTCAGCGCCCAAGAAGCCTCTGCGCTGCAGCTCCCGCCGCTTCTTCCCTGCAACGACGTGTTCGGCGGTCTCGGGAGTCCACGCCTCTCGTTTGCGAGACGACGCAGGGGAAGCGCCGTCGTCGCCCACCTGCGACGCCAGCGCCGACCTCAAGCTCTGCTGATGGGTGCGGCGGCGGCGCGCCTGCTCCCACGTCCACACTGCCTCGGCAAGCATTGGGTGCATCTCAGATCCAGTCCTACCGTTTTTGTACAGGTCGTTGGCGTCGGGCCCCTCGGCGACGATGCGCAAGCGGTGTCCGACCGACTCCGACTCGATATTACCATTGGCAGCGTCCTTCGGGCACAGTGTCTGGGCAACGGCAGGAGGGCACCGGCAATCGGAAGTGAATCGGTGACGCATGCCCGAGGATAGCCAAATCACATATGCGCCGCAAGCACTGCGGCGCCGCGCGCGGGCCACGCATCACACCATCCACTCTAGTTGCGGGGGCCCACCTGCGGTTGCCCGAACTCACCCACCCCCCGAGTCCTGGATGAGGCCCATGAGGGCGAAATCGCGCTCCACTGTTGTATTCTGTCCTTGCATGGTCAACATAATTGCAGCAGCCCTGTAGCAGTCGCAGCACGACCATGAGTCGCAGACGGCGTAATGCCGTTCCAGTAAAGGCGGCCAGACCGCGACCATCCTCTCATCGAAACTCTTCATGCTTTTCACCGTCGGGTGCGTCGCCACGTAGCCCTTCCTTGCTTGCATGGCATCCATGTATGATGCCACGAGCGTGCGAGGCGCCACGCCGAGAAGCTTGCCAATCGATGCTAGTTGCGGGAGCTCTGCTGGCTCGGACAGATGACTGGCCTCGTGGTCCCACGTGGTATCGAATATCTCAAAAGCGGAGCTGACCTCGGAGAGAGCGCGCCCGCGGCGGTGGGCGGGTGGCGGGGCGGGTGGGCGGGCGTCGGCGAGCAGGGAACGGTGGGCGGGTGGGCGCCGCCAATCCCCCAACGCCACCTCCCCGTCCGCCCGCGCAGGAGAGGAGACCCGCCAACCCGTCATCCCATCAGGCCCTAAGACCCCGAGGCCCTAGGACCCCGCGGCCGCAAACCCTTCAGATCCAGAGGCCCTGAGACCCTGAGGCCCTGCGGCCCGCGTGCCTTAAGGCCCTCGAACTCTCAGACCCAGATCAAACACCTCGTGCACTGAGATCCTCGGGCATTGAGGCCCTAAGACTTTAACGCCCCTTGGCCCTGGGGCTCGAAGGCCCGAGAACCCTAAGTCCCCAAATGTCGCCTGGGCCCTGCGACCCGAGGGGCCCGAGGCCGACTGGGCCCTAATTCCCCGAGACCCTGAGACCCGAAGACGCGGGGGCCTCGAGACCCGAGCGCCCTGGCCCCCTAGAGCCCCTGAGAAGCGGGGGGGGACGGGGGTTGCTTGAAGCCCCCCCGCCCCCCGCCTTGAGTTCGCCGCCAGCGAGCTCCCCCTGACCTGGCCACTCGCGCATCGTCGCCTTATGTCGTCCAAGCAAGCGCGCGCGAACGCCCGAATGGACATCGACGATTCCTTGAAGATGTGCTCGGTGATGCGCGCCGTGATGTCCCGCGCCACCCCCGCCTGACCAGTATAGCGATAGGCGATCTTAACAGACCCGGTGCCCTTGACGAGCCGCAGCTTCTGATTGAATGCTCGGTGCACTCTTGACTTCGCATCTTTTTTCCCTTCCCAAGTGGGCAGGGAGTTATTGTTCCACCAGGCGACGTACAGGCGGGTAAGGCACGCCCCTTTCTTACCGCCCTCGCTGGAAACGCGGAGCACCATGTCTTCGCACCAAGCTTCAAAACATTTGTTCGCTTCCCAGAGCTTGCCAGGCCCCGTGAGCACCTTTTGCAGCATAACGTTTACACCTCTGCATTGGACGAGGACGTCGGTGATGGCGGGGAAAACCAACCAAAACAACGGCGACCGCGTGGTCTCGATGATCCACCGGGACTCTGCATCAGTCTCGCTCGCGAAATATGCAACTATGGCCGGCATGCTGTCCCACGCAAGGCACATGGGTTTGCAACGGGAGACGAACCTCGATTTTCCGACGAACATCTTAGCAGGCGAACGCCCATCGCCGTCGCGCACCCAAGCCCACAGTAGATTCAGCTTGGCTTGGGCCTTGGGACTGTTGTGAAGCTTAATGCATATGAGGGGGATCCAAGTGTCCAACGTCTGGAATACCTCGTGGCGCTTGAATGGGGCTTCAGAAATCAAGTCGTAGAGGGGCGCACCATCTGCCCAACATCAGCTCGTTCCCGCCCGTCTTCTCTCGCTTGTCCTCGTTGCAGAGCTTCGCGATGTTAGATTTGCCGAAGTACAGTTCCTCCATGTGCGCCTTGCTCTGTACACCGTTCACTGTTGCGCCGTCACCTGTATGCGACGTCCACTTCCGCAAGGCATCATTTTCCGTGAGAGCGCTGCAACGCGTGAGGCCGCGGAGTAGCAGGGGGTACATGGCCTCGGCTGTAGAGTTCACAATCTTGCGAAGGTGCACAAACCTGTTCCGCGGTTTCCAATCAACGCGGCAGAGGACACAAACGCGCTGGTCCAACCAGGAGTCCTTGACGTCAGAAGCAACCCCAACACATGGCGAAAATTTCAAATCATCTGCGACGTCACGCTCGATCAGGTTCGAAAAAATCACCACCACTTCGGTGTAGTATGCGCTGGTGTGGTGCAAGCCCGAGTAGACGCAAGCCTTCAGTTTTGCACTCGCATCCATCAGTTTTGTGAATTTGTTGCTAGAGATGTGATGCTTGACGCAAAAATACACGTACCATGCCGCATTCGTGATTTCCTGCTTGGCCACGTACTTCTGCGCGTCGAAAATCTCCACGAGGGGGCCAGCCGAACCGCTCGACCGATCCAACTTCCGTAACATGTGTCTCAAATTGACTTGGCGGTCCCCGCCCCTTTGGGCGACGCGCTGGTCCAGCGTGTTCTTGGTCAGGGAATTGGTGCACGGAAGCGTGCCGAATGCCAACTTATTGTTGCGCCTGGGCTGGCGACGCCTGTTCTCTGGGCAACACGCGATGCAACTCAGAAGCTTGGACTCCGGATTGTATCTGATCCAACACTTGTCGGGCTTCTCCAACCCAGCCTGGCTCTCGTACCTCCCGACCCCAGGCTTGCCCAAGAGTTTCTTTAAATGAGGCGGGCATTGGCAAGGATGAGACGCGCAGACCTCGCACTCCAGAGCGGCCATGTCGCTAACAAGCAAAACTGGCCCGTGCCGGCCGCTTTACCCGACTGAGCCATCGAACCGAAACAGCAATCGCCAGCGCCGAGGGGCGCCCCTGGAAGGGGCACGGGGGAACACCAGCGGTCTCCATCCTTATCGTTCGTGACCAGCCCTCTAGGTAACAAGTGGTCTAACGAGGACTCTCTGTCCTCTTCCACACAACCTAACCCCTCCCCCGACCCCCTCACCTGAACCTGGATGGGGAGGAGGGGGGGCGATGTGTCACAAGATCCTTTTTCGCCAAACATGGCCTCCGATGCTCCAACATGGCCTCCGACATGGCTCAATATTGCCGAAGATGTATCACAATGGCTTCCGGCACGCCTCCAAGAGGCCCCAAGAGAGGACCGCAAGCGGGCTCCAAGTGATCTCAGACTCCCATCAGGACACCCCCCCAAGAAGCAAAAATCCTTCAACAACCGCAATGACGTGTGCCTTTTCGCCTTTTCGCTTCTGATGCGCTTGAGGCCTCAAGAGGCCCCCAATATGGCCCCAAGAGCGCCCAAAAAGCCTAATTTCATGGCCCTAGAGGGGAGAGGCAAATCGAGGACCTCCCCTTCTTTTGATCGACGCTCTCCAAAATTCACCTGAGAGGCCTCGCGGGGCCTCCAAGAGGCTCCCAAGAGAGCCCCAAGAGCGCCCAAAGAGGCCGCAAGAGGCACCCAAGATGCACCAGAAAAGGTCACGCGAGGCCCCCCCGCGACCCCCAAGAGCCCCAAGAGGCCCCACCGAGGTACCCAAGACGCCTCAAGAGGCCCCTGGGATCAATTGAAAAAACCTGCACAAGTTCGAAAACCGAGCCCGATTCCACAAAACGGAAAAAGCTGCACAACCCATCGATTCCCAAACAAAAAAATTGCACTACATTTCTTTTTTAAAAAACCTTCACAAGTTCGACAACCGAGCTCGACACCACAAAACGGAAAAGCTGCACAACCCATCGGTTCCCAAACAAAAAACCTGCACAAGTCATCATTTCTCTTTGGAAAAAAAAAACCGCACAAATTCGAAAACCGAGCCCGACACCGCAAAACGGGAAAAGCTGCACAACCCATCGGTTTCCAAGCAAAAAACCTGCACAAGTCATCATTTCTCTTAAAAAAACCTGCACAAATTCGAAAACCGAGCTCGACCCCGCAAAACGGGAAAAGCTGCACAACCCATCGGTTCCCAAGCAAAAAACCTGCACAAGTCATCACTTCTCTTTGAAACAACCTGCACAAATTCGAAAACCGAGCCCGGCCCCACCAAACCAAAAACTGCACAACCCATCGGCTCCCAAGCAAAAAACTTGCACAAGTCATCATTTCTCTTTAAAAAAACCTGCCCAAATTCGAAAAACGAGCCCGACCCCACAAAACGGAAAAAGCTGCACAACCCATCGGTTTCCAAGCCAAAAACATGCACAAGTCATCATTTCTCTTGAAACAAACCTGCACAAGTTCGAAAACCGAGCCCGACCCACAAAAAGGAACAAGCTGCACAACTCATCGGTGCCCAAGCAAAAAACCTGCACAAGTCATCATTTCTCTTTAAAAAAACATGCACATGTTCGAGAACCGAGCCCAACCCCACAAAACGGAAAAAGCTGCCCAACCCATCGGTTCCCAAGCAAAAAACCTGCACAAGTCGTCATTTCTTTTTGAAAAAAAACATGCACAAGTTCGAAAACCAAGCCCGACCCCACAAAACAGGAAAAGCTGCCCAATCCATCGGTTCCCAAGCAAAAAACCTGCACATGTCATCATTTCTGTTTAAAAAACTTACACAAGTTCGAAAACCGAGCCCGACCTCACAAAACGGAAAAAGCATCACAACCCACCGGTTCCCAAGCAAAAAACCTGCACAAGTCATCATTTCTCTTTAAAAAAACCTGCACAAATTCGAAAACCGAGCCCGACCCCACAAAACGGGAAAAGCTGCACAACTCACCGGTTCCCAAGCAAGAAACCTGCACAAACTATAATTTCTTTTTAAAAAAACCTGCACAAGGTCGAAAACCGAGCCCGACCCCGCAATACGGAAAAAACTTCACAACCCACCGGAACCCAAACAAAAAACCTGCACAAGTCATCATTTCTCTTAAAAAAAACCTGCACAAGCTCGAAAACCGAGCCCGACCCCACAAAACGGGAAAAGCTGCACAACCCATCGGTTCCCAAGCAAAAAACCTGCACAAGTCATCATTTCTTTAAAAAAAAACCTGCACAACTTCGAAAACCGAGCCCGACCCCACAAAACGGGAAAAGCTACCCAACCCATCGGTTCCCAAGCAAAAAACCTGCACAAGTCATCATTTCTCTTAAAAAAACCTGCACAACTTCGAAAACCAAGCCCGACCCCACAAAACGGAAAAAAGCTGCACAACCCATCGGTTCCCAAACAAAAAAACCTGCACAATTCATCATTTCTCTTTAAAAAAACCTGCACAACTTCGAAAACCGAGCTCGACCTCACAAAACGGAAAAAGCTGCACAACCCATCGGTTCCCAAGCAACAAACCTGCACAAGTCATCATTTCTTGAAAAAAAAACCTGTACAACTTCGAAAACCAAGCCCGGCTCCACAAAACGGAAAAAGCTGCACAACCCATCGGTTCCCAAACAAAAAAACCTGCACAAGTCACCATTTCTCTTTAAAAAAACCTGCACAAATTCGAAAACCGAACTCGACACCACAAAACGGAAAAAACTGCACAACCCATCGGTTCCCAAACAAAAAACCTGCACAAGTTATGATTTCTCTTTAAAAAACCGGCACAAGTTCGAAAACCGAACTCGGCCCCACAAAACGTAAAAAGCTGCACGACCCATCGGTTCCGAGGCAAAAAACCTGCACAAGTCATCATTTCTCTTTAAAGAAACCTGCACAAATTCGAAAACCGAGCCCAACCCCACAAAACGGAAAAAGTTTCACAACCTTTCGGTTCCCAAACAAAAAACCGGCACAAGTCATCATTTCTCTTTAGAAAAACCTGCACAAGTTCGGAAACCGAGCCCAACCCCGCAAAACGGAAAAAACTCCCATCAGTTCCCAAACAAAGAACCTGCACAAGTCATCATTTCTCTTTAGAAAAACATGCAGAAGCTCGAAAACCGAGCCCGACCCCACAAAACGGGAAAAGCTGCACAACCCATCGGTTCCCAAGCAAAAAACCTGCACAAGTCATCATTTCTCTTCAAAAAAAACCTGCACAAATTCGAAAACCGAGCTCGACCCCACAAAACGGAAAAAGTTTCACAACCCTTCGATTCCCAAGCAAACAACCTGCACAAGTCATCATTTCTCTATTAAAAAACCTGCACAACGTCGAAAACCGAGCCCGATCCCACAGAACGGAAAAAGCTGCACAACCCATCCGTTCCCAAGCAAAAGCCTTGCACAAGTCACCATTTCTCTTTAAAAAAACCTGCACAACTTCGAAAACCGAGCCCGACCTCACAAAACGGAGAAAGCTGCATAACCCATCGGTTCCCAAGCAAAAAACCTGCACAAGTCATCATTTCTCTTTAAAGAAAAACCTGCACAAGCTCGAAAACCGAGCCCGACCCCACAAAACGGAAAAAGCTGCACAACCCTTCGGTTCCCAAGCAAAAAACCGGCACTTGTCATCATTTCTCTTTAAAAACACTTGCACAACTTCGAAAACCGAGCCCGACCCCACAAAACGGGAAAAGCTGCACAACCCATCGGTTCCCAGGCAAAAAACCTGCACAACTCATCATTTCTCTTTAGAAAAACCTGCACAAGCTCGAAAACCGAGCCCGACTCCACAAAACGAAAAAAGCTGCACAACCCATCGGTTCCCAAACAAAAAACCTGCACAACTCATCATTTCCTTTAACAAAAACCTGCACAACTTCGAAAACCGAGCTCGACACCACAAAACGGAAAAAAAACTGCACAACCCATCGGTTCCCAAACAAAAACGTGCACAAGTCATCATTTCTCTTCAAAAAAACCTGCACAAATTCGAAAACCGAGCTCGGCCCCACAAAACGGAAAAAACTGCACAACCCATCGGTTCCCAAGCAAAAAACCTGCACAAGTCACGATTTCTCTTCAAAAAAACGTGCACAACTTCGAAAACCGAGCCACGCCCCACAAAACGGAAAAAGCTGCACAACCCATCGGTTCCCAAGCAAAAAAACTGCACAAGTCATCATTTCTCTTTAAAAAAACCTGCACAACTTCGAAAACCAAGCCCGGCTCCACAAAACGGAAAAAGCTGCACAACCCATCGGTTCCCAAACAAAAAAACCTACACAATTCATCATTTCTCTTTAAAAAAACCTGCACAACTTCGAAAACCGAGCTCGACACCACAAAACGGAAAAAACTGCACAACCCATCGGTTCCCAAACAAAAAAACTGCACAAGTTATGATTTCTCTTTTAAAAAACCTGCACAACTTCGAAAACCGAACTCGGCCCCACAAAACGGAAAAAGCTGCACGACCCATTGGTTCCGAGGCAAAAAACCTGCAAGAGTCATCATTTCTCTTTAAAAAAACCTGCACAAATTCGAAAACCGAGCCCAACCCCACAAAACGGAAAAAGCTTCACAACCTTTCGGTTCCCAAGCAAAAGGCCTGCACAAGTCATCATTTCTCTTTAGAAAAACCTGCACAAACTCGAAAACCGAGCCCAACCCCACAAAACGGAAAAAACTCAACAACCCATCAGTTCCCAAACAAAAACCTGCACAAGTCATCATTTCTCTTTAGAAAAACATGCAGAAGCTCGAAAACCGAGCCCGACCCCACAAAACGGGAAAAGCTGCACAACCCATCGGTTCCCAAGCAAAAAACCTGCACAAGTCATCATTTCTCTGAAAAAAAACCTGCACAAGCTCGAAAACCGAGCCCGACCCCACAAAACGGGAAAAACTGCACAACCCATCGGTTCCCAAGCAAAAACCTGCACAAGTCATCATTTCTCTTTAAAAACACTTGCACAACTTCGAAAACCGAGCCCGACCCCACAAAACGGGAAAAGCTGCACAACCCATCGGTTCCCAAGCAAAACAACCTGCACAACTCATCATTTCTCTTTAGAAAAACCTGCACAACTTCGAAAACCGAGCCCGACTCCACAAAACGAAAAAAGCTGCACAACCCATCGGTTCCCAAACAAAAAACCTGCACAAGTCACCATTTCTCTTTAACAAAAACCTGCACAAATTCGAAAACCGAGCTCGGCCCCACAAAACGGAAAAAGCTGCACAACCCATCGGTTCCCAAGCAAAAAACCTGCACAAATCACGATTTCTCTTCAAAAAAACTTGCACAACTTCGAAAACCGAGCCACGCCCCACAAAACGGAAAAAGCTGCACAACCCATCGGTTCCCACGCAAAAAACCCGCACAAGTCATCATTTCTCTTTAAGAAAACCTGCACAACTTCGAAAACCAAGCCCGGCTCCACAAAACGAAAAAAGCCATCGGTTCCCAAACAAAAAACCTGCACAGGTCACCATTTCTCTTTAAAAAAACCTGCACAACTTCGAAAACCGAGCCAGACCTCACAAAACGGAAAAAGCTGCATAACCCATCGGTTCCCAAGCAAAAAACCTGCACAGGTCATCATTTCTCTTTAAGAAAACCTGCACAACTTCGAAAACCGAGCTCGGCACCACAAAACGGAAAAAACTGCACAACCCATCGGTTCCCAAACAAAAAAACCTGCACAAGTCATCATTTCTCTTTAAAAAAACCTGCACAACTTCGAAAACCGAGCCACGCCCCACAAAACGGGAAAAGCTGCACAACCCATCGGTTCCCAAACAAAAAACCTGCACAAATCATCATTTCTCTTTAAAAAAACCTACACAAGTTCGAAAACCGAGCCCGACCCCACAAAACGGAAAAAGCTTCACAACCCTTCGGTTCCCAAGCAAAAAACCTGCACAAGTCATCATTTCTCTTTAAGAAAACCTGCACAAGTTCGAAAACCGAGACCGATCCCACAGAACGGAAAAAGCTGCACAACCCATCGGTTCCCAAGCAAAAAACCTGCACAAGTCATCATTTCTCTTTAAAAAACCTGCACAAGTTGGAAAACAGAGCCCGGCCTCAAATTTGATAGACAATTCCGCTGGTCCCATTGGCATGTCTAAATTCTAACTTCTACCCGTCTGGATCGTAAGTCTAAGTTCATAAATTTATAACTTATTGTTAACAACCTAGTTTAGGATGGACGGTGGGGCAGAATCAGGTGTAAACTGCTCATCCCCAGGGGGTGCCGATAAGTCCGGCCTCGGGAGAGTAGTGGAGTCGATTCTCTGTTCAGAAAATAGAATCTATGCGACTGCGACGGCGGCGACGGGCGGCACCGCGGCGGCGACGGCGACGGCGACAGCGGCGAAGGGCGGCACCGCCCGCAGAAGTCGCCAGTCGCCCGGAGCGGCGGCGACGGCGACGGTGACGGCGACGGCGGCAACGGGCGGCACCGCCCGCAAAAGCCGCCATTCGCCCCGAGATGGTTAAGCCAAGTAAGAGCCTCAAACTGCAATTACTGTTTGGGAAACTAGAGAATAAATTTACATGTGTATATGTGCTAGCTAGCGCTGGCCCCAAACAGTATGCTTCTGGCAACCTATGTTGTACCACAAAAGTTGTGCAATCCATGTGGTACAGTTGAAGATTTGCAATGTATGAGGTGCACCCAATGTGGTGCATTCGATGTGGAGCAAATCACTTTGCAAAACTTGAAGATGTCAACCCCACTGCTCGCGCAATCATACCACCCACCCATCCGCAACCTAGTTTGTAGAACCCGTACGGCGGTGATTGCGATGACTTGAAGGAACCACTTGGAAGGAAACCCTGCCATTCAGACGAAGACCTCTTGGAAGCAACGCTGTCAAGTGCGCTCCGCGCACCTCGCGACAACATCCGCGTCCAAGAAAGCCCACTATAAGGTCAGACCTTCAGGTGCGGGCGAGCGTGCACTTCAGGCGGGCTACGCGAGGTATGATCGAGCACGACACTTTTTGAGCTCGACGCCCTCTCTGTCACAATCAACACGCTTGCGGAAAGTGAGACCCTGGCTGGCGGAGACATGCAGAAGAGGAGGCCTAGGAAGGTTCCGGTATCCCCTACCCCAATCGGAATCAAGCTTCCCGTCAACCGAGGAGGTGTGAAAGGTGCTGCGGCTCCACTCCACTGTGGAATCGCTCGAAGTTGTGAGATCCACCAGGACCTAAGAAGCGGACCGCGAGCGGGGCGATCCTGGATAGATGGATAGAGGGGCATGGGCGGGCCCGAAAAAGATTACACCTCCAAGTGGCGGCGAGAGTGCACTTCAAACGGGCTAATTGAGTCAGGATCGAATTCGACCGTCGTGTACAGCGACGACAAAGCTGCTGCTGGCGATGATGATGATGATGATGATGATGATGATGATGATGAACATGATGACGATGATGATGATGATGATGATGATGATGATGATGATGATGATGATGATGATGTTGATGATGATGATGATGATGACGATGATGATGATGATGATGATGACGATGACGATGACGATGATGATGAAGATGAAGATGAAGATGAAGATGAAGATGAAGATGAAGATGAAGATGATGATGATGATGATGATGATGATGATGATGATGATGATGATGATGATGATGCTGCTGCTGCTGCTGCTGATGAACAAAGCCCCTCCGACGCCCTCTCTGCCAGAGTCAACACGCCTGCTGGACGTGAAATCCTAGCAGGCGGAGACCTGGTTGGGGGTCACCAAGGACGTTTGATTCGTGCCCTACCCCAGCCCCCATCAGGCTTCCCGTCTGACGATCAAAGCTGTAAGGTCCACAAGGGCTTCTTCGAAGATACATCTCAGAAGGAAATCCATCCGCAGTCCAGACGAGGACCTCTTGGAAGCAACGCTGTCCACGACGCTCCCGAAGTCACGACTGGACGTTTCGGAGCCCTGCCGGAAAATCCTCCGCGAGCCGCGAGCCGCGAGCCTCACGCAACGCAGCAGCGGAGGAGAACGATTAGCAAGCAAGAAAACAGGACTGGGGCAATCCTAAACAGGGCGGGCATGGGAAAGCACGTCTACGGAAGCTGCACGAAGGATCATCTGTGCACCTCGCGACGGAATCCCTTAAATAAGATTTGCTATAAAATCACACCTTCAAATGCCGGATCGAATTCGACCGTCGTGTCGAACGACGACAAAGCTGCTGCTGGCGATGGTTTGACGCCCAAAGAAAACCCCTCCTGAAGGCGTGACAAGCAGGATGCATCCCTTAGTGCGCACCATCGATATGCTAAAAAACGCGGCAGAACTCTTCAAGTCCAGGTCGAACTTGAAGGTCGCGTTCCAGTCCCATGGGTCTCATGTCTGGAAGGAAATTTGCAATACCCTCGCCCAGCCGTATGCACCACCCCCTCTTTCCGCCACAGCCTTTTGCAAAAGATTACAGCTTCGCGCACCCGAGGCCCAACTGCATCCAAGACGGCCAAACATCGCCCCGAGGCGGACCAGTTCAGCCTCAAGACTGCTCAAGTTTTCAAGTTGGCTTCCAGACGGCCCACGAGGCCTCCGAAGCGTCCCAAGAGGGCCTCGAACGACAAACATCACAGATCATAAGTATGCAGGCTTTTGTAACATGCTTTCCGGGCCCTGGCCTTTTATGCGTGCGACGTCTCAAGACGACCAACAAGGGCACCAAGACTCCCCAGGACGACCCAAGAGGTCCCCATGTGGCAGCTGGATAAGATCAGACCTTCAAGTGCCCAGCACGCCCAAGCCTTCTGATCAGATCAGGCCTTTGCCCCACAAGGCCCCTGAGGACCCCATGCTTTCTCTGGCACTTGCAACCCAAAATGCTGCGCTGGCACGGTGGCGGAATTGCGGGAGCCAGCTGGGCAAGATCAAACCTTGAGGCGCCAGCGAGCGTGCACGTCATGCGGGCTACGCGGGCGAAGGTCGAATCCCACGGGCCCTCTGGGCACAGGACTTGTTGTCTTCTCTCTTCCAAATCCCCTCTTCCCCTTGCTCGGGGCCCCCCATTTTTTGTTGACGCACACCCCCTCCCCCGCCCGACTGGCGACAAACCTGGGACAATGACTGGCCATCGCTCGGAAGTCCATTCCCTGTTTTTTCGGTTTCGTGCGTGGTTTTCTTCGCCAAATGATCAAGGATGCTCCTCGATGGTCCTCCCCGAAGGAAAAAATAAAAATGCACACGTCCGAGCGATGCCGAGATGAGGGCCCCCCCCCCGCCACCAACTGTCAGAAGCAGTGCGACGCGCACCTCGTGGCAACATCTGGTGCCGTGCGCAGGCGCCCCGGGGAGCACCCTGCCTCGGTCTGCACGAACGCTGCGAGGGGCCACCACGCTCTCCGCTCCGCGCAGGCCTGCCACCCCTGTCTTAACGGGCGAAGAACGGTATAAAATTAACTTTTTCGCTGTCGGGGGCGCCTGTCCCAGGGCGGCTGGAAAGTTTATACCCTTACGGTGGCACCGTAGGGGTAGAAACTTTCCAGCCGCCCAGGGGCAGGTGTCCCCGACGGCGAAAAAGTTTATTTTATACCGTTCTTCGCCCGCTGACTGTCACGACAGCATGCAAAGTGCACTCTGCGGCAAGATCTGGATCATGCCCAGGCGCCCCGCAGGCACTTCGCAGGACTTTCTGATGCGGACGGCAGCCGTGCCCTCGAAACTTGCGCTCGGCGCCGACCCTGCATTTCTGTGAACACACGATGCAAGGCACACTGTGTGGCAAGAGCTGGTTCATGCGCGGGCACCCCGCGATCAATTTGCATTTGACAGGGGGGACGGCTGGGGGGGGCCTCACATTGAAAGGTCTGTGTAGGCTCACGACCCCTGACAAAACCCCATACCAAATGTACTTACTTCGTGGCAACACCTGAATCATGCACTGGCTCCCGCGATAATATTGCATTGGTTTTGTTAAACAGGACGGCGGGGTGTCCTCATGTTGCTAACTCTGTGCTTCCGACGGGACTCATAAACCCAGCGGGATGGATGCCGGTAGCAACTGAAACCCGGACGCGATCAGAGACTGAACTGCGGGGTTAAGTCGCCCCGACTCTGGGGCAAGCGCCAGCCCGCGGAAAACTGAACTCCGAAGTTCAGTCGCCGCGAAGCTGGCGCATGCGCCGGCCTGGAAACGATTTAATTCCAGAGTTGGGTGATTTCCACGCTGGGCGCACCAGCCCGAGACCGGCTTGACTCGGAGTTAAATCACCACGGCGCTGGGTTGGGTGCTGCGACGACTGAACGGGAAGGATGTGGAGGAAAAGCACCACGGTGCGCACGGGGGAAACGCCACAGCGCCGAAGCAGCATCCACCAGTTGCAATCAATGGTAGTATAAGCACTACAAGTGCCATCAACATGCACAATCTCGATCGAAAACAACAGCGGATGGCGTCGGCGATCAAGGGCACACATTGATGCTTATGAGGTGTAGTTTCCAAAATATGCTACCCATCGTGGGCCCCACACGCACAGGTTTCTTGCAACCTACGTGATGAATCTACGTGTTGCAACACGTGTGGCGCAATCTAAGTGGTGCAATCAATGTGGTGCAACGTATGTGGCGCAATTCATGCCATGCACTTTACGTGGTACAGTATATGTGGTGCAATCCACTCTGCTGAACTTGAAGTCGTCATCTCCACTGCTCGCGCAAACATCCCACCCACCCACCCGCAACTTGGTTTGCAAAACCTATTAAGACCGACTACGACGACACCGACGACAACGGCTAGGACGACACCGACGACGTCTCCGACGACTTCGACGACGACGACGACGACGCCGACGCCGACGACGACGAAGACGACGACGACGACGCCAACGAAGGCGACGACGAGGGAGGAGGAAGGACGACGACGGCGACAACGACGACAACGACGACAACGACGAGGGAGGAAGGAGGACGGCGACGACGCGAACGACGACGGAGGCGCCGACGACGACAACGACGAGGGAGGAGGGAAGAAGACGACGACAACGACGACGACGACGGCGACGAAATAGGAGGGACGACGACGAGACGCCGACGACGGACGACGACGACGACGTGGGAGGAGGAGGAAGGACGACCACGGCGATAACGACGACGGAAACGACCTCGACGCCAAAGAGGACGACGACGACGAACACGAGAAACGACAGAGGACGACGTAGGCGACGACGACGACGACGACGACGCGGGAGGAGGGAGGACGGCGACGACGACGACGACGACGCAAGAGCGCCGGCGCGCACGCTTTTATTGAAAATCCGTGTTGCGAAACCTTGGGTTTTTGTAGGTTTTTTGGACGCACGATGTTGACATCCTTCCGAAACCGATGGGTTTTGAAGGTTTTCGGCATGCGCCCGCGACGACGCGCGCGTCTGCACTTCGTCCCAGATTTTGCAGAGGATTCTCGCGACGGCACACGCGCAAGGGCGTTCGACAGATTTCGACATGTGCGCGCGCGAAGCCCGTTTGGTAGCATTTTGCGAAAATCTTGAAACAGCTATGGTTTTCTTAAGATTTCGCAAGAGCTCGCGCGGAAGCTTTTTTAGCAAATCAGTGTTGCAAAACCTTATGTTTTTGCACGTTTTTGGGGAACTCGATTGCGAAATCCTTCCGGCACCGAGGGTTTTTGAAGGATTTCGGCATGCGCGCGCGACGACGCGCGCGTGTGCACTTCGTCCCATTTGTTGCAAGGGCTTCGCGAACAAAAGTTATGCTAGAACGAAAAATGTCACCGCATGGTGTTTTTTTTTACAAGGGAACCTCAGGGGGGGGAACCCGGCCTGGCTGGGATGGTATGATGTCAAATTTAGGATGGACGGGTGTGCAGAATATATATATATATATATATATATATATATGAAATAATACTATCCCAGGGGGAACCGATAAGTCCGGGGCGGGGTAGATAGAGTCTATTCTCTTTTTAGAAAGGAGAATTGATTTTTACCCACGCTCTTGCCAACATCCCACCCACCCGCCCGCAACTTGGTTTGCAAAACCTATTAAGACCGACTGCGACGACACCGACGACAACGACGACGACGAAGACGACGACGACGACGCCAACGAAGACGATGACGAGGGAGGAGGAAGGACGACGACGGCGACAACGACGACAACGACGACAACGACGAGGGAGGAGGGAGGACGGGGACGACGCGAGCGACGAAGAAGGAGGAAGGACGACCACGGCGACAACGACGACGGAAACGACCACGACGCCAAAGAGGACGACGACGACGACTAACACGAGGAAAGACAGAAGACGACGTAGGCGACGACGACGACGACGACGACGCGGGAGGAGGGAGGACGGCGACGACGACGACGACGACGCAAGAGCGCCGGCGCGCACGCGTTTGTTGAAAATCCGTGTTGCGAAATCTTGGGTTTTTGTAGGTTTTTTGGACACACGATTTTGAACTCCTTCCGAAACCGATGGGTTTTGAAGGTTTTCGGCATACGCGCGCGACGACGCGCGCGTCTGCACTTCGTCCCATTTTTTGCAAGGGATTCGTGAAAAAGTGTTATGTTAGGAAAAAAAAGTCACCGCATGGTGTTTGTTACTAGGGAACCTCAGGGGGGGGATACCGGTTGGCCTGGGATATTGTGATTTCATATTTAGGATGGACATGTGGTCATAATCATATAAAATTTACAGACCCGAAAGGTGACGTGATAACGCCGGGGGGGTAGTCTATTCTGTTTTAGAAAGGAGAATTCACCCTGCCGAACTTGAAGTTGTCGACTCCACTGCTAGCGCTATCGTCCCCACCCACCCACCCGCAACTTGGTTTGCAAAACCCATGCGCTGGCGATTGCGCTGGCTGGAGTGTTTGGTGTTGGCCTGTGCATCTCTGCGGCCGCGCTAGCCCGCGCATGCTCGCGCGCGCAACGGCCTCCTTCTCCTCCTCCTCCTCCTCCTGCTCCCTCCTCCTCCCCCCTCCTCCTCCTCCTCCTCTCTCCATCGTCCTTCCTCATCATCAGTCATCCTCCTCCTCCTTCCTCCTCCTCCTCCTCCTCCTCCTCATCCTCATCCTCCTCCCCCTCCTCTTTCCCCTCCTCATCCTCTTCCATCCTCCCCCTACGACGGCTTCCCAAACCCACGTTTAAGGCCACTCGCCCCTTGGCAACTCGCCGTGTCGCTCGTCGCCGTGTCGTGTCTTCGTCTGGCCCCGTCTGCGCCGCACAAAAAAAAGCCCCAGCTGCTGGAGGCAAGGCGCCTTCCCCCCCTCGCCGACATCGACCTCATGGCGTGGCGGGGCAAGCCTGGCCGGGCGCTCCCTCTCCGGGGCGCGTGGGCCTGGTTGGCTCGCGGCCGAACCGGCTGGGGCCCGGAGAGCACGGGATCCTCTCACGCACGTCGAAGACGGACGGCCTGCTCGGGCGGGTGGCAGTGGGGAGTGACCTCCACAGGGTGACCTGCGTCCGCTCGCTGCTCGTCTTGCTTCTAAGACGAAACCAGGACGAGGATAAAATCGGATGAGGATACATCGAGAATCTCGGAGATCTGGCGGCTCTGGAGGATGTCTCGGGCGCCGCGGCCTTCTCAGAGCGTTCCGGAAAGCTCTGAGAGCGTTCCGGAACGCTCTGGAACGGATTTGTCCTCGTCCTGGCCCCGTCCGACGATGGACCCGAACGGGGCCTTTCGGGGACCCCTTGGGCCCCTGCAAGCTACAGAGGCCCCTTTCTCCACCCCCCATGTAGGTCACCCCCCATTACCACCCGCCCGACCTGCGGGAGATGCTCTGGCCAAGACTCGGCAGATCACCCTTGCGGTCCTCATCTCGTCGGCACCGATCGCCGCTGAGAGGTTTGTGCCCAAGCAAGGTGCAGGTGGGCCGCTCAGCCTCACCGGCCATCTCACTGGTCCCGTGGAGCCCAAGGCAGTCCTTGGACAGCATCGAGGACTCCTCGGAGAGGACGGAGGTGGACTCGGTGTCGCTCGACAGGTTGCCAACTGCCCCGCCGCTGGCCAGCTCCACTCCCGGCAACAACTCGGGCGCCGCGAAGGCACCAGCCACGAGCCGGCGTGACGTGGGGCTGCCCATGCGAGGCTCGGGGATCCACATGTCCAGCCTCCTTTGGGCGTCGCGTAATGGGAAGGCGATGATAGGGGGGGAAGAAAGGCGGGCTCTGAAAGCCCCCCCTCTGGGGCCCGAAAGGGCCTCCTATAGGGCCCTGCAGAAAACTTCTTCCTTCAAAGGCCCCTTTTCTGCAGCCCTCGCTGCCCCCCAATTTACCGCCACCCATGGCGCGGCGGCCAACTCTTGGAGGCCTGGAAATTGGCACCAACACCAGCACAGGGGGTTGCCTCCACATGGGGAAGATGATCCTAGATTTCGGTGTTGGTGGTAATACTTCGGTCACCTTTCAAGCCAAAGCATTACCACCATCACCGAGATCGGGATCGTCTTCCCTCGGTGGAGGCACACCACCGATCTTGCTGTTGGTGTCAACCTCTAGGCCTGCGAAACTCCTCATATAGGGAAGGTCTTCGAGAGTCGCAGGTGCCGAACTCGGAGGAGGCTGGAGCGCACGGGGTCTGCGGATCTGCTCGGGGCCGAGGCCGCCAGGGCCAGGGCCCGACACGGCCCCGCCGCGGCCCACTCCGAAGGGGCGCCCGCGGGTCAGCCCGAGAGTCGAGGGCTGCCTCGGTGCGGGCGCCACGCCGGATGCCTCCGCCCATGCCAACGCTGGCCTCGGTCGCTGCTCGCTGACAAGAGGGAGACCGTTGCCCGCAAAACTCGGCATCCCTGCGGTGCCTGGAGTGGCCATGCTGCAGTGTTGCGCAGGGTGCTTCGCTCCAACTGGTCGCCGCTGGGCTGCCTCCGAATCGCAAAACAAATCGTGGCCCAAATGCCAAATGCTGAGCCAAAAACGGCTTGAGCCAAGTTTAGATACGGAATGCAATCTTTTGAGCGGTGTTGGGAGGACGCCGGGGCCCCTGGAGATCTCCGAAGTGTCATGGTGGACTACTGGTACATCTTTGAGACCTCGTGGAGTGCGTTGTGGCTCCTCTGACTATGGAGAGACGTGAGGGGGCACAGGCTCACGGGGGGAAACCTCGATTTGGAATTGGCGATACATCGTTCCTCCTCCTCCTCCTCCGCCTCCTCCTCCTCCTCCTCTGCCTCCTCCTCCTCCTCCTCCTCCGCCTCCTCCTCCTCCGCCTACTTCTCCTCCTCCTCCTCCTCCTCCTCCTCCTCCTCCTTCTCGCCGACAGATCAGCGACCAGCCCCTGGTAGCGACACTGGACGGTCCCGAGCGGGGCGGGCCCTCGGGCCCTTGTCGGCGATCCATTGGGCGATCGGGGGTCGATGCATCCCCCCCCTGGGCGTGTCCCCCCGACTGATGTCCCTGAAGGAGGAGGAGGAGGAGGAGGAGGAGGAGGAGGAGGAGAAGGAGGATGCGGGACTTTTGGTCCGGCCACGCCTCAGCTACAGGAGACTTATTTCTCGCCCGCCCACGCAGCTTCGCCTCGCCCGCACGCGCGGCACGCACGAACACGAAACCGAAACCGATTTCCTGGTAGGGGGGCTCTCCGTTCCACTTCGATCTCACCCCCTCACCTCCGACATATATATATATATATATATATATATATATATAGATATCGGAGGTTGGGGGGTGGGTCCGACGTGAAACGGAGACATCCCCCCTACCAGGAAATCGATTTCGGTTTGGGGGTTCGTGTCGTGCGTGCCGTGCGCGCGTGCGGGCGAGGCGAAGCTGCGTGGGCGGGCGAAAGGAAATCCTCCTGTGGCTGGGCCGCGGCCGGGCCAAATGTAACTCCTCCGGCGGCCGGTGCCCCGCGGTGTCCCGCCGGTGTCCCGCGGGTGTCCCGAAATCCTCCTGTGGCTGGGCCGCGGCCAGACCAAACGCGACTCCTCCGGCGGCCGGTGCCCCACGGTGTCCCGCCGGTGTCCCGTGGTGTCTTGTGGTGGCCCGTGGTGGCCCGTTCAGTGAGATCGATAGTGAGATCGATAGTGAGATCGATTTGGTGCCCCGAGGTGTCCCGTGGTGTCCCGTGGTGTCCCGTTCAGTGAGATCGATAGTGAGATCAATAATGAGATCGACAGGTGTCCCGTGGTGCCCCGTGGTGTCCCGTTGAGTGAGATCAATAGTGAGATCGACAGTGAGACCGATAGTGAGATCGAGAGGTGTCCCGAGGTGTCCCGTGGTGTCCCGTCGTGGCCTGTGGTGTCTCGTGGTGTCCCGTTGAGCGAGATCGATCGTGAGATCGATAGTGAGATCGGCAAGTGTCGATTTGGTGCCCCGAGGTGTCCCGTGGTGTCCCGTTGAGAGAGATCGATAGTGAGATCGACAGGTGTCCCGTGGTGTCCCGTTGAGTGAGATCGATAGTGAGACCGATAGTGAGATCGAGAGGTGTCCCGCGGTGTCTCGTGGTGTCCCGTGGTGGCCCGTGGTGTCCCGTTGAGTGAGATCGATAGTGAGATCGATGGTGAGATCGACACGAGTCCCGTGGTGTCCCATGGTGTCCCGTGGTGTCCCGTGGTGCCCCGTTGAGTGAAATCGATAGGGAGATCGATTGAGTCAGATGTTGGTTCCCCCCCTCCCCCCCCAGATGGTGGTCGTAAAGGTACACACACACACGTGTCCCTCAGCCCCCCCTTACTCACACACACACAATCTCTCTCTGTTCATAAATATATATACACATATATACTAGATACACGCGCGCGTCGCGCTCATGTTCCAGTTAGGCGTATGCACAAGTTTCGTTGTGATACCAAGGGGGTCAAGGGGGTGGGAGAAAGTTGCAGTAGATGTCAATGATCCCCATCTACCGAGGGTCAACTGGGGATTGATTGAGGGCGGGACGTCGTGTTCTCCAACTCCCTGCCCCTCGTCGCGATCGGCCTTCTCGATGAGAAGCAGCAACAGCAACAGCAGAACGATCAGGGTCGCCAAGGGGAGAAGCAGGAGCAGCAGAAAAAGGTTTCGCAGGGATCCACCAACACAGATCCTGACAAGGCCAACCGGGTCATCTGAGGTTGGTCTGGGAGGCTTCGTGGACCGTCCGAGGCTGTCGTACGCCCGATCCCCCAGCGTGGCTGAGTTGTGGGTCGGAGCTCTCTTAGATGCCTACAAGGGTCCCTGGGGAAGGCTCAAGGGAGCCTCTTGGTGGTAGTTTTGAACATATCTGGGGCCTTTGGGGAGCCGTTTAGGGGCTCTTTGGGCCTGTTGGGGCCTCTTAGGGCCTGCTCGCGGTCTCAGGGGATCTCGTGGGCCGTCTTGAAGGCCACGAAACGTGTGAGGGGTGTGCCGACATGGGTGTCGGTGACGCATGCGGGCGGTGGCACTGTGGCCTTCGGTGGAGCTCCTTATGCGGCCACGAAACGTTTGAGGGGTGTGCCAGAGTGAGGGGTGCTGGCCCGAATCTTGATGACGACCTCGTTCGCCTCGCCCCACGCGCGAGTCGGCTCGCCGCTCGCCTTCGGGGTGACGTCAGCTCCCCGAAGACCCTTGTTGCCCATGTAGCCGTTCTGATCGTTCGAGACGTACTCGCTGGTCCTCAAGAGGAAAAAGTAGCCCGTGGCCACTGCGGCCCACAAAGCTGCACCTTCCCTCGACCTCTTTGGCTGCAGCTTCCGCCTAATCCACCTCATCATGCGGGGAGTGACCGGCTTCTTGCGCTTGGTGCCGCCATCCCTCCTTCTGAGCCCGTCGATCGCCATCCAGAGCCTGCCAGCGTCTTCCGCGATGTCGCCCATGCCGAGCGCGAGGTGCTGGGCTCGGACCGAGCTCAGGCACTGCTTGATGGTGCCCGCCTTCTTGCAGCCTCGGCGCGCCAGGTGGATGACGAATTCCAGCAACAGCTCCTCTTCATTCCTCCTACTCTCTGGCGTGATCTCGCGAAGGGGGCTGATTCCCCTCGTGCGGCAGAAGAGAGTCCACCACCTCCAGCCAATGCTGTACGACTTGATCGTGGAGCTGGCCAGCTTGTCGAGAATGAGCTCGAGTTTGGCTTTCTCCCAGTCCTCGCGCGTCTTGAGGCCCGTCAGAGTGAGGTCCTCCGGGCGGGCGCTCGCTCGAACAACTTCCGGTCCGAGGAGGTTGGGCGGCTTGTTCTCGCGCGGGCCGCGGACCCTTTTGCTGCCTTTCTTGCTCTTATGCGAGGTGGCCCCCGCTGTGCGGTCGTGCTCCTCGCCTGCACCCATGGCTGCCATGGCCCAGTCGAGCCACCCTCCTCTCTGCTCGGGGTAGCTCCACCTCCTCACCAGCGCCTCGAGCTCCTCCTCAGCCTGCGCCTGCTCGAGGCACCCGCTCCTGCGGTCGTCTCCTCCACTGCTGCCCCGCCTGCGGTCCCCGCCTCGGTCGCGACGGCGGCCCGAGCCCTGCGTGGCCCCCCGTGCCATAGCTTCGAGGCGGGTGCGCACTCCCTTCTCACCAGGGCCCGCGCTGCTAGAGCTCCGCCTGTCCGCTAGGTAGCGCGCGACCGCCCGCGGGTCGATCTCGACGTCCTCACCGGGCAGCGGCGCGTAGGCCGGGCGCTCCTCCGCCTCAACCTGCCGCGACGTGCGGAGCGACGGGGAGCTCGGCGCCGATGGCCCAGGCGATAGGGAACGCTCAGACCCGGGCGGTCCTCGGCTGAGGCCCTCCCTGGGCGTCCCCATCCTCTGCCTTGCCTCGTTCCTCCTGGCCATCTCCGCCGCGTCGTCCTCGTCGCGCTTGATCTGGATGGCCCTGGCCCTCAGCGCCGCCATCCTGGCCTCGCTGCTCGCGCCAGCATCGGCCTCCATCGACTCTGCCTGTAGCTCCGAGTCGACAGAGCTCGCAGCCTCATCATCGCCTCCCTCGTCCTCAGGGGTGGCACTGCGCCGGGGCGGGCTGCGGGAGACCGTTCTCTCCCTTGGTGGCGGCATCGGCAAGGGCTCCCTGACGCGGGCACGCGACGCGCCCGTGCCCCGCGTTGGCCGAGGGGGCACTGAGCGAGCCCTCCTTGCCGGGCTCGCTGGGCATCTCCTCTCCTCCGACGACCTAGACCGCCCCTGGCCCTCGGGCGCGGCGGTTCCGCCGCCCCCTTCCTCAAGCACCTGCGGCCGCAGCTCCTGAGTCCGCGCAAGGGCGTGCGCTGCATGGTCCAAGAGGCGGCGGTGCTCCTGGTTCGCCGCACTCTTCCCGATGGTGCGCCGGCCCTCCACGCGGTCAGCCAGCTCCTTGTACCTGCGCCCTGCCGCCTCGGGGTCAGCTCCTCGGCCGCCACCGCCGCTCGCCTCCTGCCCCGACGACGAAGCTGCAGCCGTCTTCGAACCCTCATCCTCAGACTCCACTTCCTCTTTCACTTCAGTTGGCAGCATCCTCGCAGCGAGCTTGATGCGTGGCTCGTTCTTGCGGGCCTCTGCCTCTGCGTCCCTCTTCCTCCTCCTGAGCTCACGTGGCGAGGGAGGTGGGCACTCAGGTGACGGCCCCTCCTTTTCGACATCACAGCGGAGCGCTGCCAGGACCCTGGCACGGCCCAAGGCCCCTCCTCGGGCCGGGGGGCCGTCCGGCGGCTCGGCGGGCTCGGATTTCTCATTTTTATGTTTGTTATTATTATTCTTCTTGCGGCTCCCACCGCCTCCTCCACCTCCGTCTCCTGGCTGCTGCTCCTCTTCGCGGCCATGAGGCGCCTTCTCGCAGTACTTGTAGTGCTTGACGCCTCCCTCGGCCCAATCCTGCTCACGGTGGCGGCCGCCGCGCATGTCGCAGCAGTAGCCCGGCCTCCACAGCCTCGCAGGGGCGCTGTGCTCCAGGTAGGGGCACCCCGGGTTGAGGCAGGGGGCTAGATTCCTGACCGGCTTCTCTTCCTGGGCGGGAGCCTGGGCGGGCCCCATGCACTCCTGCTGCGCCGGCCGCGCTGGCGCCACCCGGGGTGGGGACGTCCCGGCCCTGCGGGGTCCAGCCTCCCCACCGCTCGTCGTCGGAGACGGCCCCGGCGCAGCCTGTCCGGCCCGCTCGGAGGGGTCGGATCGCCAAGCTGGGCGTCGCTGGGAAACGACCTGAGCGGCGGCGGCACCGCTCGGGCCGCTGTCGCCGCCGCACTTTCTGCCTCGGCTGCCTTCCGCGCCGCCAGCGCCCGATCCCGTGCCATCGAGATGGGGTAGACCCTATGGCACATCGGGCAACCCACATCTCGACCCTCGCCTTGCACGCCGCAGTACTCGCACCACTCGTATCGGGCGCTAGAGTCGCCTCCTGGGAAGGGTACTGGCGGTGGCTCGTCACCTCCCCAGATTCCCCCTCGCGACAGCAGGGGCGGCGACCTGCCGCGAGGGGGGGGGGGGGGGCGAGACGGCAACCTCACTCCCACCGCTCCCTCGGGTGCTGGGTGCGCCCACCCCGGCTGCAGCTCCATCGGTGGCGGTGTGGCAGGCGCCTCCTTGCCTGCTGCCTGGGCTCCAGGACCACCGCTGCCACTCGCCTCCTCGTTCGCCGGTGGGTGATAGACTGCCTCCCTCTGCATCCTCTGGAGGCCCTCATGCTGGGCCTGACAGCACGGCCCATGGGCTTCGCCATCCGTATTACGGCACGTCCGACAGCAGTGCCAGCCCCAGCCATGATCAAGGCTAGCGCAGCTCCTCCCGCACCCATTCCAGCACTGTGGTCCTCCGTCTGGGTCACGCCCCACACGCAGAGAAAGCACGTCTGGATAGGGGTCGTCAAGCAAGCTCTGCGCCCGCCTCTGGCCCTGCCCGTTGTCCTCGTCCGGGGCCATGCCGCGCTTGGTAGGGAACCTCTCCTTCCTGAGCGCCGCCGCCCGGCCTCTTGGGTCGCTCGGGCACTTACGACGCGCGAGCAGCCACGTCTGCAACCGCTGCCACTGCGCATCCTCTCTCGCCAGCGAACAAACCCCCGCCTTGCCAGTGTCCTGCCGCTGCCGGGAGCTCTCCAGTTGGATCAGCGCCTCCTCGACCATGGCCTCCGCGAGCTGGGGGGTGGCTGCCCGGATACCTCAGGCCACGAGGTCGTTGGTCTCTGTGTCCTCCTCAACTGCCCGCCGAAAGATCGCCGGTGCGCCTCCTGTGAGCTTCCAAATCTCCTCACCCCCCAGCTGCCAGACTCCTGGGAGAGGGCTCCGAGCATCGTGGAACAGGATGCGGTCTCCAGGCCCCCCTGCCAGCGCCGCGCTCCTAATGCTCGGCGACAGACCTTCCGACGAATACACCAGCTCCTTGGCGCCTCCTCCTCTGGGGTGCCAGTGGCCGCAGGGTCGCGCGCCGTCCTCGCTGCTGAGTCTGATGGCGCCCTGGCTGAGCTCACCGACGCACGACCTGACGCTCTGCGGCTCCACGGACTCCTGGCCTAAACTCATCGCCTCACCTCCACCTCGGACCGCCAGGGCCACCCTGCGCTGCTTCGCGATCGGGTCGCCCAGCCTCGAGCAGCACACTTCCACATCCTCCCAGCTGTAGCCCGAGCCCCTCAGCCTCCGCAGCGCGGGGCCTAGATCAGCTGGGCCTGGCGCGTCCGCAATAGCAATCTCCGCCTCCACTTGGACAGCGAACTCCGCCCAGCGCATCGCCTCCTCACCGCCGTCGTTGGTCAGGCTGGCTGCCACCGCGTCTGCGTGCCCAGGGCCTCTGGCGTTCCACTCTGCCGCGCCCGGGGGCCACGCGGTGCGCCCTGCACCTGGGGCTCCGGGAGCCGCGAACATCCAAACGACGGCGCCCCGGCGGGCCCCTGCTTTGCACAAGGCACCCGTGGCGCCTCGCCACTCGACGAGGGTCACCGCCCGCCCCGGCCTCATCTGAAGGGTCCGCAGACGGTGCGGCTCACGTCGTGCAACGGCCAGCTGCTTCGCGACCCTGGCGTCTGCATCGCTCTGGCCCTCCCAGACCAGCGCCCGGTGGAGCCAGCCGCGCTCGAGGTGCTCAGCCCAGCTCCCCCGCAAGTCGACGACCTCCAGACCCCTCGACCTGGCCAACTCCACCGCCCCCTCGTCCTCGACCCTGGAGAAGGTGTCCGCGGTGACGTTGTGGCACGTGCGGAAATAGGCGCTCGCGACCTCATAGCCGTAGACCGCCTCGAGGCACGTGACCACCGCAATCAGGAAGCTGTCGTGCCGGTTCTTCGCCCGGCGGTTCTGCAGCCAGCAGTGTACGTTGTAATGTCCCCGCCGTGCATCACTACTCCGCGTTCCCACCAGCCATCCGCTCCTGCCTTGGCTGCGAACGTCACGAGGTTCATGAACTCCGCGATCGCGATGATGGCCTCCTCATCCTCCTCTACGCCGACCGCCTCCCGCAACGCCTGCGTGAAATCAGGCGCGGCGTGGAAAGCGCACTTAGCGTTAACCCAATCGACTGCGGCGATCCTCTGCGGGGCGGCGTCGCCAATGACCCATATCACGCGGCACTGCCACCCGGGAAGCGCCAGCTTCTCGTTGATAGAGAGGACGCCAGGCAGCACGCCCGCAAAGCGCGAGCTCCACTTCGTCCAATCCGCTGCCAAGACGCGCGCCACCTCGGTAGTCTGCCAGAAGTCCGTCCACGCCAAGCGCCCCTGCTGATCATCGCTCCTGGGCCCTGCGAGCCTCCTCGGGCGACCCTGCATAAGTGCGTCGGTAGCGCTCGCGAGGCAGCGCATGGCTGGCATGACGAGGCACCAGTACTGCTGGTTGCCTCGATAGATCTCCATGAAGTTCCAGGGTATGAGCTGGTGCCCGTAGTCCAGGGTGGGGTCTGCCAGTAGATGGGCCGCCTTCTCGATCTTGGGCTCCGGCATCTCAATCGCGCCTTCGCGGGTGCGATAGAGGAGGCCCCAGCAGATCTTCGACGTCTCCCGGCCACCCTCCTCGAGGTCCTTCTCCTCGTTGATGGCCTCGTCGCCAAGGCGCGCCCTGATCCCTTCGAGCGCCGCGTCGCTACTCTGAGCCGCCCTCGTGCCAATGTCGGGCTCGACGAGCACCTGATCGTCCATGAGGAACGAGCTGTGAAAGGGGGCGCTGTCGTCCCAGCTCGCATCGGCAGGGCGGTAGGCTGCATGGTAGCACTTCGCCACCCACGCCCATATCATCCACTCGCCTGGGCTGCCCGCCCAGCCGAACGCAAGGGCCATGTAGACCGCCGTGATCAGGGCCGCGACACCCCACTTTCCCCCCTCAAGGTCCGCGCCGAAGATGCACGCGTCCATCTCGTGCATCACCGCCCACCTGAAGGCGTCCTTGACATCCTTCTTGGCCAGCACAATGTCAACGCCCCGCATGCGCGCCTTCCACCACATGATGATACGGGCGAGGTCCTCGTGCCGCGGCTGGTCCGCTGGGGGGTGGTCCTCCTTGGGGCAGCTCTGGTTGGGGACCGTCCCGTCCCAAAGGAGGCGGCCCTTGTCGCTCATGGTGCGGTCCGGGTTCTGCTTGGGCACCCTCGCCATGTGTGCGCTCGCAACCTTGCTGTGCAGGTGCTCATGGACGTTGGTGCACAGCAGGACACGGCCCTTCGCCGCGTCCTTCCAGAGGGCGTGCATCACCTCGTCGAGGTGATCCTTCGCACTGGGGTGAGACAACGCCTTAAGGCTCGCCGGTACTCCTCTGAACCTCGCCCTAGCCCCCTCCTCGGCCACCTTCCGCGCATACTCCAGCAGCGCGCCCTCTACTAGCGGCTCCAAATTCTTGTCAGAGATGCCCCTCAGGTGGTAGCCATGCCTCTCCCAGACCCCCCCCCCCCCAGGGCGACAATCGCCTTCTCGAGCGACCCCGCCTCCTCCAGCTCCGCGTCTCCTAGCTTTACCACCTCTTTGACCTGGCCCTCCTCAGTCCTGGTGGTCCTGCAAAAAATCGTTGTGGGCCCTAGCCACCGTATCCTCCGGTCTCCTCTTCGAGTCGCACTCGATGATGACCTCCCCTGCCCTCGTTAACTCCTCGATCCTGCCGCCAAGCGCCTCTTCATCACCGCGCTGATCTGGACCCCCCCCGTCGTGCTCAACTTCATCCGCTTGGCGATCTCGCCGAGCCCGCTGCGTGGCCGTCCTGGCCACCAGGTCGGCCATCTCTTGCGAGTACGTCTCGCTGCGCTAGGTTACTGCCTTGCCCTCTACCAAGTCGTGCACGTGGTCCCCGCTGCAGCGGAGATTGAGGGCCTTGGCGACGTCCTCTGAGGTCGACACGATGCGGGTGGGCTTGAGATGAAGCCCACCTGCCGCGCTCCGAAGGTTGAGCGCGCACTGATCGAGGCGGACCTGATGCCACGCAGGGTCGGCGAGGGTCGGGGCGAGCAGGCGCCGAGCCGCCGAGAGCCGCGGGTTCTCTCCTGAGCAGCCCCGCCCCTTGGCGGCTCACTCGACCATGATCCTCTTGGCCAGTGCGAGAAACGCCGCGCCCTCCTTCTTGACCTTGGACAGGTCGACCCCGCGCGACTCGTTGAGCGCAACAAGCGCGCAGAAGGCGGTGCGCGGCCAGCTAATCCACGACTCGTGCGGGTCGCAGAGCTGGATGAGGCCCAGGAGAAGCTTCCTGTCCCTCCTGCGGCGTAAGTCCTGGCCGCGCTGGAGACCGATCTTGATGGCCCGGCCGCCTTGCTGCACCACTGCCTGGGAGGTGCGAGTCTCCCCTGTGAAGATCTCCAGGAAGTCCAGCCGGCGACCTCGCTGCGGCAGGGGTGCTGCCTGCGCGCCGAGCCAGATGCGGATCTCATCCTCAGACGGGCCTGAGTTCATATCCCCGCCTTTCTCGCCTCCCTGACCCTCATCCTCCTCAACCTCTCCTGCCACCGCCTTCTCCAAGAAGAGCGCGGAGTTGGCCAGCGTCTCGTCGCTCAAGAGGCCCACCAAGAAGCCAGAGGCAGGGCGCCTCGTGGCCACAAGGCCCGCGGCCTCTGCGCAGCGCTGGCACGCCAGTGCGCCTGGGTGCGCGGGC
This sequence comes from Prorocentrum cordatum, assembly GCA_963575745.1. Taxonomy (NCBI): domain Eukaryota; class Dinophyceae; order Prorocentrales; family Prorocentraceae; genus Prorocentrum; species Prorocentrum cordatum. Next base: position 305,753 of record CAUYUJ010010158.1, read on the forward strand.
GGGGACCGCGGGGTGAGCGCTAACTCGAGTAGCGCCTCCGAGCCCAGGGCGGGCAGCTCCTGCACGTCAATTCCTGCTCCGTAGAGTTGTCCCACGACGCCCACTCCTGGCGGGACGGGGGCCCGCATGTGGCCCTTGTGCAAGAGCACCCACAGGATATCCTCCTCTCTCCTCGTGAACTCGGCGCCAATGATGAGCTCGACTGCGACCCTGACATAGTAGTCCACCCGCACCGCGCCCAACCGTTTCGTGCGCAGGAGGTCGGGCGGCAGGGCCGCGTACATGCGGTGGTCCATGTCATGGTCTCGGTGGGTGAGGTCGTGGCAGAGGATGCGAAGGCCCGCCTCCGCCTGCGTCAGAAGGCCTGGGACCTCGCCCAAGGCGCCCTCGGCAATCCGCGCTGCTTGCAGCATCTCCTTTCGGAAACTCAAACTCTCCTCCTGAACGGCTATCGCCGTGGCCACTCGCACTCCTGCGGCGGGGCCTCGCGAATCACGCGCGCGGCGATCACGTTGATGATAGCGCACTCCCTGAGCGCGCACTCCCTGAGCTCGATGTCCGGGGGCTCCTTGCTCGAGTGCTGCAAACCGTCCAGCACCTCGACCGTCCCGGGATCCAGAGCCAGCTTGTCGCGGTAGTCGAGCATCGTCCACTCGCTGCCCGCCAGCGCGAGCGTACCTTTCCCCTGCTCGTCGTCCTCGCCCCACGTGATGGGGCCCACGATGGCCTGGTGAGCGGTGACCTCGCCTGCCCCCCCGCGCCCGCAGTGCTGCTGCGTGAACGCGTCCGCCGCCTCCGCGAGCTCAGGGCACCCGTAGTCCACGGCATGCGCGGCAAGGGCCTCCACGTCGTATTCTTCATTCGCCTCCTTGGCCGCTCGTACCCGATTCCGAAGATAACAGCCGAGCAGGCCGGTCTCGGCAGCGATGTGGGCCAGCGCAGGGTCGGTGTCGATGTCGTGCATCGCCTCCTTGCGCCTGGCCAGCTCAGGGGTAGAGTCCGGCAGGTGGGCCCGCTGCTGCTTAGCCTGATGGTGGTTGCCAAACCAGCGGGCGTCCGGGCCCTGCATGGTGACGCGCAGGTGCTCCTCCAGCTCAGTCGGGTTGAAGTCCTTGAGCTCCTGCGGTGATTCCACCCAGCCCAACGGCGGGGGCGCTGCGCTCTCCGCCCTCTCCTTGGCTGCCCCCGCGGCCAGCGCTACTCGGCTGTCACTCTCCTCTACCTCCCGGTCCTGGCCGGCGTTGGGATCGATGCTGCCGCCTCTCCTGCCGTCGACGCCTTTGCCGTTGCCCTTCCCGCCGTCGGCCCCCTTGCCGCCGCCTGCCTGAGCGGGCGCCTGTGCGTCCGCGTCACCAGCCCTCTTGGACGCACCCTCAGCCTCCTGCGCTTGCCTGAGCGCCTCGATCTTCTTGTTCGCATCCTCGTGCGTGCCCACCTTGGGGCCTCCCTTGGGGCCCCCCCGCTTGATCAGCTGCATCTGCCCGAGCGGTCCAGCGGGCCAACCTTGCCGATCGGCTTGTGCGAGTGCGGGCACGAGGAGTTGTGGCGCCCCTTCCAGCTGGAGTTTTCCCAGCAGATGGCGCGGCCGCTCGCTGGAGACTTGGGGCGGCGGTCGATACTGCGGCCGTACTCCTTGCGAGAAAGGGCATGCCCAAGCAAGCCCGCGCCTCCTCGACCTCCCGCGGCCCCTCCTGCCGTTCCCACGGCGTCGGAGCCCCCTGAACCCGCCTTGCCCGCTTTGGGCCCGGACCTGGGTTGGATGGGCTGCGGGGGGGGGACCGCATTGGAGCGGAAGGCTGCCTGCCACTGCGACCTCGCCAGCTTGTTGCGGTGCCTGACCATGATGTCCGTCATGAAGTACTGGTCGGGCTCGTCCAAGAAATATGTCCGCGGCATCCGCAGCCAAGGTCGCGGGCCCCCACTGCTGGTGGGGGGCGCGCACACGAACTTGATGCGGTCCCATGTCGGGTTCTCATCGCCCATAAGCTCCAACATGCGAGCCCTTTTCATCCGCAGTTCCTCGCACCAGCGGCCACACAACTCCGCCCAGATGCCAAAGATGACGTTGGGAGGCCAGGCGTACTCCGCCTCATCATAGAGGCTGAGCAAGTGCTCGGCGGCCTTGATCTGCTGGTCGTAGTGCTCCTGGCCATAGAAGCAGGCCCACGCCCACGACTCGCGCTTGGCATCTTGGAACCAGTGCTGAGGGGTGGACGCGCGCCTCGGCCGCGTCTCTAACTTGTAGTCCTTCGGCGGCACGTAGCCGCCCATGTCCGCCTCCGTCGTCCTCGGGAAGTTCGCGCAGCTGAGGCAGTAACCCGGCAGATGCAGGTGATCGCGCCCCCCGTGCTGGAACGCCGCGAAGCCGTGCGCGATGCTGTTGGTGATGTTGGTAGGGAACTTGATGGACCTGAAGAGCGCCCTCGAGTTCTGACCCACGGACCTCAGTGCGTGGAAAGCGTCCTTGCCGAGCAGTCCTGGGCACAGCGTGACCGTGTAGTAGTCGCACCCTCTGGCCATGAGCACTAGCTGCTCCTCCGCGCGCCCAATGCTGGCCAGCGTGCCCTTGGCTGCGCCGCCCGCCTCCTCAGCGCGCTTGTTGGCCCTCCCCAGCTCGCGCACGAGGTTCTGCAAGCCGATGCCTACCTCGGACTCCGCCGCGGGCGCTGCCAGCGCCCTCTCCTCCTGCGGCAGGGAGGGCGCGCCAGCGTGCCACTCCCTAGGGCGAGTCGCCATCTCCACAAAGGAGGGTGACGTGGGCGGTGGAGCCGTCCATGGCGTGGTCGAGCTGGCTCCTCCTGATCCGTAGAACGCGTTCGGGTTGAATCCCTCCGCGCCTCCGGCCGCGGTGGCGGCCTCTGCCCGAAGCCGAGAAAACCCAGCCCCGGCGGAGGCAGAGTCGGGCCCGCCTGGCCTTCAGGAGAAGCCCGCGCGGGGGCCGCCGGCCTCGGGCCTCCTCCTGCCGCCTCGTAGCCCTCGTGCTGAGCGCGTGCTGGAGGGGGGGGGCGGCGGCCCGTCTGCTGCGCCTGGGTGCTGGCTACCCTCGCCGCCCTCAAGCTCTCGACTCCAGAGGTCACGTCACCCTCGAAGGAGACTGACGCCGACCTCGCTGACTCCTCCTCCCTGCAGCGCGTCCGCCGCCTCGATGAGCTCCGCCAGCAGCTCGTGCTTGCCCACCCCGCTCTCCGCTGAGATGACCCCTCGGGCTGCGCTGTCTGCGAGGCCGTCGGAGCGCTTGGTGAGGTAGGCTGCAACGAGGATTGACCTCAGATCATGGCTCTTCTGCTCCTCGTCCTGCGCCTGGGCTCTGCGCCGCTTCGCGTCGAAGTCGTCGTGGGCATCCTGTCGAGTAGGGGTAGTGCTGCGACTCCGTGACCGAGCCCGCTTGGCCACGAGGTGCCGACTGCGGTCCTTGCTCACCCTCTGGTCCCACGTTCTCTCTTTTTGAGAACATAGGTTATGTTATGTTATGTTATCATTTAAATGAGAACATAGTTTTGTTTTTTTAACGACGAATGAATTAATGAAGCTGCGTTGGTTAATTCAGCTTGCGTGAGCCTTTTAGGCTGGTGGAGTTGTTCGTGGTCGCAAAGTTAACTCATGTTGTTGTTGCCGCGACGCAGCTTTAACCGTTTGCAGCGCGACGACGTCGCGCCATCTGGTTACGTTGGTTGCTACGGCGGCCGTCGCCGATCAATCATCAATGCCTCAGAAAGGCAACGTGGCGTTCGCACGGGTGTTTCATCAGTGTTGCACTGTCGTAAGCGGTTGCTACACAGTTCTTTTGAGTTAGGACTTTGGTCTGACTAGTGCGCGCCTCCTCCTTCAATATTCCGTCCTGTTATCATAATATCCTCCCTTCTCCTCCTCCTCTTCCTTCTCCTCCGTATCATCTTCCTCCCTCCTCCTTCCCCTCCTCGTCATTATGCCCCTCATCTTCTCCCTCCAGCCCCTCCCCCCGCCCCTTCTCCCATCCCTTTTTGTTCCCCCCATGCCCCCCATTCGACCCCTTATCTACTGAACAATTTCTTCGTCTCTTCCACCCTCCGCGGCCGCCCCCCCCGCCCTCTCGCGTTCGCGCCCCCCCGTCCCCCTTCGACTCAGCCAGTGATCAAGCGGAACTGTCCTCGGGGGGGCCTCCGAGAGCGGGCGCCAGCAGGAGGAGCGGGTGGCGTCGTCGACGCCAGCTTTGACGTCAGCGCCGTCGTCGGTCGTTGTCGTCGAATCTGTCTGCCGTCGTTCGTCGTCGTTGACGTCTGGTCATTGGGGCTCTCGCCGTCGTCGTCGCCGCCGCCGCCGTCCGCGTCGCCGTGCGCCGTCCGACGTCCCTCGTCGTCGTCAAGCTCATCGCCGTTCGCGTCGTCTTTCGTCGTCGTTGCCTCGAGGCAGCGCCGTCGTCGTGGCCATCAACGCCGTCGCCGTCGCCGTCGCCCGTCGTCCGACGTCCGACGTCCGTCGTCGTAGCCGTCTGTCGTCGTCGTTGTCGTCGTCTAAGCGCGTCCGCGAGCCGGGGCTGAAACCCCCATCGGAGCCGCCAGTGCGAAGGGCCGCTGGTCAGGGCTCAACGTCGCCCCCCTCCCCCTCGTGGAATTTCGTGCGCCCCTCGCGCTCGGGGCCCCGAGCCTCGGCTCACCCGAACAGGAAGAAGACTGGGAGGAAGAGCAGGTGCGAGGTAGGAGGCGCGAGGTGGAGGAGGAGGAGGAGGAGGAGGAGAAAAAGGAGGGGGGGGAAGATGAGGAGGAGGGGGAGGGGGAGGAGCGGGAGGAGGAGGAGGTGGAGGAGGAGGAGGATAATGAGGAGGAAGAGGAGGATATGTATGTTATGCCATGCTATGCTGCGCTATGCTATGCTGCGCTATGCCATGCTATGTTATGCTGAGCGATGCTATGATATGTTATGACAAACTGCGATGTGCTATGCAGTGGTATGGCTATGCTATGCTGCGCTATGATATGATATGCTGGGCTGTGCTATGATATGATGTGCTGCGCTATGCTGTGCTACGCTATGTTATGCTAGGCTGGGGTCTAAGATGCTAAAGTTCAGCGAAACTAAGATGAAGGTACGCTAAGCTAAACCTGAGCTAAGCTGAAGTTAAGCTAAGCTAAGATGACATAAGCTATGCTATGATGAGATAAGCAACGCTAAGCTAAGGGAACGTAGCTGGGGGAACCGCGGTAGGATACTGGGGGAACCGCCCAGGGCGGGTTACACTGCCTGGTACATGTAAGCCCAGAGAGTAAGAACCCTTCCAGGCAGAACCTAGGTAGGGAACATGGGTTCTCGCGTTGTCCTCGCATTACTCGTCCTACATCCTCCCCCTCCTCCTCCTCCTCCTCCTCCTCCTCCTCCTCCTCCTCCTCCTCTTCCTTTCGGCTACGCTCCACCTCCTCCTCCTCCTTCCTTCTTCGTCATCGTCCTGTTGGGCCCAAGCGGTCCTGCTCGAGCCACTCGTGCTGGGGGCGTATCCTAGGGGCTGTCTGGTCGGTCTGAATATGAATAGACCTGATTTGGTTTGGACTCGGAGACCGTCGTCAACTGTTACTCTTGTTTTTTTTCATGTTTTTTTTGTAGGCCGAGGCGCGTGTTTGCACACGCGGTAGAAGGCCGACCAGAAATGACAGTACATCGGAGCGTCGCTCCAGATTGCACCAGCGCCACCGAGCGCATGCTCGGCCAATACAAGTCAGGCACGCGCCACGCTGCTAGCCAGCGGGGGAGGGCAGAGACAACGATGGAAGATGCGGAAGCGAGTGCGAATAAGAACGAGAAGACTGAAGGGACGAGGTGGAGGAGCAGGGAGGCAAGAACAGGATGATGAGGAGAAAGAAGAGGGGATGGCATTGTGGATGCGCAGGCGATGGAGGCGGCGGAGGGCACAGCCAAGGGGGAGGGGGAGGAGGGGGAGGAGGAGGAGGAGGAGGAGGAGGAGGAGGAGGACGACGAGGAGGAGGAGGAGGAGGAGGTGGAGGACAAGGAGGAGGAGGAGGAGGAGGAGGAGGAGGAGGACAAGGAAGAGAAGGCAGGAGTACCCCTCATTCACTTCTTCCTGTTCCCTTCTCGTCCCTCGCCCCCTATCCCCCCACCAAGCTGGCTCGAAAGTCTGCCAGCGACCGGCTCAAAATTGGCCAGTGATGGGCGCAAATTGGCAGCGGTCAACAGGCAACAGGTCCTAATTGGCAAAAAGTCTACCAGTCTTGTCGTGTTCCACTGGTGTTCCACTGGTGTTCCTTGTCGTGTTCCACTGGTGTTCCACTGGTGTTCCACTGGTGTCCCACTTGAGTTCCACTGGAGTTCCACTGGAGTTCCACTGGTGTTCCACTGGTGTTCCACTGGAGTTCCACTGGTGTTCCAGATGCGCATTTACTGGTGCGTGCCAGCGACAACTGATGCCAGCGCTTTGCAGAAATCTAATGGATACACTTGCGACTGCTTAATGGCGGCAGAGCTACTCTTCGTGACCCAACCTGTCGCAGACCATCCTTTCTTAGACGGGGATCTGGCTTTCCTGCGACCGTTGAGCTTAGTCAGCCTCTGCCGAGAATCGTTCAAACGCCCCCGACTCTCACGCGCGCTCCGTTTGAGCAGATCGTGACACGATGGCGGCGCAGTAGTGAACAACTCAAGCGGCTTGGGCGTCACAGCACCGAAACCGCCGAGCCAAGTATGGATGCGGGCCGCACTGCATATCTTCAATGTGCGCTGCACGCACACGTGCTTAAAAAAAAGGCTGTTCACTGGCTGCTCCACGATAACCCACACCCCCCTGGTCGAGGCGAAAAAGATCATCCATGACCTCGGAGGGGCGGCATCGCTGGGTAGACGTTAGTCCGCCGTCCGCTTCCACTTAAAAAAACATCGCATTCCTGTCCTCATGATCCTCATGATCCTCATCCTCCCCCTCCTCATTTTCTCCCTCCCCTGCCCTATTCCCCCCCCGCCCTCCCTCCGCCACTATCTCACCTCCCCTCTCACCCCATCATCCAACGCTGCTCGTTGATATCAGTGGGGAAACCCTTGGGAATTTGACTCCCCGAGCGACACTAGCATGGCAATGTGGTTTGCCTCTAGTACGTCCCGCCGCCTGTCGTCGCCGAACGGGTCCTGAGCTGAGCGCCTCGTGTGGCCAACGCACATGTTAATCCAGGTCGAGCACTCTGGGCTGAAGTGGATGCCGCCTCCAACGGCGACCGAAGCCGCCAAGAACAACGCATATAACATCCCCTGCAGCGTCGTTGCATCCTGAAACTTTGCGTGGCGCCGTTCAAACGAATGCGCCACTAGGTCATGATCCTTCCTGACACAACGCGTTGCACCGCACTCGCCAGCAAACATCTCAACGAACGAAGTAGTGCGATCAACCACTGGGATGATATCCCACAGAGCATCGATGGCCGCTGTCATCATGACGGCAGTATCCCCAGACGACTCAAGCAGCACGGGTGTGCCTGATGCAGCCAGGCGCTTAGTGATCCTCAGCGACCACATGTAGCCATCGTCATGGCGAGACGGCGGTCGCACCGCCGAACACGATGCTACCAGCGCACTGATCATTCCCAGCCTGCGATAAGAGACAAACATGACTGCTGCGAAGCGATCCACGGGGAAATATCGAGGCGTGCGTTGAGTTCGAAGAGCGAAAAACACCTGAACTCCATAGTGCTGCGGTGCGCGTAGCGGACAACATCCCGTAGCAAACTGTTGAGGCCCTCATCCACAAAGCAATTATACATTTTTGGTGACCCGTGGAACCAGATCCTGAGGGGCGTCGAATCCAAGAAACTATGCACGGATGTGTTTTTGCAATTTAGCAGAGACACTACCCCTACACTTTGATTTCTCAGGTGGTGGTTGTGTTTTCCCCCCCTCTCCTTGTCCCCCCTCGCCGCCCATCCCTCCGCCCCCCTCCCCCTCCCGTTCTCTCATTTTTGTTCTCCTCGCCATTCCTTATCCTGTCCATCCGCTCCGCCCTTTGCCTACTTCACCCCTCTATTCCATCCCTCAGTGCGCCTGCCGCCCCCCCACGGGGGCTATCGGGGTGTTCCTGCCGAAGAACGGCGGCGCCGAGGCACAGGCTCACCGGGGCGGGTGGGCGGGGTGGAATCGGCGACGAGTGAAGGGGGCGACGTGGGGATGAGCGAGTGGGAAAGGGCGAGGGGACGGAAGAGAGAGAGAATGGAGGATTGCGGGCCAGACAGCAAAGCAGCATAGCATTTGAATGCTCCGAACTCCTGTCTGCAAGATGGCACGCTGCGTGGTGCTTCGGCACCATGCCAATCATCGCAGCGTATGCACAACGAACATGTAGTATCACCAGCTCTTTCATGCGTTCTTGAACGGGGGGCGGCACGATAACTGGATGGGCCCTCATGTGGTCCATGAACTCTTGGAGCGTTTCCCCCGCGGCCACCAAATGCACCCCGAATATGTTGGCCCCCCCATGTCTGCGCAGCATGTCCAGTGTGAAGCTCAGGAGGAGGCCCGTCTCAGCAGCCTTGAGGCTCATTGGACCGCCAGGGTGCACAGGGTTCTGCGGGAGGGGGGGTACGTTTATGTTGTCCAGGCTACATGTTGTTACCCCAGGAGCGTTCTGTGCGCGGGCGCCGAGGCGAGGCCATCTTTTCGCGACGAGGCTTTGTTAATTGCAAATGTTGCTTAACCCCGAAAGACGATGCGAAACGATGGCTCCTGGAAGTCGCACCCACGCTGCTTGCCCATCATCTTGGGAGTCAGGTTGTGCATGCGCATAGGTCTAGCGATGTTGTTTGATTCTTGCCACCGTAGTAAATCATTCTGGAGGTTCCTGAAACACGTGTCCAAGACGGCCGAATCTGACCCCACAACGCCCCATACGTTCTCAAGCACCATTCGCCATAAGCACGCGGAAACGAATCTTTGCACAACCCCCAAGTGCAGACAGTGCATAGCATCTATAGCAAGCGTTCGAACTGGTGATGTCCCCAATTCGAGATCAAATAGTGGGCACCTATGTTGCACCGAATCGAGCAACGCATCATTCGCCCCGACCCTGGGGCGCCAAAAGACGATGCGAACAGGCGGGCTGCAGTGCTCCAATCGAGCAATGTCAAACAGTGTGTCCGAGGGCTCCAAGCGGTCGCCGACTTTCAAGTCAGCGCCGCCAATGCGCACACGTTTAAACACACATCTGCTTCTCATGTTTTTCTTGCTGCTTTTAGCTTTGAACCACCTCAGTGAATTACATAGGTCGGTAAGTTCCTTTCGGCTGTTCACATCGACTCGAACCTCGCATTTAGATACCGCCTCCTCGTAACTTTCGTGTCGTCGAAGTAACCAATGTGACATCACTAGGCCCTCGTCGAAAAGCTCGGAGCGTTCACTTTCACAAAACTGGCAACAATTGTGGTTTTGGCTCCAAGGTGACAGTCCCAGGGTCCGCGCGTGTTCGCACCAATCCCCCTTCACAAAAATGAGGGCAGCTGTGCACCCCAAATCAAGCTCGTCTGGCACCTGGTCGCCTGGGAACGGCTCGCCCGTGTGCATGTGCACGGGGCGCGATCCAGTGAACATAGATTTCAGCTGCCACTGGATGCACTTCAAAACTGGGAACGTCGTGCACCACGCTCTACAGCCGCAACAGCACTCATCGCTGTGGCGGATGGTACATAGCAAGAACCGTTTTGACGATATGAGGTTAATCATCCAAAACCCGCATACTGTATCTGACCTGCCCGCCGCTTGCTGGATATACGACACACCGTCGACGTAAATGCCGACTGGCACAGGGGGTACGCCTCCAGACTCCCGAGCTTTTTCAACCAACGGATGCTGCGCGTAATCTGGCAAGTCCAGGATGCACTCTTTACGTTCAGCACGGGGGGCCCGTATAGTCTGCATAATAGTAGGGTCTTCAAGGATCTCGTCTCGCAACGCCTCGTGTCCAAGTCGAATTGGCACGTTTCGAATCGTTCTTGTTATTGAGTGGTTCACGTTCATGGGGACAGGGGTAAAATATAAGTGTTTCGGTTCAGGCAGAACCGCGTCAAGATGTCTTTGATATTTGCCCGATTGAGGGCCCGCCTCCCTGGCGTACGTCTGAAACGAACCACCTGGAACCTTAGCCTTGGCACATAGATCACAGGCCACGCATAAATGCTGAGCAGTGATCCTGCACGCGCCGTAGAGCTGCAAGAGAAGCTTAAGCAAGTCCGCCCCAGCCTGGCGCTCCTCGCCAGAAGAGTCCCGCCAGGAGGGCGGTGGCATGACAGGTGCGAGGGCGCAGCCCAGACGCTAGACGCTAAACAGCTGCAGTACGTTCCGCAACGTCCGATGATTGAACGGCGCGCCAATCTTCAAACACAATTACACATGTGCGACCCGACCCAGACGTTGGAGCCCCTAGGCACACAGCGTTAGTTACTATGCGATGCTATGCTATGCCATGTTATGCTGCGCTATGCTATGCTATGCTGCAATATGGTATGCTGCGCTATGGTATGCTGCGCTATGTTATGATATGTCATACCATGCCATACCATGCCATGGTACGGTGTGTTATGCTAAGCGTTGTTATGCGATGGTGTGATAAACTGCGATGGTGTATGCTGTGATATGCTTTGTTATGCTGCGTTATGCTATGATATGCGGGGCTGTGCTATGGTATGATGTGATGCGCTATGCTATGCTACGCTATGCTATACTTGGAGGTGATCCGCTACCGAAGCTACGAGGAATGTAAGTTGCGATAAGATAAACCTGAGCTAAGATTAATTGAAGCGAAGCTAGAATGGCATGCGCTAGGCTACGATGAGATACGCAACGGTAACTAAGGGAACGCAACGGGGGGAACCGCGGGGCGGATACTGGGGGGGGGCGCCCAGGGTGGTTTACACTGCCTGGCTCATTTAAGCGCAGAGAGCACGAAACCGTATAGGCAGAGCCTAGGTAGGGAACATGGGTTCTCGCGTTGTCCTCGTCTTACTCGTCCTACATCCTCATCCTCCTCCTCCTCCTCATCCTCCTCCTCCTCATCCTCATCCTCCGATTCCTCCTCCTCATCCCCCTCCTCTTCCTCCTCCTCATCCGCCTCCTCCTCCTCCTCGTCATCCTCCTCCCGCCTCGTCATCATGTTCCTGCTCCTTCTCAGCCCCACCCCATCGCATCCGTCGCATCCTCCGTTCGTCTTCAGCATGGTCCGTTTTCCCGGCCGCACCCCTGATCACACCTGTCTCGTTGTTCATCATACGTATTTGCACGAGGGGGTCGAGGGAGCGGGAGGCCAGTGCCTTGGTTGGTTCGATCATCGCACGTGGTCGGGAGTCACCGCGCACACTCGAAACTGCATACCGTCGTTCGACGGAGGTTGCCACGCCAGTGCGTGAGCGCGAGCAGACCGAACTGCAAATCAACAGACGCGAGCACATTGCGAGGGGCACTAGCCCCGCGTGCACAAGCACAGAGCTGGACTGGGCATTGACCCCCAACGTATGTTTGGGCGTTCCTGGTTGTGGCCCGTCTGACTTCCGAGGCTACCCCCTTGCTTTGTCGATGTCACCTCCCCTCTCTCGCAAGCTCTCATTGGCTTTATCTACCTGGCCCGTCTCTCCTGCCCCCCCCCCCCCCGTCCATCCATCTTCTGCATCTCGGGTTACACCCCCCTACCTCTGTAACCAGTTTTCCATCAGTCCGTATATCGTCGATCACCTCTCTTTCTCTCTCTCTCTCTCTCCTCCTCGTCTCGCACGTCTCTCTCTCGTCTCTCTCTTCCTCATTCTCCCTCTCTCTCTCTCTCCGTTCGTTCTACATATCTCTCTCGTCTCTCTCTCTTCTCTCTCGATTTCCTCTATCTCGCTCTTCTCTCTCCTCTCTCTCGTCTCTCTCTCTCTCCCGCTCTCTCTCTCGCTCTCTCGTCTCTCGGTCTCTCTCTCTCTCTCTCTCTCTCTCTCTTTCTCTCTCTCATCTCTCTCTCTCTCTCTCCATCTCCTCCTCTCTCTCTCCCAGCGTTCGCTCATTTAGCGCATTGCCGCATCCGCAGTGCACCCGCTAGTGGATGCATTGCCCCCCCCCGCTGCCCGAGGCACGCGTGCTGGGCAGTGTCTTCGGCGAGTTGCATCGGCGACGGCCGATGCATCGGCGGGACAAGGAGCCGCGGGCGGGGGCAGGAATGTCAGGACGTCAGGAGGGCCAGGGACGCGATGAATACCTGAACGGAGAGAGCAAGGCAGCAGACTCAGCAGCAATGGGAGGAACGATGAGGCGTTGAGATGGGCTGGTAGAGCGAGAATGGGTGTTAGAATATCGGCATAGCAGGAGGTAGGGGGGGAAAATGGCGAAAGAGGAGGGTGGAGGAGGTGGTGGGTGGAAGTGAGCGGGTACGTTGTGAGTGGGCAGGGACCGCAGCAAACATCATCTGCGTCGAGGCGATGCTAACTCTTTGCTTACACCGAGCCAGCTGCGCAACCTCGCAATGCGCGCAAACCCTCCTACTACGTCGAGGGAAAACGCGGCGGATGGCCGCAGAGGCACCCGAACCCCACGTACTCTTGCACGCTTCAAGAGGAGAGATGTCGCTGTGCGCTTGCGCGCGGCACCATGACAAGGCACAGCACACGCCACGCAATGTTGCAGCTAAGTAGCAACTGGGCTGCAACAGAAAACGCGCGCGATGGACTGCAAGCCCGCAGGCTGGCTCGCTGCTGAGGGGGGGCAGGCGCGTGAAACTCGGCACAGACGCTTCTCGGTGGAGAATGAGATGCTGAATGAGAGGGTAGCGAGTTATATCACATGAGGGGGGCGGCGAGGAAGGAAGAAGGAGATGGATGAGGCGAACGAGAAAGAGAGGTTAAACACGGCTCTCATGGGGGAATGAGAGGGTAGCGAATGCTATGAATGGGGTTGGGCATACATTGAGAAGGAGGAGGCTGGGTCACTAAAGGACGACCAGAGTTAGAAGAGGATGATGGGGGAACGGAACGATTACTATGCGATCCCTCGCGTGCTACGCGAGTTGAAAGAAGTGGGGCTGCCCCCATATGCCTGCCATGAGCTACCACGTGCAGGCGCGCCGTGCGTTGACACGAAAGTCACCCTGAGCGAGTCGGAACATGAAATTTGTAGCATATCTCCTATCCACAGACGCCCAGACAATCAAAATGAGAACATTACGGCACACCGCGCTGCACCGTTGCACCCATTTTAAACAAAAAACGCACAGTCGAACTCCGAGAGAGTTCATGTCGGCCAAATCTTGCTCAAAACTGGCCCCCAGGAAATTCATCGCATTTCCACCGGTGATCCACTGTTCTCAGGTTGAAATCCATCGGCACTTTCCTTGTTTTTTTCAGGTAAAGTTGCATGTTCTCATTTTGATGCCCACCGTGTTTCCACCGGTGTTCCACCGGTGTTCCACCGGCCTCCAGAGGCCGCAGGGGGTGGTCCTGAGGGGTTGGGAGGGCGCCCGAGGTGGTCTGAACGGCTTACAGGCGCTCGCGCGCCTTGTTTCCTGAGGTTTAGACGTCGGAGATAGGATCGGGTTCCACTCTGCTCAGCTCGAATTTTTCATCAGTGCCAGGCTCGCAATATACTCACCCCTGCGCTTCTTGCTGTTGCCCCGCTTGCTCGCAGACTGGCCAGACTGTTCATGCTTATCACTCTTGCGCTTGTTGTCCCGCTTTACTTTGTCGAAGCCCAGCAGAACCTCAGCCTCCTCCTCGACGCCTGCGATGCTCTCCGAGAGGCCCATCACCAGCGCCAGGCCACGCGAGAACTCCTGCTCACCGATCTGTTTCTTCAGCTCTGCGAGGTTCTTAGCCGACAGGATCTTCGAGACCACCACGTGCTGCTGCACCTCGTTGTCGAGGCGATCCCTGGCCCTCGTCAGCGCCTTCAGATGGGCGCTGTCACCCTCCTTCGCCCGCGCCCAGTCCTCGCCCAGGCTGGCGCTCATCATCGTCGACTGATGCTGCGCGACCACGCCCTGGTACGAGGCGATCACCTTCTTGGCGCTCACCAGCGCGATCTGCGCCTCGCTCTTCTTCCTCTTCGGGTTGGCGGTCTGATGCTTTTTTTAGAAGGGGCAGCAGGCGTATAGAGGAGACGAGTGGGATGAAGGAAGCGAGGATGCGAAGGCTGAGGCGGCCTAAGGCTCGCCCTCGGCGCGGTTCTCGCCGCCGCCCTCGCTGGCGCCACGCGCCCCGTGGCCCTCGGCGCGGCTCTGGCCTCTGCCACCCGCCGCGGGCGATGCCCCCTGAGGCGCCGCTGGCTGCGCTGGCCGCGCCCCCGCCTTCGCTGGCTGCGCGGGCGCTGCCGCCGCTGGCGCCGCCGCTGCACTGTCGGCGGCGGCGGCGCCCGAGGCGCTCGCCTCTGCCGCAGCCATCTGGCGTGGCGGGCCCTCCAGCGCCTTCGGCCCCCCCCCCCCCCCTGCTTTGATACTCTAGGACAGTAAGATGTGGAGGTGGAGGCAGCGAACCTTCCAACGCCAGACCATACACATGCATACGCATTGCACACACATACACAAACACACACACATACACAAACACACACACATACACACACGCACACACACACACACACACACACACACACTACCTCCACATCCACATCTTACCGTCCTTGCTCCTCTGGGCAGGGGAAGCCCCGATGATGATCCCACCTGGGCGTCGCTCCGAGAGGCCCACTCCTCGCGTTTCCTTCATGTCGTCGTGAACTGCTCGGTGAGCCCACGGACGACAAACAGGCTGAAGATCGACTCGCACATGCCGTCGCGCATGATCCAGGGGGGGGGGGCCATGTTCATCGTCTTCCGCGCGTACTTGCTCGCCTGCGGAGGAGGGCGAATGAGAAACACGAGGGGGCACACAATGAGGAAAGCAATCAGAATAATGAGCAGGATTATGATAGTGGAGGCGACGACGACGACAATTGAGAGGGGTCGCCATCATCCAGCCAGCTTTCCCGCCTTGCCGATGGGCAGGTATATTTTTTGCCAGAGCGATCTCACCTCCTCTGTCTGCTTGACGTAGGTGGTCGTGCACTTCTCGTGCCTCTCTTTCGCCCAAGCTGATTTGAAATTCGCTTTGGCGTTCCGTCCGAGCGTCGCCTCATACTTCGCCTTCCGCTCGGGGTCCTCGAGGGCGCGCTGCCATCTGCTGGCGATGGGGCCCTTCTTCCCGTCCGTCTCCACTTCGAAGCTCTTCTCGGCGATCCGCTCCCAGAACTCATATTCCTCCTTGTCCTCTGGGTCTCGGTCGATCAAGCCGATGCCGTACTCCACCGGGCCCCGGGGCCACTCCTTGGCGCGCTTGAAATCCCACCCGCCTTTCCTGGTGGAGCAGCTCTTTGAAGCGCGGGTTCTCGAACGCCGCGACGAGCGCCTTCGTCAGGGGAAGGGCGCGGTCGTCGTCGAGTGGGCCAGGCCTCGCCAGGTCGTCCTCTGGGTTGCATCGGTGTTCGAAAAAATCCTCATCCTTCTCCTGCTCTTCCTCGCTCCTCTCCTCCTCCCCCTCTTCCCCCCCCCCTCTGCCTCCTCCTCCTCCGCATCGCCTCCTCCTCCGCTTGTTCCTTTTCCCTCCAACCTCTCTTCAACCTCGCCTCCTCGGAATGCCGAGCTCGGGTAAGTGGCGGTGGTGTTCGGTGGGGCCGCGCATCCCAGACCCGCAGAATCCTGGTGCTAAAGGCTTGGGTAGTGTTCTCAATGATTTTTTAAGAGAAGGCTAGCGTTTTTGCATCCTGCAGTCTTGGCGATGGCCTTCGCTGAATCCCACCCTGGGGCTACCAAGAGACAAACAGACCCGCCAGCGCCCTCGAAGTCCCTCTGCAACTTCCCCGTCTTCTGGGTCAGCTTGGGCGGCGTGAGGTCCTGAAGGTGCGAGCCCTGCCTCTCTGCCTCGTCTTTCCACCTCTGCTCTCTCATCCATCATTCCTCCTCGCCCTCCCCCGCCCCCCCCCCCCCCCCCCCCCCCCCTCCGAACCCCCCTCCTCAATCGTAGCATTGGGTGCATGGGGGGGGGGGGGGGGGGGGGGGGGGGGGGGATGCGAAGTAGAACATGCAGCAGGAGGAGAATCGCGAGGACGTGGGTGGAGGAGTGGGCGAGGCCGAATCGTGAAGCGTGAGCGAGGAAGGCAGCGAGAGCGACGGATTCGGGCCGCCTCCGCGAGGAGCGACGTTCGAGGGCGAGCTCAAGCAGGCGCCCTATCCACCGCCGCTCTCCCTGCCCTCGACTCGCTCGCCTCGATCGTCGACGCCCTCGCACCCCCCCGTCACCCGATGTGTCCTCCGTCTTCTCCTCCGTCTTCTCCTCCGTCTTCTCTTCGGTCTTTTCCAAGTCAATCTCCCCGCCCGCTCCTGCCCACATCGAGCCCAGGGGGTTGTTGGACCCCGTGCCTGGCTCCTGACCAGGGGGCAATGGGCTTGGCGATCGATCGCGCCCGCGCCTCTGCGACAACGAGTTCTGCGTTGCCTGCCTCAGTTCCTCCTCCTCGCGCTTCTTGGCTGCCTCATCCTCGGCGGCGTCCTTCTCAGACTGGTGAATCGCCTCCTTCAGGCCATTCTCGTCCGAGGAGGAGTCGTGCGCGTAGCTGTAGAGCTGGGGGCTCGGCGTGAAACCCGTCGGGCACGCGTCCTGCTTGTCGTGCCTGCAGATCTTCCTGAGCTTCCGAGCAGGGGGCGTGGTGGGTGCGCCACTTGGCGCGGTGCCGCTCGGGACGGGCTCCTCGCGCGGCCCATCCTCCTCTGGCGGCTGTCGGGGCGGCGTGGGCGCGATCATCGCGTCGAGTTCCTTCTGGAGACTGCTAGGCTCACTGGCCACCTGGCTGGCCTGCTCCGCTGGGATGTCCTCCTCTGGCTGCCGCGCTGGCCCCGCTGCAACCGACTCAACCAGCGTCTGCGTCATCGCATCCGCGGGCACCGGGGGCTGGCTTGCTGGTGCGGCGGCATCCGTGGCAGCATCTGCGGCGTCTGCCATCGCGCGGTCCATGCGTTGGTCGAGCTCAGCGGAGTCAAGTGACTGACCGTGTGAATCGACGAGGACGGGGCTGCCAACTGGAGACGACATGGTGGCACCTGCCGCGAAACTTGCGTAGATGGGAGTTGCTCGCCAGTCAGGCGGCACGATACTCCAGTTGATAGACATATCTTGAGCCACAATACTGTTACGGACTGGCGTGCCCCTTGGGACCTCTTCGGGCCCCTCTCGGCACCCCTTGGGCCCCCTTGATGCTCAGTTGTGCGCTGTTGATGGTGCCATGTCGAGTTCGAGGGCGAGTTGCATTGTATTCATGACCTTTCGAAACCCTCATCGCTATGATTTTGGACTTGATTTGGGCGCGTGGCCCCCAGGAATGACCGCCCCCCTCTTTGTATCACACTTTCTTTCTGAGCCTACTGTAACTGTACGTGGTGCGTTTGTGCGTTTATTCGTTTCCATGCTCGCGTTAACAAGCGAACATTGAGAACCATGAGGTCAACCTTGAAACGCCCGAGTCCCAGGCGCGTCGCTTGATCCGAGCCGAACGCGAACCCCCCCCCCCCCCGACGCCGATTGCTTGAACGTTTACCCGCTGGGAGGGGATCCTTGGATGCTTGACCCCCCTTCCCACATCCCCCGCTCGAAACATTGCCGCGCCCCAGCTCGGGTAGGTGCCGTGACGTCCCTGGCGTCGTTGGCGCCGCGGGTAGCGTCGACGCGGCTACCCCGATCCCCTGACAGAAGAGAGCGCGAGCATTTTGCTCGCCAGACCCCCCCCCGAGAAGCCCGGTGACGAAGTTTGGGGACGGGGAAGGCTGCGAAGGCCGAGAGGAGGGACGGTCGAGGAGAATGAGAGGGGCACGTGGTGATACGGACGAGACGTACAAAGAGGAGAGGGAGTAGGGAAGGATAATGAAAGGCGACCGATTTAGCAGAGATGGCTGCGCCATGTCTGCACTTCGACGCACAATCGGTGCCTCTTGTCGAGAGCCAGCTTGCATCACCAAAAGCTCTCCTGAGAGAGCCGCCAGAGCTGCCCTGAATCAAAAATTAGATACAGGATCTGAGTTCGACGAGACCCCTGCGTATGATCACAGCAGGCGAATGCATTCAGGACGAAAAGCAGACGTGGCAGGGCGAAGTCTCTGGCTGCCGAGCAGCATCGCCCCGTGCACTACCACGAAGTTGTGCCGCCAGAAATGTGCAGAGCTCTTCGTCGTGAGCCGTCGACGTGTTCGCAGTCGTGGTCGTCACTGGAGTGGCCCCCGCCGATGTGGCAAGTCGATCGTCGTCGCCGTGGGCGTCGTCGTCGTCGCCACGCGTCGTCTTATCGAACGTGCCTATGCGGTCGAGCTCCGCTCGGCGCCGTGCCAGGCCTGCGATCGACAACCTGGAGAACGCAGCGACATGCTGTTCGCCTGCTGGCTTCCTCCGCCCACCCTGTCTCTGACTCGCCCCTCCGCTCCCCCACGCTCCTCGCCCTCCCATCCCCCCCAAACTCCCCCCCCCCCCATCCTCCTTTCGTTTCCCTCCACCCCCGTTGACGCCGAGCAAACGAGAAACTTACAAGTCATCGAAAAGACCGACGGGGATGGCCTCGGTGGCCGCGGCCTCGAGGTCGAGCTTGCTCTTCTGGCGCTTCAGCGGGCCAGCCGCCGCGCTCGCCTATGGGCGCGGCACGAGACAATCAGGACGTCCTCAATCCTCCTGCCTTCCTGCCCTTGCCCCTTTCTCATATGTCTGTTCCTTCTGCTCGTCCGTTCTCCTGCGGAGCCCCCCCCCTCGTTTTCCTTTCTGTTCCCTCGTCTCATCCCTGCCCCATTACATGCCTCACATTCCTCTTTACCTTCGCCGTCCTCGCTCCCTCCCCCAACCCAATATCCCCCTCCCCCTTCGCACCCCTGCCAGTTACTGCGCTGAGTCATCTCCCCCTTTCACCCCCTTCCCCCCTCTGTCCCCCTGCGGTCGCCTGAGCCCTCGGCCTCTTCTGCGGCAGCGCGTCGTGCATCACCTCCTTCTCCGCAGCCTTCGGCAAGTGTTAGTCTCTCTCTCTCTCTCTCTCTCTGTTTCTCTCTCTTCTAGACATCTGTGTGCCTCCTGTCTGTAACTGCTTGCCAGCGCGCCTACCAGTCTGCGTGCCTGCGTGCGTGTGCGTGTGCCTGTCTGTTTGTCTGAATGTCTCTCTGTCCCTGTGTTTATTATTATTATTATTATTTCTCTCTCTCTCTCTCTCTCTCTCTCTCTCTATCCGCTCTCTCTCATCTCTCTCTCTCTCCTCACCTCTCTCTCTCTCTCTCTCTCTCTGTCGTTCTCTCTTCTTCACCCTCGAACCCTCCTTTTCTTCTCAATCTCTTTTCCTTCCCTCCCTTCTTTGTTACCTCATTCCGCGCTTCCCTCGTCCCGTCCGCGCCCCCCCCCCCCCCCCCCCGCCCCCCCCCCCCCCCCCCCCCCCCCCCCCTCTCGGCATCCACAATCCCCACCCAACCCCCTTCCCCCATTTCCACCTGCACATCCCCCTCCTCTCCGCGGCACACCTCCACGAGCCCTACCTCTCATCTTCCTTCCCCTCTCCCTCTTCCCCTTCTTCACCTCACCTGCTCCTCCTCCCCCCCCCCCCCTCCCCCCCCCCCCCCCCAATTCCCCCCCCCCCCCCCCCCCCCCCCCCCCCCCCCCCCCCCTCCACACCCTCCCCCCCCCCCTCCTCCTACCCCCCCCTTCTCCTCCTCCTCTCTTCTCTCCTCCACTCCTCTCCTCCTCTTCCCTCCAGTTCCTCTTCCCCTCCTCCTCCCACATCTCCTCCCTTCCCCCTTCCTCCTCCTCCTCTCCTCCTCCTCCTCCTCCTCCTCCTCCTCACTTCCTCCCTCCCCTCCTCCTCCTCCTCCTCCTCCTCCTCACCCCCCCCCCCCCTCCACCCCCCCCCCCCCCCCCCCCCCCCCCCCCATCCTCCTTTCCTTCCTCGCGGCGCCTCAAGCGCGCCACTGGTGCTGGCAGCGGCGCCCACGCGCGCCGCGTGAACCTCGATGGCGGATTTGTCCACCGCCGCCTGGGAGTCCACCTGGTCGGAGCTGGCCTGGGAGATCACTTTGTCGGAGACGGCCTGGGAGTTCACCTTGTCGGAGTTGGCCTGGGAGTTCACCGTGTCGGAGTTGGCCTCGGGCTTCGCCTCGTTGGACTTCTCGCGGCCAGCCTCGGTCTTCACGTCAAGTACCGTGGCATCGGTCTTCGCTGCCTTCATGGCTGGCTTGGAGGCCTTGGCGGGCTTCGTGTGCTTGGTGGCCTCGGGCTGCTGCTCTGCCGTTTTGTCGTACTGCTGCTCTGCAGCTTTGTCGTGCTGCTGCTCTGCCGCCTTGTCGGTCACGACCAACTCCGCGGGCTCCCCCTCGTGGCTGTCGGGCGCCTTGCCGTGCGTCTTGATGTTTTTTTCTTTTCCGCTCCTCAAGCACCGCCTGATCCGCCTCCTTGCTCACGAACGCTCTGAGGCAGTCCTTCATGAACTGAATTGCGAGGTCCTCGTTTGCGTACCTCTTGATCTGAATGACCTGGCGATTCTTCTTCGCCTTCGGGTCCGTCCTCCAGAGCGCCAACCACTGCTCGCTGCCTTTCTTCACCCGCTGGATGAATACCCGCAGATCGCCCTGCATGGCATCGTCGAGGATGTTCGGCGACCTCTCCTGGCCGCTGCTGGTTATGTCACCGAACACATCGCTGTACTTCCGCTCGGGCACCGTCCAGGTCATGCCGTCTGGCCAAGTTGCGAAGATAGTGTCGTTGTCGCCCTCCCTGGCCAGCGCGTGATCCACCTTGCCCTTGTCGCAGTTCTGCGTCCGCCAGGCCGCCTGTGCTTTAGTGTCTGATCCCCCCCCCCCCCCCCTGTCTGATCCCCCCCCCCCCCCCCTCCTCCTCATCATCATTAACCTACTCCTCCTCCTCCTCTTCCTCCTCCTCATCCTCCTCCTCGTCATCTTCCTGCTCCTGCTCCGCATCTGCCTCCTTGTCCACCTCGTATTTTTTTCGTTTGCTTCCGCCTCCTCCCCCATCTCCTCCCTCAAGCTGACTCCCTCGTCGTTCCCTCATCCTCCACCCCCTCTCCCTCTCGTCTGCAGCTCTTGGAATTCCAGTGGCATCAACTGGAAACCCATTGGAAATCCACTGGACTCCCACTGGAGTTCCACTGGAATTCCATTGGAGTTCCACTGGAGTTCCACTGGAGTTCCACTGGTGATCCATCGCTCGCGCTTAGGGGTCGGCGGTTGCGCCCACGGTGGTGCCTGAAGTAGCTGGTCGAAGCCTACCTTCCAGATCCCCACCGTGGCATCTGGCACCAGCGCTGCCTGCTTGCTGCCAGGGGGCGATTGGCCATTCTCAGCTTCGGGGGCGTCTCATTGTCCTCGTCCTTGCCCTCGTCACTGGGCGCGTCGCCACCCTCGTCGGAGTCGGCGGGCTCCGACTGCTTGGCCGAGGCGCCGCCGTCCGACTCGTCGCCGCTCTGGCCATCGCCACCGCCGCCGTCGTGCTCTGGCGCGCCGTCTCCGCCCGGAGCGAGCTCCGCCGTCGCGCCCATCTTGAACGGCACCGCCCACTTCGGCGTCGCTTTCCTGAAGATTTTTTCAATTTCCCGTCGTGCCCTTCCGTCCTCCACCATCCACTCATCCACTCCAATCCTCTCATCCTTCTCCCGTTCCTCCCCCACCGATCGTTCAACATAATTGCAGCGCGGCTCCTCTGAACCGCCTTGTTGACCGTCATCAAGATGCTCCTGATGATGCGCGCTTTCTCCACCGCCCAGCCCTCGGCCGAGTCCGCCAGGTGCCGCGTCTTCTCGTGGTGCTGTGCGATCTTGAGGGTGGCAGCCTACGGGCAACGCTCATTTGCTAATACTCTCATGCTCATCACTGGTCTCCTCCGTCTCGTCCCCGTTCCCTCACATGCTGCCCCTCTTCACCTCGCCCCCTGACCCCCGCTCGACTCCCGAATGCGCCTCGCGCGCGCACTTGGTGGCCAGCACGGCCCCCGCCGCCCTCGTGGCGAGGGCGAATGCCCGCAGGTTCGCGACGTCGGCCTCGCCGATCTCACCGGCGTCGCACGCGGGGCCCCAGTCCACGGGCGATGCGTGCGGCCTCCATATCGAGAACAGCAAGTCGGAGTCCTTGCACGCGCCCGTCTTGGCCTTCGGAGGGCGCGACAGTTCGCTCATCCTCCCCCCCTCGTGTCCCCCCTCATCCTCTCCCCTCTCCTCCTTCCCTTCATTATCCTCTTCCTCCGTTTCCTCATCTTGCTCCTCCGTGCTGCTCCTCCTCCCCGTCATCCACTCCATCACCAGTCGCTGCCCTTCCTGCAACGTCTCCTCCTGCTCCGTCTGCAAAACCTCCCCTCCCATTCGCCCTCCTCCTCCTCCTCCTCCTCCTCCTCCGCCTCCTCCTCCTCCCCTCCCACCTCCTCCTCCTCCCTCCTCCTCCTCCACCTCCCTCCTCCTCCCCCTTCCCCCCCCCCCCCCCTCTCTTCTCTTCCTGCCCATGTTCGTCCTGCTCCTGCGTTGCTGCTGTTGCTGCTGCTCCTCTCCAGTTTCCCATCCCCTGCCCCCCCGCCCCCCCCCCCCTTTTACCCGCCCCCCCACCCCCCCCCGCCCCCGCATATCTCCGCGGAGGAGGGGGGGAGGGGGGCGAGGAGGAGAGAGATGGGGGGGAGAAAGGAAAAGGAATACGAGGAGGAGGAAGCGGGGAGCGAGGAGGAGGGATAATGCGGAGGAGGGCGAACATGGTGAGTTGGCGCATGGGGGGAGGAGGGCGTAGGAGAGGGAACTATTACGAGAGACAGAGACTGAAAGGGAGAGGGAAGAGAGAGAGAGAGAGAGAGAGAGAGAGAGAGAGAGAGAGAGAGAGAGAGAGAGAGAAAAAGAAGAGAGAGAGAGAGAGAGACAGAGAGAAGAGAGAGAGAGAGAGAGAAGAGAGAGAGAGAGGAGAGAGAGAGAGAGAAGAGAGAGAGAGAGAGAGAGAGAGAGAGTGAGAGACAGAGAGACAGAGAGACAGAGAGACAGAGAGAGAGAGAGAGATATACATAGTAGTATGATGTTGAGAGAGGCGCGCCCAATGCTTTGGGCGGCATCGCGGCCGCGCCCCGCAAGCCACCGCCCCCCCCCCCCCCCCCAGCGGCCGCGGTCCTTTGGCCGCGCCTCGGGCAGAAGAGGCTCGCCAGCGGGGCGGCGGCGGGCGGCGCGGGGGCGGTGTAAAACGGTGCGTTCACACCCTCTTCTTCCTCCTCCTCCTTCTCCCTCCTCCTCCTCCTCTTCCCCCCCCCCCTCCTCTTCCTCCTGCTTGAAATGGTTGTCATAGCCCCTTCCTCCTGTCCCTGATCCCCCTCCTCTGCCGCCCCCCTTCCTCTTGAGTCAGTATCCCTTTGATCATTTTTGCTGAATCCCTTTCCTCTCGGTTTTTGTTTCGGGCGATGTCAAGTTATGGGGTAAGAGAAGGAGGTTTTGTTTGAGCCACGCAAGTACTTCACTAGCATGATAACGTAAACCCAGCAAGCTGGATGAAGTTGAGCCATCACCATGGTAGACAATAAACGGTTCTCATTTCAATGAGAACAAATGAGAGCATAGAGTTGTTCTCTAAAAGAGGGAACATGGGACCAGAGAGCTGTGGTCGCGCGGGGGGCGGCACCTGTCGCGACCGCCGCCCGGGGCGGGGCGGGCGCGCCAGCGGCGGCCCCCGCCGAGACGGGCGACGCGGAGCCTGACGACGACGGCGTGGAGGAGCTCGTCGCGGCCGCCCGCGCTGACATCGAGCTGATCGAGATCGCGAGCTACACGCTGCAGCAGGCCCTGGACAGGTCCCTGACCACGCTGACTGGGGCGCCCCTGGCGCCCCCCGAGGCCGGCCCCCCCCCCGGCTGGCGCGGCCAGGGGCGCGCCCGCGGCGGCTCCGGCGGAGGCTGCGGAGGATGCGCGCGCCATGGCCCGCGACCTGGTCACGCGGCTGTCCAGCGCGGCGGCGGGCGTCAAACCGGCCATCCTGGGCTCGTCGGTGAGCTTCGACGCCCAGTTCAAGCTCGCCGTCCCGGACGCGAGAACGGCGGCGGCGAGGCGCCTGGGGGCGGACGCCGCATGCCCGGCCGCTTAGCGGCCGAGGCGGCCGCCCCGCCCACCAGCGCGTGGCGCCGCCGTCGCGGGGCCTTGGCTTGGGCCAGCCTCACGGCGCGGGGATGCGGCGCCACGGGGCCCGGCGCGCCCCTCCGGCCAGGTGGGCGCGGAGGTGGCGTGGGCCGTGGTGGCTTGTGTAACTCGAGTTCGTGCAGTGCAGCGCGCGCGTCGCCGCCGTCGGCCGGCGCGGGGCGTGCAAGCCGCCGGGGGAGCCGGGGCTTGGGCCAGGCTCATGGCGGCGCGGCGCGCCCGCTGGCCCGGCGGCGCGTCGCGCGGCGGGCGCTCTCTGCCTAGGCTTGGGCCGGGCTGACCGGGCGGCGCGGCGGTGACGGGGGGCGCCGGCGGGGCGACGCGGGCGCAGTGCGTGGACGCGGCACTCGGAGAAACGGTGACGATCCGCCTGCCCCACGCCTTGCCCCGCCGTCTCGCCCCTGCGGTCCCCCGCCCCGGCCTCCTCTGCTGCGCTCGTCGCCGGCGCCCTGGTCCGGGCTCTCCGGGTCGCTGCCGCCGGGAGAGGCTGGGGGGGGATCCTGGCGCGAGTACCCCACGCGGTCGCCCGTCGCGCCCTGGGACGTCGGCACTTCTTCCTGACCGCGCGTGGCACCACGCGCCAGGTAGCCCCCTGCCGCCCCCGTCGTCGCCGGGCGGGGCTCGGGCGGAGGGGGGGGGGGCGGCGGCCTGGCCCCCTCGCTGCCTGACGGGAGGTGCAGGACTTGACAGGCGAGGCCGCGCGGGCGCCGGCGAGGTGGGCGGTAACCCAAGTGCGGCGCTCCACGCCCCTTGTCGGAGCGGTGGGCGCATCGCGGGGGTCACGGCTGACCCCGGCGGCGCGTGGCCTGGCTGCCCCGCGTCCGGGGGCCGCTGGGGGGCCGGCGCGCTGGGGGGAGGGCGCCACCGCCCGCGCGGCGCGTGGCCGAGTTCCGGCCAAACTCGGCCACGTGAGGCGCGGACGGAGGCGTTGACGGGGCCGCGGGCCCTAGTGGCTTGTCGCCCTCTCCCCTCCTCCCCCCCTTGGTTCTTTTTGTGGGGGGCTCGGGGGGATGGCCGTTGGGGGTCCGGCGCGCTGGTGGGAGGGCGCCACCGCCCGCGCGGCGCGCGGCCGAGTTCCGGCCGAACTCGGCCACGCGGGGCGCGGACGGGAGCGCTGACAAGGCAGCGGGCCCCAGAGGAGGGCCGCCCACCCCCCACCTCCCCTTCCTTCTCCTCTTCTCGTAGGGGGCTCGGGGGGGGGGCGCTGGGGTGCCGGCGCGCGGGGGGGAGGGCGCCGTCGCCCGCCCGGCGCGTGGCCGAGTTCCGGCCGAAGTCGGCCACGCAGGGCGCGGGCGGTAACGCCCCGACGGTGCCGCAGAGGATGGTCGCCTCCCCCCTTCCGCCCCTCCCCTCCGCGCTTTTCTTCGCATGGGCAGCCCAGGGTGGGAGATGGTGCTGTGGGAGGGGGCCGCCCCCCTCGCGGCCACACGGGCCCGCGGCTGAGGCGTTGTGGGGGGGCCGGACGCGCCCGTCCCACACCCCTTGGCGGACGGGGGGCCGCGCTCCCCCGTGAAAGGTACCCCCTGGGGCAGCGGCGCCCCCGGCTCCCCAAGGCGCGGGAGCCGAAGGCCCAGGGGGCGGATGTTTTCCCGCGCCGGGGAGTCGCCCGGCCCCTCGGAACCCCCCCGGGGGCCGTCCGGAATAACATAGTCCGAAACATAGTCCTGCTGTTGTTTTTTTCTCCCTCTGGTACTCCATGCTTATCCCTGCTCTTTTTCCCTTCCTTCCATCTGTCCTTCCGTCCCCTGTTTTAGGGGGGCACCAGATTCATGTGACAGGTCAAGAAGATATCGGTATCGGCGGGCCGTTTTCGAGGCCCGAGGCCGTCAGAAACGAATCCAGGACCGAACTTTGTCCCCTGGGAGGGGTCGAGAGCTCTGGGGGTCTGGCGGGGGAGTCCGGCCTTTGAGAAGACGCCCCGCCTCTCAGAAGCCCTCCTGACTTGCATGATGAATTAGAACGATGAGAGAACGTGTGGGGCCCTTGCTAAAATGCCCCTGTCTGCTCAGGCGGCGCTCTAAAGGTCGCTATGAGGTAAAAGGGGTCTGGCGAAAGGATTTTTGAGTTGCTTCGCCAGTCTTCGGCCTCTTCGGGGCCCCTCCCCAGGCCCTGGGGCCGACAATTATCGACTCAGGGTTGAGAGCTGGCCCCAGGAAAAGCCCCAGGGTCCAGGACCCTTTTCCTTCAGGACCCCTTTTGCCTCGTAACAAGAAGGTGTCCCGACACATGCTGCGTTTGTGTTCGGCCGCCGAGCTTTAAGCAGAACGATTTTTCGGAATCGTCGAGGTCCCGCAAGTGTGGATGGACCTTCCGCGCGTGCGCTGTAAAAGCTCTCCTGCCTGCGAAGATGGAAGCCTCCTGGAGGGGGGGGGGGGGGCACGCCCCCTCCGAGGAAAAGGGCACACCGGTCCTTCGCAGAAGGCCCCCCTCGCTCCGCCCCCTTGGCGCGTGCCGCGGACATAGCGCGGGCAGGCTGGGAGCTGGGCGCGCACGCTTTGACGCCGTTTGACCCGGGGGTCGGCTTCTGAGCGAGACCTCAGCCGGGGAAGTTGTCGCGGGCGCTCTTTGGAGGACGCCCCAAGGCTGAAAGCCGCAGAAAGCTGTGCCAGGGACGGCTTCAGAGAAAGAGGAGGAGCAGGAGGAGGCGGGGAAGAGGATGACATGGAGGGCGAGGACGAGGAGGAGAGGAACGATGACGAGACGACACCCATCAGATTCGCCACCGTAGCTGCCGCCGTCTTCGCCGTGATGGGTTTTTGTCGTCGCTGTCACCGTCAGCGGAGGAGGGGGGAGGAGGAGGAGGAGGAGGAGGAGGAGGAGGAGGAGGAGGAGGAGGAGGAGGAGGAGGAGGAGGCGGAGGCGGAGGCGGAGGCGGAGGCGGAGCAGGAGCAGGAGCAGGAGCAGGAGCAGGAGGAGAAGGAGGAAAAGGACGACGACGAGCGACGACGAGGACGGCTGCGACAACACCCTTGGACTTGGCCGATGTTGCTGCCGCCATCGACGCGGCCGCCGCCGCCGCTGCCGCCGTCGCCGTGATGTGCGCCCTGCTGTCATCGCAAACGGCTGGCGGCAGCGGAGGAGCGGTCGCCGCCGTGAGCGTGAACGTGGCCGCTGCCGCCCGTGTCCAGAAGGCAGAAAGCATCACCAATGTCGCGCTAGTCGGAGGACCCCGCCAGCGTGTGTGCGAGTGTGCAAGAGCGACCAGGCTTTGGGCACAACAGGCGCATGACCACAACGCTCGCAGTTTGAAGGGCCGCGCGCGCAGTTCTCCCTCCCCGGCTGTCGCCGCCGTCGGGCGCTCGCACCGCCAGGCGCCGCCGCTGGGCTGGGGCCGGCGAGAGCCTCGGCCGCTTCGGCGGCAGCCGCCCGCGGCGCGCCGTCGTCGCGGCTGCAGCTGGTACGGCTGCGCCAGGCGCGGCCTCCTGCGGCCTCTCCGGGGACGGCGTGTCCACGTTTCGGTCGGTTCGGCCGCGTCGAAGTCGGTTGCGCTCGCTCGGCTTGGTTCGGTCGGCAGGGGCGCCGTTGCCGCGTCGTTACCTCCTTCTCGGCTGCCGTCGGTCGATTCGGTTTTGGTCGGTCCTGGTGTCGCTGACGGTTTGGTCGGTCTCGATTGCGCTGGCGCCCTGGACGGCGTTAATTTCGTATCCAGTTTTCGGGGCGTCGCGAAAAGATGCGGCCAGCGTTTTTGTTCACGGTTTCGGCGTCCAGGGAGGGATTTCGGGCCTCGTGGTCATGAACCAAATACTCAAAGCGCCGCAACACGGGGGCGTGGGATGGGGTCGAGAGCGCCTGGGCCCACGTCGTAAAAGCATCACGGCGTCAGTGGTCTGGGGGAGTCAATGTGTCCGCCGCAACCAGGCCTCCATGGGGTCGATCTGGGCCCAGACCTCGGTGGGCGTCGCCGCAAGGCCCCGTATCCTTTGCCAGCGGTTCCATGTCCGTCTGGACCCTTGCCAGCGATTCCTTGAACTGGCGTGCCTCCTTCTCAGCCCTCTCATTCCCTTCGTCGCCTCCGTCTGTCACTTCTCTCCCTCCCCGCCCTGCCCCCTCCTCGCTGCCCCACTGCTTCACCTCTCCTCCTGGCCCTATCCCCTCGGCCCACACGGCCCGGGAGCGTTCCAGGACGACCCAAGATAGCTTCAAGACAGCCCCAGGGGCCTCCAAGACGACGGGGCACAAGCCATTGCTTTACCTTTTCAGTGTAGTTTGCTTGTACGCATCATTGTTTTTTCGGCCCACGGAGTTGCCGAGACGATCCAAGAGTCCCCAAACGCTTCCTTAAAGACTGTCCAGAGACCCTCCAGAGACCCCCGAGACAACCCAAGAAGGACCCAAAGGCGGCCCAGGAGGCTCTCCAAGAGGGCTCAAGGAAGGCTCCAGGAAGGCCCCAAGAAGAGCCGAAGAGCAACCCCAGCACCAAGAGCGCTCCCAGACAGCCAAAGAGGCCACCAGGACGAGCCCAAGAGGGCCCCAGGAGGGTTCCGAGAGAGGCCTACTACGAGGAACTTGAGATGATTTGTTCCAGGCCCTTCACCCCAAGATGGCCCCAACAGCCCCCCAAAGACCCCCGATGCGCCCCCAAGAGGCTCCAAGAGAGCCCCGAGAGGCCAAGAGGCCACGAAGATAACACAAGAGGCCCCCGAGAAGCCCCTGAGACCCTTCCAAGATGCCCCCAAGGAGCTTCCAAAGATATCCCAATATGCGCCCAGCAAGCCTCTGGCCGTCAACCCAAGCACGAGACCCCGTCTTCAGCAGCAGGCTTTTCGCCGCGAGCCGATTCTTGGAGGTCCCGTGGTCCACATTCGAGTCAGGACGCCGAAGAGCGGAGGACCGGGCCCCCCTCCTCCCTCGTCCGCGAGTCAGCAGCGCGCAGAAGGCGGTGGTTCAAGGCGGTCGCTTGCTAAGAAGGCAGGGGCTTCTCGGACCATGTCCTGTTTCCGAAGAAGTCCGCCGGGAAGCCTCCGATTCTTCGCCCCCCCCGTTGCCTTCCTAGAACGTTCACCCCCTCGCCGTCGGCGGGCGACGTGCAGGCACCCGGGGGGCCTAGCCGTTATGCCTCGGCGCGTCTGCGGGGCCGCAGCTCTCGAGACCCCTCCGCGGGCCCGTGCCGCCGCCCCCCCTCGGCGATCGAAGCGCTGTCCCTGCCCTCGCTGAGGCCTGAAGGTGCCAGTGCCGCCGGTGCCGCTGCCCGTCCTTCGTCCCTCGGAGTGGCCGGATGCATGCACCACATCGATTGGTCGGCCAAGGAACCGATAAACTCGACGACGCAGTTCGGTGCATAGGCGCTCCAGTATTCCGCGGGTTGGGAAGCTGGGGCTCCTTGGTCGCCCAGACGACTTGGCTTGGCGTACATCTCGAGCCCCTCCCAAACGCCACGGCTAGGTTCGCCCCGAAGATTGCCCAAGGCCGCTCCAAGAGGGCCCACGATGGTTTCAGGACGGCCAAAGCGGCCCTCAAGACGCTCCAAGAGGCCCCCCAGAGAAGCTCCAACAGGCAAAAGTAGTTTCATTTCATTGGGGAAAGGTAAATGTGTAGCATATTCGCTTCTTCGGTCTTCACAGCGTCCAAGACGGCCCAAGAGGCTCCGAAGACCGCCCCAAGACGGCCCAAGAGGTACTCAAGACGGCCCCAAGACGTCCCAAGTGGGCTCCACGACGGCCCAAGAGAGCCCCAAGACGGCCCAAGAGAGGCCCTTGAGGGCCCCAACAGGTTCGCAAGAGTCGGGCCGGGCGAAAGGGGGGGATTGGGAAACGGGGGGTTACGAAATTTGCTGCATGCAGCTGGTTTCGGCTTCACCGAGGAGCCCATTCCTCGATACATGGGCGCCTCCCGGCGCCGGGAGGCGCCGCGAAAATCAGCTACGCGAGCTGATTCTCAAACCCCCCCTTTGCTATCCCCCCCTTTCGCCCGACCCGAAAGAGAGCCCCAAGAGGGCCGCAGGAGGTCCCCAAGAGCGTCCCGAAGGGCCCCGAGAGGGGCCCCAAGACGGTCCTAGCTCCCCAAGTCGGCCCAAGAGGGCCCCAGGACGGCCCAAAGAGGGCCCCAAGACGGCCCAAAAGAGCCCCAAAAGGACCCCCAGGCAGGCCCGGACTGTTCCCAAGTCTGTCTGCTCGATTTTGGCATGTCGCACCAAAACCTTACCAACACAGTAAGTCCCAGAAATGCCATGTTCATGTCGGGCGTAGCCCGACTTTGTTTCTCGCGAGGTAAACTGACTGAACTGAACTGGGCTGAACTGAATTGAACTGAACAGACTGGTCGCAACCGTTACGCGACGGTTTTATTCTCGGCCGCCAAGGACGCAACCTATGGCGCAACCGATAGGAGACGGTTTTATTCTCGGCCGCCGAGGGCACAACCTATGGCGCAACCGATAGGAGACGGTTTTATTCTCGGCCGCCGATTCCGTTGCCATTTTGGCTCAAACCATTTTGGCTCAACCTGCCTCGCCCGCGCGCGCTCGCGCCGAACCCGTGCGTTGATGGCTACGGGGGGCCGCCCGTCTTCGTGGAGGCCCACTTCGACACGCGCGTCGGACACCGCTGCTTTCGGCGCATCTGCGGCGAGGCGCCTCTCCCGCCGCAGACGCCGCGATGCCTGTGAGGCCTGGCTGCGGTCGCACGCAGGGGCCGCCGCGCCTGGCTCCTGGCAGGACAGGGAGCAGGCCGCGCGGCCCGCGCTGGTCGCAGCAATCGCCCAGCGGCGCGTCCCTGGCAAGGCGCGCCGGCGGCGCAACGCTGCTCCCCACGCGCGGCGCGTGCCTCCTCGCGGGTTCTGCCGCGCCTCGGAGGCCGAGCTGGCGTGGACGGCAGCCTCGGACAGCAGGACCGCGGGTCCGATCTCGCTGTCCCGAGGCCGCCACCGCTGTTGCATTTGGATGCCCCGCCCGTTCATGTGCAAGGGACGCCTTGGATTTGTACTTGCGGTGCCGCGGTCTTCCCGCCCTTCGTGCAGCCCCAGGCCGCGGAGTCCCAGAATCCCTCGCCCGAGGAGTCGCCGCGCGCGCCTCCGACCCTGTCTCCGCTCTCTCCGCCACCGTCGCCTTCGTTGGTGGGTGGTGAGGAGGTCTTGGAATGCGAGGTGGAAGACATTCCTGGCCCGCCTGCCTCCACCCTGGACCAGCGGTTCTGAGAGATGGGGGTAGGCGCGGAAGAGGCGTTGGCGGGCCTCGACGATGAGCAGCGGCGCATCTGGCTAGACGGAGTTGACGGCCTTGCAGGTGGCCCGCCCGAGGCCACCCTCGCCGTTCTCCCTCACGGTGCTCTCCTGAGCGTGCAGGCGCGCCTTCTGGTGCGCGAGGAGGGCATGACCCCCGACGACGCCCTGAGCCTCGTACGCGACGCTTTCGGAGACATCAAGCGCAGGCATCACGTTCTCACCCTGATCGTTGGGGCGAATAGCAACTTAACCGTATGAGTGGTGGCAGTGAGTTGTCTTTGTACGAGCAGGTTCGAGGCGAGATCGAGTTCTGACGTCGGCATCTTGAGATTTGCCGCTCGCTTCCTCCACTGGCTTCGTCGCTTGTGCATTGTCATTGCCACGCCATGCCATATTGTGTTGGACGTGTCCTGTGCAATACTGTGCTGCCGCCTCGGCTCATATTGTCGGCGCCCACGCGTTGGCGTGAGGGCTTGGGGACGTTCCCCAGTGATCGGCCCGCGCAGCACCTCACCTTGTCCTGGCTGCCTGCGCGGGCGCCTGCGCTCTCGGCCTCTCGCCTGGCGTACGGGCGCCCGGGGGGCTCGAGCTGCAGGATGCGGATCGTGGCGCGCTGCGCGCAATGCAGCTGGAGGGGAAAATTCTCGGCCGCCGAGGGCACAACCTATGGTGCAACCGATAGGGGGCGGTGTCATGTTCGCCCGCCGACGGCGCAACCTATGGCGCAACCGATAGGAGACGGTTTTGTTCTCGTCCGCCGAGGGCACAACCTATGGCGCAACCGATAGGATACGGTTTGATTCTCAGCCGCAGCGGGCGCAACTTATGGCGCAACCGATAGGAAACCGAGCTGGAGCAGGAGGAAGACGAGGAAGAGGAGGATGAGGAGGAAGACGAAGAGGATGAGGAGGACGACGACGATCAGGATGGGGTGGAGGACGGGGAGGAAGACGAGTAGCACGAGGACGACGTGCGGGCATTCGAACGCGCGCGGGGCCACGCCCGATTCATGCTCGTCGTTTGAGGTGGCGGCGGGGCCCAAGCGGCGAGCGGTCTTGTGATTTATTATGCCCGGGCGCTCTGAAAGCCAATGCGATGTGCGCCCCCGCGCTAACCAGGTAACGGAAAGAGCGAGGTACGAGTGATGACGTCTTTATGGGGCGAATCTTTCTGGGGAGGGGTTCCAGGGGAGGGGCGAAGCCCGCGTGGCCAGGGTTGATGGCCAGCTTCCCTCGTAGTTTTTCCCGTGAGGCGGCTCCCGGGCGGCCCCCATGGCCCGTGTCCTCATATTTCCCCAGCGTCCTAAGTGGGGTTCCTGCTTTCTCTGAGCACCCCGCGCAGGAAAAGGAACAGGAACCCATCATCATCATCATCATCATCATCATCATCATCATCATCATCATCATCAGCACCATCATCATCATCATCATCATCATCTTCACAGCATCATCATCAGCATCATCATCATCACTATCGCCATCATCATCAAAGTCAGAACCTACACCATCATCATATTCAGCATCATCACCATCATCCCTACCATCACCACCATCCACATCATCATACTCCACACCATCATCATCATCATCAGCATCATCAGCATCATTCTTCATCATCACCACCATCACTATCATTAACATCACCATCATCACCACCCGCCGTCTCTTAGTCACACGTACTCACACACTCACACAGTCACACTCATCAACACCCGCATCTTCATCATCACCCACTCCCTCACCCACTCACTCACCCACTAATCATCATCACCATCATCGTCGACATCACTCCCACACTCATTCACACTCACACATACAAGCAGATTCAAGTATTCACGCAGTCACACGCTCATGCACTTATTTTCAGGAAGTCTGAGGCGAGAGCCTCGTCTGTGAGTGAATTTCGGGGAAGTCGCACGCAGGGGCCCCCATCTGTATGGGGCCCACAGATCGTGTTAGCGATCCGAGCGGGTCATCGGAAGCCTTAGCAGTCGTCGATTTGGGGCTCGCGAGGCTTGAGCATGGAGGAAGTATCAGGCGGGAGCCCGTGTGAGTGAATCGCGAGGACGTCTCAGGCGGGGCCCCCTTCCCTATGGGGCCCGCACTTCATGTTGGCAATCCGAATGGGTCATCCACATTTTGTAACTGTCGTCATTTTTGGGCCCCTCACGTTCGAATGGTGAAGTAGCTTCAAGCGGGAGCCTCGTTTGCTGGTGAATTGCGAGGAAGTCTCAGGCGGGAGTGGCCTCCCTATGGGGCCCGCGCTTCTCATCCAATTCTTGTGGCTGTCGTCATTCTTGGGTCCCTCACGCTTGCATATTGGAAAAATTTTAGGCGGGAACCCCATCTAAGATTGCATTGCGAAGAAGTCTCAGGCGGGAACCCCTTCCCTATGGGGCCCGCGCTGCACATTGGCAATCCGAGCGGGTCATGCGAAACCTAGACCAGTCGCCAATTTGGAGTTCCCTAACCATGCTGGGATGTTGAGGAAATCTCAGGCGGGAGCCTCTTCTGTGAGTCAGTCGCGGGGAAGTCTCGAACGGGAGCCCCCTCGCTATGGTGCCTGCAGCTTCATGTTCGAATCCGAGCGAGTCCTCGGGATTTCGTATCTGTCGTCGCTGTTGGGCTCCTCAGGAACGAATGGTGATGCGAGCCCTCGCGGGCCTTTCCGAGCGGGGTCACTGTTGTGTTCTGAAGAGGGCCACTCGCTCGACCCATCAGACGAGGAGGAAGAGCAGGAACAGGAATTGAGGAGGACGACTGCGGTCGGGCGCAGCTGGAAACCCTGTGTCCGGGCCGGGGGTGGTAACCCATCCTCGGCCGAATCGGGCGCAATGGGAAACCTTTGCGTCCAGGCTGGGTGTGGTGACCCATTCTCAGCCGAATCGGGGGCAGGGGTAAACCCTTGTCTCTGAGCTGGCGGTGGCGACCCATTGTCAGCCGAATCGGGCGCATGGGGACGCCCTTGCGCATGGGCCGGGGGTGGTAACCCATCCTCGGCCGAATCGGGGACGGGACAGCCCGTGTTTGTGGGCTTGCGGTGGCAACCCATCGTCAGCCGAATCGGGCGCTGGCGGAAGCCCTTGCGTATGGGCCGGGGGTGGTAACCAATCCTCAGCCGAATCGAGTTTCACCCAGACGACGAAGCGGGAGTACGAGGAGTGCGCGCCGGGCCAGCTCTTTCGCCCCCGTCACCTACCCCAGGGAATCTGGCTGCAGGTGCACGGCTTCAAGGAGTCCCCGATCTACCGGGAGGTCGCCGAGGTGCTGCTACAGGGCGCCGATGGCTCTGACGAGACGACGGCGGCCGCGGCGCGGGCGAGAAGCTAGCTGATGTTCAGGCCCAGCGAGCATGAGCTCGGGGCCCCACGTCGCGCGCTGCTCGGGGTTCACCCAGACGCACGCGTCGTACTTGACTTCCACGCTGTCGCAGGGCCGCAGGGTCAGACGCTGCGCAAAGCGTCACCATCGACTGCGCCAGGCATGGGGGCGCTAGTCGCATGGGGATCTCGGGCGAGAAGCGGCGGCTGCACCTCTACGTCATGCTCTCCCGCGCCACGCGCGCGCGGGAAATGCTGATCCTGCGGCCGCCCGCGCGAGAGTTCCTGGAGCGCGGGCCGCCGAAGGCGCTCCGGAGTTTCGACGAGATAGCGGAGAGCTCCAGAATCGAGGCGGAGCAGCTCGCAGCACGGCTGCGCTTCGCGCTGCCCCCCGCTCGAGCGCGGCCGCGCCCGCCGCAAGGCCCGCGGGGTTGCCCCAGCGGTCTGGCCCGCGCGGTTGCCCCGGCGGCCTGCCCCCGCGCCCCGGCGGCCCGCGGGGTTGTCCCAAAGGCACGGCCCGAGGGATTGCCCCAAAGGCTTCGCGATCTACCCGTCGGCGAACGCGCGCGCGCGCCGGCCGGGGCGGCGACGGCGCCGAGGAAAATCGGCTCGTTTGCCCCGACCACGG
This sequence comes from Prorocentrum cordatum, assembly GCA_963575745.1. Classification (NCBI taxonomy): domain Eukaryota; class Dinophyceae; order Prorocentrales; family Prorocentraceae; genus Prorocentrum; species Prorocentrum cordatum. The sequence goes on from CAUYUJ010010158.1 coordinate 340,972, forward strand.
GGGAAGGGGAGGCGCGCGCGGAGAAGTGGCAGGAATGATGAGGACGGGGGAAGAAGCAGGGGGAGGGCGATGATGAGGAGGAGGTGGAAAAGGAGGAGGAGAAGGAGGAGGAGGAGGAAGAGGAGGAGGAGGGGGGGGAGGAAAAGGAGGAAAGAGGAAGAGGAGGAGGAGGAGGGCAAATAGAGGGCGAGAGGATGGTATCCGCTATGGCGGCGAAGAAAGGACTCAGGGCAAACTAAACCGATTCTCATGACCCAAAAGACCACCAAGAAACCCCACAGACACCAAGTAACGCCATGGCTCCCAGCAGCGAGCGTTGACGTAACAAACTCTGAACACCAAGGCTCCCCAGAGCGCGGGGGCGTGACAAACCCTTAACGCCAAGGCGCCCATGAGCGAACGGCTACGTAAAAGTTTATGAATACCCGGGCTCCCGACGGAGAGCGGTGACGCAACGAGCTCTCATTGCCGAGGCCCCCAAGAACCAGAGGTGCCATGAGCCATCTCGGGCAAGGTCCTGCAGCGATCTTTCCTTCCCTTGCCAGCCCAAGTGACGGAAATGGCGAGGCGCGCCGGGGCGAAGCCTTCTGGGGGGGGGGGTCCACGGAAGGGGGGGGGCGCGCAAGACCCTGTGTTAATGGCCGCCGGGGGGGTGGGTTCTTAGCATTCTCCCGAACGAAGCAGCTCCTGAACGGTTCCCATGGCCTGCTTCTGATATATATATATATATATACATATATATATATATATATATATATAGTGCGCGTGTTTGAAGGATGGGGTACTCCTGGAGCCTGGGCCGTCTCTCGTCTGAAACGCTTCGGTGCCAAATGGTCGTGAAGCTAACGACGCCTTTTCAAACGACATGCTCTGATCCGTAAACTTACGGCTCAAGTTTTTTCAGGGTCCAATGCCGTTGCAGGGAGCCCAACGCCTCCTTCTTGCGGCAATCGCAGGAGCCTGGCTGGCCCCATCGCCGCTGCGAGTCTGGGTGGGCGCGCCAGGCGACGCCCTTCGGGCGCCGATCTGCGCGGCCCCTGCTCCCGCACCGCGGCTGAACGCGAGCTGCCCGGAGGTGTGCCCAGACCTCGAGGAGGTGCTGGAGGAGCTCCGCGCGGAGCGTGCTGCCCGTGAGCGCCGGGCGTCGGCGGCGGAGGATCTGTCGAGGGGCGTCCGAAGGGGGGGCGCCGTGGTACGTGGAGGTGGCTACAGCCATCGCCAGCAACCTCGCCTTCTACGCCAGCGCGGCGATCGGGTGCGTCTGCTTGCTCGTGGTCTTCTGCGTCAATGGCTGCCGCCGTTGTCGCCAAGCCCGGTCTCCAGTCAGGACAGAAGGTGCTGCTGTTGTACGGGGGCGAGCCGGACCTCTGGCACGAGGCGAGCGTCCTCCGGAAGAGATCCGAGACGATCTACAGGAGGATCCACGGGGAGGACCCGCCGGCGAACCACTGGCTCTGGTTGATCTTGACGGCCGACCGCGACGTGAACCCACAGGATCTCCCCGCGCCCGGGGATCTGCAGGCGCTTCGCTTGCTTGACGCGAAGGGTGAGGTGACTGGGACCATGTATGGCCGAGGGCCCGCTGCTGTGTCTCGCCACGCCTTCCGCGCTGGGCGCGGGGGCGGATCGCTAGATGTGCCTCTCTTCCTCCGTGCCAAGGGCGTTGCCGACGATGAGGAGCGCAAGGAAGGGGGTGGTGGAGATTCGCTCGCCGCTCGTTCGCCGCCCGCTGCCGCGAATGGCAAGGTTTGGAGGATCTCTTACTTATCCGACCAGATCTTTGCTCGCGGTGCCGAGTTTCCACCAGGCTTCGACGGTCGCCAATTCACTCTTGTCAGGAGGGGCGACGCCGACGCGATGACGGTGGCCACTCCAGGTGGTGTGGTGCAGTGTTACTCCGTCCCCGCCGACGCCATTGATGAGGACGCCGACACGAGGGCCCTCCCAGTGGCGTGGCGGAACAACGCTCGCCGTCGCCTTTTCGTTGAGGCCGTCGACCTGATGCAGCATCACGACTATGGGGGCTCGCCTCTGGAAGGAGAGCCCTCCACGCTCTGGTATCTGGAGGAGATTGCTCGCAGTGGAGAGGGGGGTCCCGTTCAGCGACACTACAACTGGGTTCATCAGCTCAATGCGGATGGCGACCGCTCCGCGCATGAACACTTCTGCATCATGAAGGTCCTCGAGTTGGCGGCTGAGATCGACCTGCTCAACACCCCCACCCTGGCGCCGCTGGAGGCGCTCGGGGGGCGCGCCATGCTGATCGAGCAGGCGCATCTCAACTCGCCTGGCAGCCCCGACTACACCGGGGCCGATGACTTCATGGGGTGGGGCCCTGGGCGGGGCAAATCGTTGGTCGCACCTACTCATGTCAAGCACGTGGCGGAGAAGGCCCGCGACAAGGCATCAGTTTATAAAGAGCTTCGGAAGCACAACGAGGAGTTGCGTTTGAGGAGACCGCCCAAGGGCCCCAAGAAGGAGGGCCAGGGCGGGGATCATCCATGATGGACGAGGACGGCCCCCCCCCGCCGCCTGAAGGGGGGCCGAGATCTAGGGCGCTCCCAGCTTCTCAGCTGGGTTTTCTTGCCGGCGTCGTTGCCGAAGAGCGTGACGTTCCGCGAGAACTATTTCCTCTACCACATGTGCCTCAGGAGCCTGCTGCAGGTGTGCATCTCTCTCGTGGCGTTCGGCACCGTATCCAATTTCGACGTCGGCTCACGGATGAAGTGAATGAGAGCATCTGGGCCCTCAATTGGCTCGCGGGTTCTTCTGCGACCGATGCTAAGTTTTCGTCGCTAGGCCAGCGTGCCACGGTCGACCACCTGTATAACACCATCAACTCTTTTCGGCCGGCCTCCGAGGTGGTCTCTGACGAGGAAGCCATGCGTGCGCTTCTCGGGAGTAGAGCCCCCTACGCCGGGGACGATGACTTGACAGTGGTACCCTACGACCGTGCTCTGGTGTCGATCCCTGGTGACGGGCGGGCCCCCGTCTCGCTGACCGAGGTGCTGCCACCAGACGCCGCGAAGATGATCGTAGATTTTGACGCCCGCCTGTTCAAGGACGACAACCAGCGGGGGGCGGAGGTGGAGCGGGGTCTCGAGCATATTGGGCCCTACATGGACCCTCGGCTTCGCTTCAGCCGCCGCAGCTACATCGACTTCATTGGGGGCCTTTTTAGAGGTGGGCTACTCGCATGGCGACGAGCCGACCAAGTTCGAGGCAGGATCTCGGGTTTTTTTTTGCACGGAAGAAGTCGGGCAAGCAGCGTCTTGTCGTTGACTGCAGGCGCGTCGACGCCCGCTTCCGAGAGTGCCCGCGCGCCCCTATGGGCTCGGGGTCTTCCTGGGCCGACGTCGTGATGGACACGGACACTGATATGCATCTTTCTTTGAGTGACGTGAAGGACTACTTCTACGCGCGTGGTCTACCCCCAGGGCTCGAGAAGTTCTTCTGCCTCCCGGACATTACTGGTGATGAGTTGAAGGCGATTACCAATGGAGACCCCGCCTTCGGCTACCTCTGGGGCGTCGACGCCGTCGCGCCCGCGAGGCGGGCGATGCCGATGGGCTGGGCGTGGAGCTTCTTCTTCGCGCAGATCTTGCACGCTCATCAGGTCAGCCAGATCCGAGACTGGATCCCAGGCGCGGTCACGCAGGACCGCGTGCCACCGCCCCCTTTCGGGGCTGGTTCCGAGCTGGCACTACCGTACTGTGACAACTTCGTGGCGGCTGCGTCCTCCGAGGCCCAGGCCGACGCCCTCCGCGAGGACTGCAAGCGGAGGCTGACCTCGCTCGGGTTTGAGGTCCACGAGGAAGAGGCTGCGCGGCGTTGGGCCGAGTCCTTGGGGTTCGCGATCGACGGATTGACGGGCGAGCCCCGCCCGAGCCCCGCCAAGGCCTGGCGGCTTCGGCAGGTTTGCCGCCGCTTGAGCCGTCAGCGGCCCTGGCTCAGCGGCCGCCAGCTGGAGCGGCTCTTGGGCCACGCGACCTTCCAGTTCCTCGGGCACAGGCCGCTGCTCTCGATCTTCCGGAGCTGTTGCACGTTCGTGCAGTGCCACTACCTCCAGCCGCGGCGGCTCTGGCGATCTGCTGCCGAGGAGCTCCGCGCGGCTGCTGCCATGTTGCCCTTCGCGAGGGCTAACATGCGGCGGCCCTGGGCGTCCGAGGTGGAGGTGTTCGACGCCAGCCCAGCGGGATGTGGCATCCTGTCCGCGTCGCGGCCAGAGGTGGTGGCGTCGGAGATCGGGAAGACTGACGAAAACTGGCGCTACGCCTGTCAGTACGAGCATCTTGGGGGGCCGCGCGAGCATGCGCTTCGGACCGCTCCGTCTGTCGAGGAGAGCTTTTCCAACGTAGATACCGGGCTCCCCCGTGACTGGTCTAGAAGGCGCTGTCTGCCCGCTCAGGACTTTCCAGAGGTCCCGCCGTCCATCTTCAAGGACTTCGAGTGGCGAGAGTGCGTCGCTGGCCGTTGGAGGGATGAAGAGCGCATCGCGATGCTTGAGGGCCGCGCGGGGCTGATCTCTGTGCGTCGCACCTGTAGGTCGCTGCTCAACCGCGGCATGCGGCATCTCAAGATAGGTGACAACTTGGGGATGATCCTTGCCATGTCCAAGGGGCGGGCTGACAATTTCGGACTGTTGATGCTATGCCCAAAAAATGCTGCCCTTACTGTCGCCATGGACACGACGGTTCGATGGCGATGGATTCCCTCCGAGATCAACGTCGCCGATGCCGCCCCCCGTCGCTCTCTCACCGACGTGCACCGCAGCCGCGAGCGTGACCTTGCACGCCTCAAGCTTCACCGAGGCGCGGGCGTTGGTTCACTGGCTGCGGGGCTCACGGTAGATGAAGCGGCTTCTCCCTCCAAGCCAGGCCAGGCGGCCCCATGGCGAGGCATTTGCTGGTCGCCAGCTGGAGCCCGCCGGCAGCCGCCCAGCCGCGGCGACTCGGGTCGCTCGAGCCCCCCGGGCTCCTCACCTCCAGACGCCCTCTTGCCCCCGAGGGGGCGGCGGGGACCTGTCGCCGCCGTCGCGCCTGAACCTGAAGGCGCCAGGACCGGCGGCGACACTGCCCGCCAATGCCGATCGGAGCCGCAAGCTGCAGACGTTGGCGCGTCGAGCTCGGGCGAGGACCCGCCAGGCGGCCGTCGAGGCAGGGAGCCGCAAGCTCCAGGAGGAGCTCGAGCTGAGGGGGATCGTGGTGAGTCTTCTCGAGATGAAGTCACTTGGGAAGCAGTCGATCCCTTACTACCTCCAGAAGGACAGGGAGTTCTTGGACTTCGTGGTCGACCACGGCTTCGACCTCAGCAAGGACGAGGACGTGGACGAGGCGCTGGTGCAGCTGATGGACCTCCTGTACTTGGATGGGTGGCAGGTCGACCAGGGCGAGAAGCTGCTTGCCGCCGTGAAGTTGGGCATCCCCCGGTTCTCCAAGGCAGGGCGAGGCGGCCTTCCTCGCGCTGCCCGCGCCCTGCGCGGGTTCCGCAATGCCGCGCTGGTGGCCTGCCGCTTCGGGCTGCCGCGCGCGTGGGTCATCGCGATCGCGGCGGCGATGCTCTGGCGCGGGAGGGTCGAGAGTGCCCGTCGGGTGGCGGCGATGCGCGACGCGTACCTGCGCACTGGCGAGGCGACGCGGCTCCGGGCCGAGGACTTCGACGAGCGCGGCGTGCTCATCCTCGGCTCCTCCGGCGCTGGCCTCCCCACCAAGACGGGCGTGCTGGACGACGCGGTCACCCTGGCGGATTGGGACTTCCCGACGACCAAGGTGCTGCTGCCGCTGAAGGCCCAGCGCGCCCCGCACGAGCCACTGTTCACGACAAAGCCCGGGGCTTTCAGGAAGGACTTCGACCAGGCCTGTCTCGACCTCGGGCTCGAGAAGCGGAACCTCACCAGCTACCAACTTCGCCACAGCGGCCCCAGCCGAGATGCTCTGCTCGCTCGCCGCTCGCCCCCAGACATCACGAAGCGGGGCAGGTGGGCGACCATCTCGTCGGCAAAGAGGTACGAGAGGCACGGTGTGATGCAGAAAGCTCTGGCCAGCAGCCCCAAGGAGCTCCTCGACTTCGCCCCGGCTGCCGAATCCTCCATCGAGGGTGCGCTCCTTGGGCAGCCGTCCCGACTGCCGCGACCGCCCCGTTCGTGAAGCGGAGATGGGCTGTCGAGATCTTCTCTGGGTCAGGGCGGCTGGCGCGCGGGCTGGCGAGGGCCAGCGCCCCCGCCGAGGCCTGCGACGTCGCCGACGGACCCGGCGGGGACCACCTTCGGCCAGACGTAGCGAGGCATCTTCGAGACAAAATTCGGTCAGGCCACTTCTGTTTTATGTGGTTCGAAATTCCGTGCAATATTTTCTCTCGGGCCACGGATCGACCGAATGGCCTTCGCCCCCTCCGCTCTAACACCCATCTGCGTGGCCTTCCAGAGATTGATGCTAAGCAGAGTGCACGCGTACAGTCTGCGAACAGACTTGTGCGCATTGTGTGTAGTCTCGCGCGTGAGTGCATAAAGCACAGCATCCCTTGGGTGATTGAAAATCCTCGCACGTTTCGTTTGTGGCTTTTGAGCGAGATGCGACACCTTGAGGAGAGCGCGTCTTCCTTTGTTTTAGACTACTGCATGTATGGAATGCCTTGGAGGAAATGCATTCGTTTCCTTGGCGCACTCCGAGGAATGGAATCGTGGGAACGCCGATGCACTGGGCGAGTGCGTCGGCGCACCGGCCATCGCCACCGGGCCCTGGAAGGCAAGGGCGCCTCAGGGGTTTTCCGGGCCCGGCGGGCAGAGCCTTATCCCACGTCTCTCTGTAATGCTATCTCCTCTTTTGTCGTCGCCTCCCTCCCTCCTCTCCCCAATTAGAACAGCTTTCTGGTGCTGGGGGCGCGTCGCGGGCCCTCGCAGTTTTTGACATCTCTCGCGTGTCGGGCTCGCTCGGGCCCAGTCTTTAGGCAGGCGATGCTTCCAAGGTAGCATCTTCATATGATTCCAGTTGCTCTGGTCCTGGCAGAAAGGAGTGTTTAAAGGATGGGGTACTCCTAGAGCCTGGGCCGTCTCTCGTCTGAAACGCTTCGGTGCCAAAGGGTCGCGAAGCAAACGACGGCTTTTCAAGCGACATGCTCTGATCCGTAAACTTACGGCTCAAGTTTTTTCAGGGTCCACCTGCCCCCTCTCCTCCTCCTCTTCTCCTGGGTTGTGGGCCCCCGCAATTTCTGACATCTCTCGCGTGTCGGACTCGCTCGTGCCGAGTCTTTGGGCAGGCGATGCTTCCAAGGAAGCGTCTTCATATGATTCCAGTTGCTCTGGCCTTGGCAGACATGATACGTGTATCTATATATATATATATATATATATATATATATATATATATACATACGTATATAGAAATAGATAAATGCATAACTAATCGCATTGTAGTTTTACTCATCATCCTATATATATATATGTACGCATCTACACTTCTATAATACTGTAGTATAGTGTCTATCAGCTGCTTTACTATATTTCATTTCACTCTGAACTATCACATTCTATGATATTGTCTGGCTCAACAAAATATATGGTATTATGACATATTATATTAGAGTATTTCTAATATAATATGTGGTTGCCGTGTCCATTCTATGTGGCTGCCGTATGCTGATGGTGTTACAGTATGTTACCGTTGTGGTGTTATTTTACTTGGTTGCCATCCAGTAAATATGGGTACATTCTATTATAATATAACATATTACATCATAGCAGACTGTAGTATATTACCGTATACGAGTGTATAGTATATCATATATGCATAAATTGCTCATGGGCCCACGTCGGCCCAAGAGGGTCCAATCGACCCAAGAGGGCACTAAGACGGCCCCAAGAAAGCTTCAGATGGAGATGGCCGCCAGGTGGCCCAAGCGAGCTTCAAGACGGCTCCATAGGCCTTCCAAAGGGCCCCCGAGAAGGCCTGACGTGGCCAAAGCAATGCATTGAATCGCTTCGCTCATTCCGCCGGCCCGTATTGTGCCGTCGCGGGCGTTTGCTTGCGCGGTCGCGAGCCAGGCGGCGCCGGTGGGCCGCGGTCGTTTTCCAGAGGCGTTGCGGCAGAACGCATGGGGATGAAGCAGTTTGTTTGGAGCTTGTTGTGGGGGCTTCGGCCTCTACTGTCTTACAAGGTGGCTATATCGTGGTTTTCGGCCCATCCCGCCACCGTGCCTGGGTTGTAGGTCAAGAGGCCTCTTGGATGTTCACTCCTGCTCCTCCTCCTCCTCCTCCTCCTCCTCCTCCTCGGAGCTTTGCAGGGATTCCTGCATGTTGTCGGGGTTCCTGAGGGTTCGCCTGGGGCCCGTTATTCATATTCTTGGTTGTGTTTACAGAAGACACGCAACCGACAACCTCTCAGAATTCACGCTGACCTCCAGAGCCCCCCACACATTTCCAGGACCATCCCAGGTTCATCTTCATCCAATCGCAATTGGAGGAAAACGCAGTGAAGGATCCAAGGGTGAGGGACGCGAGACAAAACTGAGTGTTGGGGATCTGGGGGGGGGGGGGGGGCGGAGAGCTCATGGATGCTTCTGGGAGTCTCTTCTGGGAGCATTAAGGAGCTTCTCAGGAGGAGTACTTGTGACCCGCTTGGGAGCCCGTGGAGGCTTCTGGGAAACTGCTCGGGAGCTCTTGGAGGCCTCGCGGGGTCTTGGGGGCCCTTGGAAGCTTCGTGGGCAGGCCTTCCAAAGGGCCCCCGAGATGGCCTGACGTGGCCAAAGCAATGTATTATCTTCACGTGTTTGAAGGTTTTTCCCCGCATGTTTCGTGGGTTTATGGTTTTCATCCCTGCCGCGTCGCACCCGCGTCTCACCCGCGCACCTCCCCTCCTCTTACTTTTCCTGCTCAGCACAGTTCAGCACAGCACATCTCAACTCAGCTCAGCACAGCACAGCTCAGCTCAGCTCAGAACGGCGCAGCACTGCAGCCCAGCTCAGCACAGCGCAGGCACGGCACAGCTGAGCACAGCTCAGCTCAGCTCAGCTCAGCTCAGCACAGCTCAGCACAGCGCAGCGCAGCACAGCGCAGCACAGCTCACCGCAGCACGGCACAGCACAGCGCAGCTCACCGCACAGAAGCACAGCACCGCACAACACAGCATAGCACACAGGGCTGGCGCGCAGGGCACGGCACGGCAGGGCGTAGCAGGGGTGGCACTTTCTCGACACCAGAGAGGGTGCGCAGGTGCCAGGGTCGGAGAGCGTGGCAGGGGTGGCACTTTCTCGACACCAGAGAGGGTGCGCAGGGGGTGGCCCCTCAGCGCGGTTTCTGTGCGTGCCAGGGTCGGAGAACGTGGCAGGGGTGGCACTTTCTCGAAAGGGTGCGCAGGGGGTGGTCCCTCAGCGCGGTGTCTATGCGTGCCAGGGTCGGAGAGCGTGGCAGGGGTGGCATTTGCTCGACACCAGAGAGGGTGCGCAGGGGGTGGTCCCTCAGCGCGGTCTCTATGCGTGCCAGGGTCGGAGAGAGCGTGGCAGGGGTGGCACTTTCTCGACACCAGAGAGGGTGCGCAGGGGGTGGTCCCTCAGCGCGGTCTCTATGCGTGCCAGGGTCGGGAGCGTGGCAGGGGTGGCACTTTCCCGACACCAGAGAGGGTGCGCAGGGGGTGGTCCCTCAGCGCGGTCTCTATGCGTGCCAGGGTCGGAAAGCGTTCAGACACCAGAATGGGTGCGCAGACCCTCAGCGCTATACGTGGCACGGAGAGGGTGCGCAGGGGGTGCCTCAGCGCGGCTCTATGCGTGCCAGGTCGGAGAGCGTGGCAGGGTGGCACTTTCTCGACACCAGAGAGGGTGCGCAGGGGGTGGTCCCTCAGCGCGGTCTCTATGCGTGCCAGGGTCGGAGAGCGTGGCAGGGGTGGCACTTTCTCGACACCAGAGAGGGTGCGCAGGGGGTGGTCCCTCAGCGCGGTCTCTATGCGTGCCAGGGTCGGAGAGCGTGGCAGGGGTGGCACTTTCTCGACACCAGAAAGGGTGCGCAGGGGGTGGTCCCTCAGCGCGGTCTCTATGCGTGGGGTCGGAGAGCGTGGCAGGGGTGGCACTTCAGAGAGGGTGCGCAGGGGGTGGTCCCTCAGCGCGGTCTCTATGCGTGCCAGGGTCGGAGAGCGTGGCAGGGGTGGCACTTTCTCGACACCAGAGAGGGTGCGCAGGGGGTGGTCCCTCAGCGCGGTCTCTGTATGTGCCATGGTCGGAAAGCGTAGCGGGTGTGGTATTTTCTCGACACCAGAGAGGGTGCGCAGGGGGTGGCCCCTCAGCGCGGTTTCTGTGCGTGCCAGGGCCGGAGAGCGTGGCAGGGGTGGCACTTTCTCGAAACAGAGGGGGTGCACAGGGGGGGATCCCTCAGCGCGGCCTCTATGCGTGCTAGGGTCGGAGAGCGTGGCAGGGGTGGCACTTTTTCCATACCAGAGGGGGTGCCCTCAGCGCGGTCTCTGTATGTGCCATGGTCGGAAAGCGTAGCGGGTGTGGTATTTTCTCGACACCAGAGAGGGTGCGCAGGGGGTGGCCCCTCAGCGCGGTTTCTGTGCGTGCCAGGGCCGGAGAGCGTGGCAGGGGTGGCACTTTCTCGAAACAGAGGGGGTGCACAGGGGGGGATCCCTCAGCGCGGCCTCTATGCGTGCTAGGGTCGGAGAGCGTGGCAGGGGTGGCACTTTTTCCATACCAGAGGGGGTGCGCACGGGGTGGTCTCTCACCGCGGCCTCTATGCGTGCCAGGGTCGGAGAGCGTGGCAAGTGTGGCACTTTTTCCATACCAAAGGAGGTGCGCAGAGAGTTGTCACTTTCCGAGTGGTCGCCCCAGAGGTTGGTCTGGCTGGTCTGCTTGATTGGCCTGGCTGGCTGGTCTGATTACTTTGGCTGGTTATGGCTGGAACGAATGATCTGGCTGGTCTGGTCAGTCTGGCTGGTCTGGCTGATCTGGCTGGTCTGGTCAGTCTCTCGTCAGGAAGGCGAAGCGAGATGTGACATGGTTTGTGAACACACGTGACATAGAATAAGTATGTGGGGTTCCTCGGTAGCGTAATTCGGGTTCTCTGTTTTCGAGCCCAGAAGGGCCGAACATGACCCAAAGATCGCCCCCAAACGGCCCCAGAGGCCCCCCAAAGGGGCCGAAACCTGTCCAAGAGGGCCCCCGAATTGGCCCAAGACGGCCCCTGGACGGCCAAATAGGGCTCCAAGACGGCCCCCAAAGAGCCCCAAGAGGCACCCAAGAGCCAAGAAGCCCCGAAGAGACGGTGTGGGGACTGGGCTGCTTGGGTGTGGGGAATGGGCGGGCCCCAAGCAGCCCAAGAGGGGGCCCAAGAGGGCCCCCACAGGACCCCAAGAGAGTTCCAAGGTGGCCCTGAGGAATTCGCCTGTATGAGCTTAAACTATATACTGTTTGCAGTGTGTTTGTTAGTATGTTTGCGTGCCCGTAATCATCTTGGCTTAGGGCACCCTCTGTGTTCTTATCTTGCGATCGGTCTGTCAACCATCACTGCTCGCTTCCGCTGCCGATGTTGGCGTGTCAGTGGTAGCGGAGCCCGTGGATTGAATCCCGCGGGCTCGCTGCTGGCGCGACCGATGTCCGCGCGCAGCAGCCGCAGTGGACGAGGTAATAGTGGTGGAGTTTGGAGACCGGTTGACGCAGGATCGGAGACGAAGGAAAGTGCCACCAGTCCGAGCGACGGCGAAGGAGCAGGCTTCACCGAGCAACAGTTAGCGACTCTGTCGAAGCTGATAGGAGAGAGCAGCCGTCACCAGTTCCAGGAGTTGAAGGACGAGCTGCGAAGCCTTTCGCAGCAGAGAGCGAGCACAGGACCGCCGGAGACCGAGGCGGTCCATGAGACAGAGGGTGCGGGCCGGCACGCTCGCGACGACCCGTGGGCCCAGGACGACCCGTGGGGCGGCCGGCAGGAGCCAGATGAGCAGCCAGCAGGGAAGTGGGAGCGAAGCACCTCGTGGGGAGGTGCGCGCGGACCCTGGTGGCAGAGCTCAGACGGCAAGAGCCACGGCTACGACGGGAACAAGAAGGACGACGACGACGGACAATGGACATGGAGAGGCCACGACTGGAGCTCCTCCAGTTGGTCGTGGCACGAGAAGTCTTGGTCCAAGCCAGACTACTCGGACCCAGATCCGTGGATGGGGTGGACAGACTTCCGCATCTGGCGCCGCAAGATCAAGCGCTGGCTCTCGTCCACCGACGTGCCGATTCCGAAGAGATCTGACAAACTGTTGAAGACGCTGGACTTAGAGCTCCAGCGCAAGATGGAAGACATCAGTGACGACGTCCTGATGTCGAGCGTAGGCCCCGACCTGATCGTGAAGCGGCTCGACACGATGAGCGGCAAGAGAGTAGATGATGAAGATCGCCGGGCAGCCCGAGAATGTCTCTTCGGGTACCGGCGCAAGGCGGGAGAGACTTTGTCCATGTACGCCGCGCGCATGGAGCAGCAGTTCGATCTGTTGCGTGCCCAGGGACTCCCACTGCCAGACAAGTGGATGCACCTCTTCATGGAGGAAGGAGTGAACCTGGATGACAGTGGCAAGCAGATGCTGAGGGTGTTGACGCGCGGCTCGGGCAAGTACGAAGATCTCCAGAACGCCATCAGAGAGCTTGATCTGTCGAAGACCGAGTCCCTGACCGGAGCCGCCCGCACAGCACGCACGTACCTTGGCGAGGACGTCGAAGACGGCTCTGGCACGTACCACGGAGAGCATGATGACGAATCGGAGCTGTCGGTGGACACCGACATGGAGAACGAGATATTGCTGTGCATCGACTCGGCCGACATTGACGAAGACCAAGCACCTCTTGTTCTAGCAGAGCTCCAGCAGGAGCGAAAGAAGACGTGGAAAGAGAACAAAGTGATGAAGCGCCAGGCCAAGGTGGACAGGAAATTCTACCCGCCGCCCCCTCATCCTGGTGGAAGCTCACGACCAGAACGACGACAAGGAGACTCGCGTCCAGGAGGCGGCCGAGGCGGCATCAGCGGCGGGACACATCGCCCGAGGAGAGAGCGCCTCAGCATCGAGCAACTGATGAAGGTCACCAGGTGCAAGAAGTGCCGGAAGAAGGGCCACTGGTCCAGAGAGTGCCCGGAGAACAAGCAGTCCTCGACCAACGGCTTCGTGTTTCTGAACGAGCCGTCCGCCGACGCTTCGGGGCTCGTCCTGGCCACTCTCAGCGAGGTGGTCAAGCGCTGCGAGGAGGCCCTCCGCAGTCTCCCCAGCCAGGCGATGGCCCCGGACACCTTCCTGACCACCGAGGGCGGCAAGATCATCGTGGACACCGCAGCGGCGCAAGGCCTCATTGGCCCCCAGTCGCTGGCTCTTCTGGAGAAAAGGTTGAGTGAGTTAGGATACCAGGTAGTCCGTGTTAAGAGTAGTAACAGGTTTGCCCGGGGCGTTGGGGGACACATTCCTGTCGAATCCGGCATCCTGGTTCCCCTAGGCCTGGAGGGCCGCGGAGGTGTCATGCAGGTAGACCTTGTGAATCAGGAGCTCCCGGCACTCATGCCAGTGGGCATGCAAGAAATGCTGGGAGCTGTCATCGATTTGCCCCGGGGCCGTGTACAGTTCACTCAGCTGGGAGTCGAGACCCCACTCGAGAAGCTCCCGAGCGGCCATCGAGTGGTGAGTATCGATCGCCTGGGCCCTCCCGCCGAATTCGAAGTGCCTGCTGCTGTGGCGGCCAAGTACGACTTGAAGCCGGGAGCCTTTTGCCTTTCTCCCAAGTACAAGGTCCGACCCGATGCGACGAGCGATGGGGGTGTTTCGAGCGATTGCTGCGAGGGCCGGGCCAAGGAGTCGGGGAAACACCAGGGAATCAGCAAGCAGAAGAACCGCCAGACAGCTATTTCGGAGGCCGGAACAGCATCTTCGTCGTCAAACAGCAAGCAGAAGAACCGCCAGACAATTATTTCGGAGGCCGGAACAGCATCTTCTTCTTCAAAGTCCCGAAACTACATAGCAGTTGGGTCGACTGGGCAGTGTGACGGAACCAGGATCCTCGGGTCAAATCAAGGAGGAGGAGACGGAGACAGGAGGTATGATGGGGAGCCAGGCTCCCGACCGAGCTGTCCGGAACCTGGGCAGCCCCGGGGGGATCTCGTCCAGATGTCGGACGGAGCTCGAAAAACTTATCAGTGTGGCGACACGCCCCACACGTCCGGCTCAGAGCCCAATAATGTCTTACGGAGCGCCACTCCACCGAGCAAGTCCCTTTCAGGAACCCTGTCAGGAAACCACCGCCCCTCCGTAGCGATCGGCTCAAACAAGCTCTCAGCAGACGCCGACCACGACAACAGCACTACCGACTCGAGTATCCGACCTCATCCACCCGATGAGCTCCCAAGCGGATGGCCCCCAGGTCTGGATTGCGACGAATCAGCCGATCCCCGAGGACATCACGAAAGGGGAGTTCCGATGGGCAGCCTTGGCCAGTCGCTCGCTGATACGCGAGGAGACGCTCGGGACCAATCTTCTGACGATGAGTGTCACGGGCCGCCTCTTCCCGCAGGACTGGCCCAGGAGAATGCGCATCATAGACTCGAGACAGTTGGAGTGCCGTCACCCCCTCGACCAGGAGATGCTGCTGGGCAACCGTCATGCAAAGTGGCACAAGTGCGGCAGTTGTGCCCTGAGGCTGAGCTACGAGTCCACGCCCATCCTGAAGGGAGAGTCCAAGGCGCCGAAGCAGTGTCCTCCGGTGACGCGCCCGAGCGCTCGCAGAGCTCGCGGGACGGCGCAGGGCATTCTCGAGTCCAACATGGCGTCCACGAAGCCGGAGGCCGGAGCACCTTTCACGCCGACGACGGTGAGAGGCTACCGCCCAGGGCCCCCGATGAAGGAGTACGAGCACATGGAGGTGGACGCTCTTCCTCGGAGACGCGGTCGGGCGCCCGTGGAGCAGTCCGAGGAGGACACTCTGAAGGCGCAGCAGGACATGCTGAAGACCCAGGAGAAGATCCTGGAGATGCTCGGGCAGGTCCAAGGCCAGGTGGCGACTCAGGGAGCCGCACTGGCGAACCAGCAGGAGGCCATCCAGTGCCTCCAGGCCCACACCCAGAGCCATGCGCTGGTCATCGCGAACGCCGCCACGGGAGCTTCACAGGCTGCCGCGACTGCTGCCAGCTCGGGTGTGACGGTGAACGGATGGCAGGACGTCTCGCACCTTTCCCCAGTCGAGCAGATCCAGTACGTCAAGACCTCGGCTCCCGACGGTCCGGTGACGCTCAATCTACCCTTTCCCGGCGTGACGCGCCAGTGGGTGGAGAAGGGCGAGATCTACTTCGAGACGGATCCTGGGACGCTCTTCCTGATCGGTCCGAACCTGGAGGCGGTGCCGGCGAAGCGTCTGTCCTAGGAACGACTCAATGCATCGACTGGGACGGTCTGACCCGAGAGCTGAAGCTGGAAGGACACCAGGCCGCAGATATACAGCGAGCCGTCGTCAATGAGCTGAGCGCAGACCCCAGTCAATTGTTTTATGTGCCATATTGCTCCGACGAGCGAGGTCAGAGGGCGATGAAGGTAGCACGGAACACTACGTGGATCACCCAAGGCCCCGACGGGGCCTATCAGACACATTCAAAGAGGTCGCTCGACGGAGAATGGCATCTTGCAATTCATTGCCCGACGTGGCATGTCCTTCTCACTGAAGGGGCCGAGTTCAACGACGATTATGAATCGGCTTTTTCCAAGCGTATGACGAGGGATCTTGGGAAAATGATGGGGATCCTGGGGCAAGCGAAAGGATTGGAGATATCCGGTGAGCAACAACCTCCAGACCTCGAAGCTTATCCAGGAGGCCGAGAGCTTCGAGGCTCAGGGTCCGACGCCTCACCAGATCCGCCCCACGACGTTCCTCCCACCGACGATGTCAGAACCCCGTCCTCTCTCTCTTCGACGCGCCAGCAGGAGGGGCCTTTGTCATTTCCAGTCTGTCAGTCGAATAGAAGACTCAAGCGAAGAAGGAAGGACTCTTTTGAACGAGGTTTTATGGAGGTTTTCTCTCCACCCAGGTTGGCCCCGTCTCTGGAAAAACATGGAGTCAGGTCCCAGGGAAGCTTGGATTTGCAGACGGGGTGGGACTTTACCCGGGCCTCCCACAGGGCCAGGGCCCTGGTCCTGATCCGGGAAAAGCGTCCTGAGATTTTGATGCTGAGCCCACCCTGCACTGTCTTTAGCGCGATATACCGGGTGTCTCAGAAGCAGATGGACCCTTTTGAGAGAGCGAGGAGGCAGCAGGAGGGGAGAGCGCTTTTGGCTTTTGCGGTTATCCTGGCTCTGGAGCAGTCCAAGACAGGCCGAGTCTTTGTTTTCGAACATCCCGCCGGGGCGTCGTCTTGGTCAGAGGGCCCCCTGACTCGCCTTGCCCAGGTCCCCGGGGTCAGCACCGTTGACTTTGACATGTGTTGCTTCAATCTGTCCGTGAGAGAGGACAGATCTCTGTGCAAGAAGCGGACCCGCATCATGTCCAACAGTCCGAGCGTTCTTCAAAGCCTTGTAAAGCATCAGTGTCAGGGGAGACATGAGCATACCCTCCTAGAGGGAGGCTCATACACTCGACGATCCCAGGTCTACTCTCCGGAATTTGTGAAGCATATGACGCACGTGTTTCGAAGGACCCTGGAGTCTAGAGGAGCCGAGACGAGAGTCTCAGACTTGGTTGCCTGGACCCACCGTCGGTTGGGGCCTCACGTCACTGGCCGCGAGACCCTGGATCTTGAACCCTGGTCGTTTCCGGTTTCGTCCCTGGAAGCCGTGGAGGAAGAAGGAGACGTGGAGATGCGAGAGGCTGAGGACCCGGGGGGGCCTGTGGACGATGCTGGGGAGGAGGAGGACGCCCGCGCCGGCGAGGTCGACACCAGCACGGCGGCTGAGCCTCCGCTCGAAGTGGATGCGAGGGTGAGGGATTTAGTTCAGAAGGTACATGTCAACTTAGGACACCCCCGCGTTCCCCTGTTCCTCCGTATTCTTAGAGCAGCACATGCCAAGAAAGAGATCTTAGATTCTGTGAAGTCGGAGTTCGTATGTCCCGATTGTGCCGCCCAGCCTCGACCCGCCTCAAGAAGACAGGTAGCGATGCCACATACCTTCCAATTCAATCGAGTGGTTGGTGTCGACACTTTTTTCGTGTCGTTCGAGGGTCGCTCGATTGCCTTCCTCAACTGTATCGACCATGGTACCAACTACCAGGTTGTGGCTCGATACGAGGGGGGAGCGGCCGGGGCGTGGGCTTGCTTTGTCGCATGTTGGCTTCGATATTTCGGACCACCCGAGCTCCTGGTTAGCGACGGCGGGCCCGAGTTCCAAGGGGAATTTCCCAGGGGCCTGGAACGGCACGGAGTGTACCAACACATCACGAGCGCCGAGGCGCCGTGGGAGAACGGCCGCTGCGAGCGGCACGGGGGTTGGGTAAAAGATCTTATGGTCAAAGGGGCCGAGGAGTCCATGGTTGCGTCCGAGAAGGATCTCGAGACTCTGGCGTATGAAGTGGTTTCTGGAAAAAATAACTACCTCCACCGAGGAGGATTCTCCCCGAACCAACTCGTTTTCGGCCGCAACCCAAGAATGCCGCAGGACATTTTATCTGACGACGGGGTGAATCAGGTCGGGCTCGATGATCTCGCTGAGAGCTCTTGGGACCAAGACACAGCGGCGGCTGATTTCTCGAGGTCGATGGCGATTCGTAGGTATGCCAGGTCCCGTCTCTTCGAGACGTCGAGTAGGAACCGCCTCCGCGAGGCGGCCAGTGCTCCTCGGCACCGGGATCAAAAATACGCTCCAGGAGACTGGGTGTACGTATGGAGGAGAGCCCACAGGACCGGGAAAACATACGGCCTCCAGCGCGACCGGTGGACAGGACCGGGCATGGTGATATATCAGTACAACAACACCGCCTGGGTCAGCATGAGGTCCAGACTCTGGAAGTGCGCTTCTGAGCAACTCCGGCCCGCCACGGGCCCCGAGGCCCGAGGGGCCGAGCTCCTGAGCGATCCGGGGGTGTCCGAGTTGGTGCGACAGGTCCAGTCAGGAACTCAGCGAGCGGGAGTGGACGTGGCCCGAGAGGGCCCACCGCCTCCGGAGGCCTGGGAGGCCCCCGTGGAACCCAGTACCCAGGACTCAAGCATTCGACTGCCGATCATGCCCTCCACAAGGCAGCTCCCGCCGACGGCAGCACCCGGCCACCTAGCCGGCCCGGGCAGCCAGCCAGGCGCCGAGCAACAACCTCGCGACGGCGTGCGTGATGGACGGCTACGACAGGGCGTGGCCCCGGGCGTTTTG
The DNA here is from genome assembly GCA_963575745.1 of Prorocentrum cordatum. NCBI lineage: Eukaryota > Dinophyceae > Prorocentrales > Prorocentraceae > Prorocentrum > Prorocentrum cordatum. Next base: position 359,253 of record CAUYUJ010010158.1, read on the forward strand.
TCAGAGGAAGGTCCCGTTTCCGAAAGTCCCGGGTCCACGGTGGTCCCGGCTCCCGCGTCCAGGGCTGACTCCGAGGTCTCAGGAGCGACCACCTTCCCCGGGAACGAAATCTCTCAAGCGAGTGGGTCAGCGGCCATCGGCAACGCTTCTTCGGGGCCCGGCAGGGATGAGAACCCGGACCAAATCGTTAGAGAATCTCGAAGGGCGGTAGTTCTGAACGAGCAGCTTGACCTCGGCACAGCCCGAGCTACCAGGAGAAGGGTCGACTCAGCTCGATCTGTCCCCGAGGGTCCCAGAGACGAACGTCTCGCTCGTTTCAGAGACCGTCTGCACAGACTCCCCGTCCCCATCGAGCTGGACCAGGCGCCGGAAGGGAGAGTCGGTCGTGTCGTCGCCGCCTGGGAGGGAATGGAGAGCAGAGATTCTCGGGACAGGTCCCGAAGTCCGGGAGCGGCGCCGGACTCGAGCGAGCGGCCAGTTCAAGAAGCCATGGAAACCGAATCGAGCTTGTCCCTTCTCTCTCTCTCGTCGCCGGAGCTGGACTCGTATTTCGATTCTGTGAACAAGGGTCTGTGGGACCGCGGCTGGAGCGGAGACTGGGCGACTTTCGTGGCCGGGGACGCCGATATTGAACTGGTTCCCGGCGAAGGGGAAGGCACGCTCACTCTCGCCACGTCCAGAGGAGGGGAGATCTCCCTTAGGAAGCTCTCAGAGAGCGAGGCCGAAGAGTTCGCCGAGGCTGACGCTAAAGAATGGAGGAATATTTCGGGGACCGGGGCCGTCAAGGTCCATCCGCCGGAGGAAGGAAAGCGCCTCCGGCGAGCCTTTCCGTCGCGGGTCGTTTCGTCCAGGATGGTGCGAAGGTGGAAGCCACAGGAGGGGGTTTTCTCTCGGCCAGTGGCGAAGTCTAGGTGGTGTGTCAGAGGCCACGAGGACGCCGACACCCACGAGTTACGGATTTACGCCCCCACGCCCCAGATGGAAGCACTTATGCTCTTCCTGGCCACTTCCATCGCTCTAGGTCACGATCTCATGATCGGAGATCTCAAGAACGCGTTCTGTCAGTCGGACCCTCTACGACGACCACGTGGACGGGTGTTCGTGGAACCCTGTGAGGGTCTGAACCTTCCCTCGGGCAGTCTCATAGAACTAATAGCACCAGTATACGGTCTAGACGACGCGCCGCTAGCGTTGCACCACACGACAGTACGCTTCTTCGAGAGCCTGGGATATGTTAAGACCAAGCTGGAACCTTGTTGGATGGTGAGGCGCACCAAGGACGGTCCCGACGCCATGGTACTTATAGAAGTAGATGACTGGGCTATATCCACCGCACCAGGAGTACAGCAGGCTCAGCTAGATTTATTTAGGAAGAGGTTTACCTTTGGGAAGCTGCGGACTGTAGACAGCACGGGGGTGGACTATATCGGGAGAAGGGTGCGCCGTCTACACGACAGGGTGCTAGTGGACCAGGAGAAATACATTCTCGAACAGATAAAGCGATTACATGTCCCACGCGAGCAACGATCTCGACACGAGCTGCCCCTGTTAGGTCCACAGGTAAGTGAGTTCCGGTCCCTCATATATCGGCTGAATTGGGTGGGGAGGGAGACTCGTCCGGAAGCCAGTGGGACAGCATCTCTGTTAGCCAGCAAAGTAAATTGCCCCACGGTGGGAGACGCCCTAGTGGCGAACAAAATGGTGGACTACCTACGGAGCTCTGCCAGCCTACCCATCACGATATGGAAGCACCGGATTGGGAGGATTGTGTTTGCGACTGCGTCGGACTGTGGGGGAGTCGGTGCCAAGTCCGGGGAGCGTCCGCAACAAGCATGGCAGGTATACATGGCAGACGACAGCATAGCATCCGGGGAAAGATCCAGGGTATCGCCACTGTCGTGGCGCTCATGCAGGATTCGGAGACAGGTGCCGTCCACTTTGGCTGGAGAAGTGCAATCCTTGAGTGCTGCCCTTGCAGAGGCCGAGTGGATGCAGCTGTTGTTTCAGGACGCAGTTTTCGGCACGGTTATCGACGAGTGTTGGCAGGGCAAGGTAGGCCCCTTTGCATCCTTGCTGAGGAAAGATTGCACCCTCAACACCCAGCCCACCAACAACCTGGCCATCGTCGATGCCAAGGGGATTTTCGATACTCTGGACCGGGACACTGGGGGTTCCAAAAACGACCGACGGGTGGCGATTGATCTATCAGTGTGCCGGGAGAGTTTATCGCGTCTCGGGGGGACCATCCGGTGGATGCCACACCCCTTTATGCCAGTGGATGTGATGACGAAAGCAGATGTGAGTAAGGGGAACGCCGCACAGCTCCAGCTCCTCAAGACCGGCATGATGCGGCTTACAGCAGAGAAGGATTCCATCACGCACCGCCGTCAGGACCCGTCTTCCAAGGCCAGGTCCCGAGCAGCGTCGTCTCGTCAACTCTCGTTGCCGTCGTCGTCGGAGTTACGATCGACCGAAGGGAGGGAGGGATATTGAATTCTTTTGCACGTTTCACTTGCCTGCCTCTTGGGAGGCCGCACTGATCAGCTCGTGTTTCGTTGCCAGGTCCTCTCTCCTTTTGTGAGCTCCTGCATAGTTTTAAGCTCACTGAAGTTGGGCCGGCTGAGGAATTCGCCTGTATGAGCTTAAACTATATACTGTTTGCAGTGTGTTTGTTAGTATGTTTGCGTGCCCGTAATCATCTTGGCTTAGGGCACCCTCTGTGTTCTTATCTTGCGATCGGTCTGTCAACCATCACTGCTCGCTTCCGCTGCCGATGTTGGCGTGTCAGCCCCAAGAGGCTCCCAAGAGGGCCCACAGAGGCGGTGTGGGGACTGGGCTGCCGGGGTGTGGGGATTGGGCTGGCCCCAAGACGGCCCAAGAGTCCCACAGCGGCCCCAAAGGGCCCCCCCAACGACCCCCAAGAAACCCAAGAGACGCCAAGTAACAGCATGGCTCCCAACAGCGAGCGGTGACGTAACAAGCTCTGACCGCCAAGGCTCCCCAAAGCGCGGTGACGTAAAAAGTTCTTAACCGCAAGGCGCCAAGAGCGAGCGGCAACGTAACAAGTCTGTGAACATCAGGGCTCCCAACGGAGAGCGGCGACGTAACAAGCTGCCGAAGCCTTTTGTGGAGGGGTCCAGGGGAGGGGCGAGTACGGTTGTAATGGCCGCCGGGGAGCGCTTCCCTTGTATTGTTCAAGTGAAATGGCTCCTGGGCGGCTCCCATGGCCTGTTTCGTCGTGTTCTTTCACATTACATTTACACACCATATATATATATATGTATGTATGTATGTATGCATGTACGTATGTATGTATGTATGTATGTATGTATGTATGTATGAGTGTGTGTGTATGTATGTATGTATGTATGTATGTATGTATGTATGTATGTATGTATGTATGTGTGTGTATGTGTGTATGTATGTATGTATGTATGTATGTATGTATGTATGTATGTATGTATGTATGTATGTATGTATGCATGTATACATACACACATATATATATATATATATATATATATATGTGTGTGTGTGTGTGTGTCTGTGTGTGTGTGAAACGGCCACAGGGCCCCAAGACAGCCCAAGAGGGCACCAAAACGGCCCACGAGAGCTCCAAGACTGCACCAAGCGAGCTTCAGATGGTCTCCGGACGGTCCAAGATTGTTCCAGAGGCCTTCAAAAGCGCACCCGAGAGTCTCAGAGGGCCTGAGGAGGGCAAACGCATCGATGTTCCATATGTTTTTGCCGGTTTTCCGGGTTTCCTCTTTCGGGTCCAGAAGGGCCCCAGACGGCCCAAGAGATCCCAAAGATCGTCCCAAGATGGCCCCAGAGGTCGAAAACGGTCCAAGACGGCTAAGTGCCCCGTCGGCCTGGGCGGGCCTGCGGCTGGCGGGCGGGTGGGTGGTTGGCGGCAGTGGTGGCGGCCTCCACCATTTGCCCCGCCAGTGTGTGCCACCCGCCCGCGTGGCCTTCCCCGCAGCCCCCATCGCCGCCGCCCGCTGGGCGGCCTGGCGCCGAGGGGCTCGCCGCGGCGGGGGCGGCCGAGCTGGTCCCTTGGCTGGCGAACGCTTCGCCGGCCCCAGCGGCCTGCCCTTCGGCGGAGGCGCTGGCCGTGGCGGTGCTGCAGAGGCTGCCGCCTCTCGCCGGGCCTGTGGGCCCCCCGACCGCCGCGGAGCCGCCCGTGGCCGGCCCTCACGCCCAGCCATCGCCGTGGCCTGGAGCGTGGCTGCCGTGGAACTCGTGGTGCTGATCGGCTGCTGCACGGTCGCGAAGTTCTGTCGCGATGCTCGCGGGTCGCCGCCGACGTCGCGGGACGAGCGTGCTCTGGCCGAGCGGGTCCGTCGCCGAGGTGGCGGAGTGGTCCGCTGAGCTGCGCCCTGGCCTGCGTCTCGGGCTCTGGCTATTGCGGGGTATTGTTTGGCGCGAGAGGCTGCTCCTGTTCCCCGCAGGGGGTGCCTACTGGTGGGTGAGGACGCCAGACGGTGACTGCGAGCCCTGACGTGACAAGCTCTGACCACCAAAGCTCCCCAGAGCGCGGTGACGTAAAAAACCATTAACAGCAAGGCACCCAAGAGCGAGCGGCATCGTCGAATTCTGTGAACACCAGGGCTCCCAACAGAGAGCGGTCACGCAACAAGCTCTTCACGCCAAGGCTCTCGAGAACGAAAGGTGCCAGGAGCCATCTCGGGCAAGTTCCTGCAGCGCTCTTTCCGTTCCCGTGCCGGGCCAGGTGACAGAAAGAGCGAGATACGGGTGATGACGTTCTGGTGGGGCGACGAAGCCTTCTAGGGAGGGGCCCAGGGGAAGAGCGGGAATGGCCAGCCTTCCTCGTATTCGTTCGAGTGAAGCTGCTCCCGGGCGGCTCCCATGACATGTTTCCATTTGTTTTTTCGATTGAAGCGGCCTCAGGGCCCCAAAACAGCCCCAGAGGGCCCCAAGACGGCCACAAGAGAGCCTCAGATGGCCTCTGGACGGTCCAAGAAAGCTTCAAGACTGCTCCAGAGGTCTTCCAGAGGGCTCACGAGGGCCTGAGGAGGCCCAAAACATAGATTTCTAGTGGTTTTTGAAGGTTTTTCGGGTTCTGCGCTTTTCGGGTCCAGAAGGGCCCAAGAGGCCCCAAATATAGTCCCAAGATAGCCCCAGAGGCGCACCAAAGGGGCCGAAAACTGTCCAAGAAGGCCCTAAGACGGGCCCAAGACGGCTCCAGGACGGCCAAATAGGGCCCCAAGACGGCCCCAAGAGAGCCCCAAGAGGGCCCCAAGAGGCCCCCAAGAGCCCAAGAGACCCCGAAGAGGCGGTGTGGGGACTGGGCTGCTTGGGTGTGGGGGATGGGCGGGCCCCAAGCAGCCCAAGAGGGCCCCCAAACAGCCCAAGACGGTCCAAGAGGCTCCAAATATTGTCCCAAGACGGCCCCAGAGGCCCTCCAACAGGGCCGAAAACGGGCGAAGAGGGCCCCCATACGGCCCAAGGGGGCCTCAAGACGGCCCAAGAGGGCCCCAAAACGGTCCCAAGAGAGCCCCAAGAGGGCCCCAAGAGGAGGCTCCCAAGAGGGTCCGACGAGGCGGTATGGGGACTGGGTTGCTTGGGTGTGGGGACTGGACTGGCCCCAAGACGGCCCAAGAGTCCCCAAACGGCCAAAAAGGGACTCCCAAAAGACTCCCAAGAAGCTCCACAGACGCCAAGTAACATCATGGCTCCCATCAGCGAGCGGTGACGTAACATGCTCTTGACGCCAAGGCTCCCCATAACGCGGTGACTAAAAAGCTCGTCACACCAAGGCTCCCAAGAGCGAGCGGCAACGTAGAAGTCTTTGAACACCAGGGCTCCCAACGGAGAGCGGCGACGTAACAAGCTCTTCACGCCAAGGCTCCCAAGAGCGAAGGGTGCCATGAGCCCTCTCGGGCAAGTTCCTGAGGCGCTCTTTCCGTTTCCGCGCCGGCCCAAGTGACGGAAAGAGCGAGGTACGAGTGATGTACGATATTTTGTGGGGCGAAGACCTAAATGGAGGGGTCTGGCCCGTTTCCTTTTATTTGTTCAAGTGAAGCGGCTCCCGGGCTGCTCCCATGGACCGTTTCCTCATTTTGTTTTTAAAGAAACGGCCACAGGGCCCCAAGACAGCCCAAGGGGGCCCCAAAACGGCCCCAGAGGGCGCCAAGACGGCCCCAAGAGAGCTTCAGATGGCCTCCAGACGGTCCAAGAAAGCTTCGAGACGGATTCAGAGGTCCTCCAGAGGGCCCCCGAGAGGGCCCCCAGGGGCAAGAAACAGTATTGTTTCTGAGGTTTTTGCAGGTTTGGATTTTTTGTTTTTGTTTGCCAGGCGAGGTCCAAAACGGCCCAAAAGGCTCCAAATATCGTCCCAAGACAGCCCATGAGGCCCCCGAAAGGGCCCGAAAACGGTCCAAGAGGGCCCCAAAACGGCCCAAAAGAGCCCCAAGACGGACGGCCCAAGAGGGCCCTAAGATTGCCCCAAGAGAGCCCCAAGAGGGCCCCAAGAGGCTCCCAAGAGGGCCCCAAGAGGCCCCCAAGAGAGCCCCAAGACGGCCAAAGGCTTCCATCACGCCTCAAGACGCGCCAAAAGGGCCCCAAGACGGCCCAGCATTGCCGTAAAAGGGCTCCCGAGGGGCTCCAAAAGGGCTTCAAGAAGACCCCGACGAGGCCCAAGAGACGCTCAAGAACACCATGGCTCCCGTCAGCGAGCGGTGACGTAACAAGCTCTTGACACCAAGGCTTCCCAAAACGCGGTGATATAAAAAGCTCGTCACACCAAGGCTCCCAAGAGCGAGCCGCAACGTACGCATCTCTGAACACCAAGGCTCCCAAGAGCGAGCGGCGACGTAATAAGCTCTTTACCACCAAGGCTCCCAAGAGCGAAGGGTGCCGTGAGCCTTCTCGTGCCAGTTCCTGAGGCGCCCTTTCCGTTTCCGTGCTGGCCCAGTTAACGGAAATAGCGAGGTACGAGTGATGATGTTCTGGTGGGGCGAAGCCCTCTGAGGAGAGGTCCAGGGGAGGGGCGAGGGGGGCACGTCCTGGTGCTAATGGCCGTTAGGGGGCCGTTTTTATTATATTTTTTCGACTGAAGCGGCTCGCGGGCGCCTTCCACGGCCTGTTTTCTTTTACTTTTCAGGTGAAGCGGTTCCAGGGCCCCAATACGGCCCAAGAGGGCCCCAAAACGACCCAAAGACGGCCCCAAGAGAGCTTCGGCTGGCCTGCAGACGTTCCAAGAGAGCGTCGAGACGGCTCCAGAGACCCTGAAGAGGGCCCTCGAGAGGGCCTCAGGAGCCCCCAAACATTGATTTCCCATTGGTTTTTGAAGGTTTTTCGGATTCTCGCTTTTTCGGTCCCAGACGGGCCCAACACGGCACATGAGGTTCCAAAGCTCGTCCCAAGGCGGCCCCAGAAGCCCCCCAAAGAGGCAAAAAACATTCCACGAGGGCCCCCAGTCGGCCCAAGAGGGCCCCCAAACAGCCCCGGATGGCCCCAAGACAACCCCAAAAGAGCTTCAAGACGGCCCCAAGAGAGCCCCAACAGGCCCAAAGAAGCTCCCAAGAGGGCCCCAAGAGGCACCCAAGGGAGCCCCAAGATTGCCAAAGGCCAAATGCTTCCAAGACGCCCCTAGACGGCCCAAAATGGCCCCAAGACGGCCCAGCATTGCCGTAAAAGGGCTCCCGAGGGGCTCCAAAAGGGCTTCAAGAAGACCCCGACGAGGCCCAAGAGACGCTCAAGAACACCATGGCTCCCGTCAGCGAGCGGTGACGTAACAAGCTCTTGACACCAAGGCTTCCCAAAGCGCGGTGACGTACAGAGCTCGTCACAGCAAGGTTCCCAAGAGCGAGCGGCAACGCAACAGTTTCCGAACACCAGGGCTCCCAACGGAGAGCGGCGACATAACAAGCTCTTCACACCAAGTCTCCCAAGAGCGAAGGGTGCCGTGAGCCCTCTCGTGCCAGTTCCTGAGGCGCTCTTTTCGTTCTCGTGCCGGCCCAGGTGACGGTAAGAGCGAGGGGTACGAGCAATGTACGTTGAGTTGGGCGTTTGCGCCTCCGTAGGGGGAGTGCAGAGGCGGGGGGGAGGCGCGGAATTGTCCGGTCAATGGCCAGCCGGGGGCCGTTTCCTTCGCAATGCTTCGAGTGAAGCGGCTCCCGGGCGGCTCTCAGGGCCAGTTTTGCAGTGTTCCACACGAGTTTGTATAGCACCCTCTTGTAAGCCGTCCACCGTATGTGGCTACCTCTGCTCAAGCCTTTTTTGTGCGCGAGCCCCCTTCGGCACCTCGAGAACGCATCAGGTGCTGGTGCATGGTTGTGGCGCAGGTCGCGCAGGCTGCCATCATCGGGGCGGCCAACCTCGGCGGTGCTTGGCTGGGCCGCTGCCCCGCCTGCCCGCCTCAGCCGGGCTGCCCTGCGCCGGTGCTCAGCTGCCCGCCAGTGACCCTCACTTGCCCAGCGCCGCCGGCGCTGAGCTGCCCGCAGGTCACCTGCGCGGCGCCCTCGTGCCCGGCGTGCGAGGCGCCGCGCCGCGAGGAAGTGCCGCCCTGCCCCACGCTGGCCCGCGAGGAGGCGGGCTCGACCGGCAGCGCCGAGGGCGCCTGCCTGCCATACTGAGCCGCGGGGCTCGTGGCGGTGATCTGCTGGAGCTGCGGGGCGTGCTCCGCGGTGTGCGTGACTCAGGCCTGCCCCCGACGTGCTCAACATGCTGGCTGTGGCGTCATCGTCCGACCTGGTGCCGGGGGACGTGATCCTAGTCCGGTACGCCGAGGACGATATTTTGCATGAGCGTGTCTTGCACTGGCCATTACCCATGGACAAGTCAGGAGTGGTGGACTGGGCGGTGGCAACACCCGATGGCGACATGTATATTGAGACCATCGAGGGAGGCAATCCAGAGGAGAGCCCGGTGGAGTGGATCCGCCCGGCTGCTGATGGGCGCCTCCCGGCCGCGTTCCAGGACCCAGTGCGCGCGTTCCCACGAGCGGACGTCGTGGACGACTTCATCGCGAAGTGCGTGAAGAAGGGCACCACCCTGGCGCTGAAGGACTCAAAGGAGCACGACGAGACCCCTATTTCCTGCTCCGTCGTGCGGCTGGCGAACGGGCGACGGGTTGCGATCGAGGACTTGGTTGGCAAGACGTTCGTGCAGCCAGCGTTCCGCGACTCCGGCGCCGATGGCAGCGGCGGCGGCAAGGGCAGCAAGGGCGACTCCGACGGCGTGATCGTGACGGGAACGGTGGTTCCTGGCACAGGCGTCTGGCGGGTGGTCGAGGAGGGCAACTCCCTTGGGTACGAGGTCGGCCGCGACGTGAAGCCCGTGACGGTGTTCGTAGGCTCGAAGGGCGTGTACTCGCCGGACGGGAAGGACGCGGTGTTCGTCGAGTTCAGCGACGAGGACCAGGCGGACTTCGTCCAGCGCGTGACGCCGCGGCCGAAGGTGGACCCCGCGCCTGTGCAAGACGCGCGGACGCTGTCCATCAAGTTCAGCCCACAGGGCCGCATGCGGGATTGGCGAGACGTGGTCGACAGCTGCCAGCAGGAGGACTTCGCTGACTTCCCCGTCCCCGGCCCCAGGAGCATGAGCTGGTGCCTGCAGTTCCTGCGTCGCCGACACACGCCCCTGGATCATCATTTGATGTTCCGCAGCACCTGCTCTTTGAAGCCGGAGCAGTGGGGAGTGGCCGAGCACGAAACTCTGCTAAGGCATCATCGAGCTCTGGGCAGCATGACCCATTGGACGTCACTAACCTGGCGTGCATGGAAGCAGCAGCGCAGCGAGTTCAGACCATCGAGTGGGCGTACCACGACAAGATCAGGGAGACCGACGCGGGCTCCAATTCTCGGCTGTCGATCGAGGAGGCTACGGCGTTCTCGGGTCTCAGTCGCGCGGGGGACCTAGATGATGGCGGCGCCGGCTCTCTTGGACCATGCGAAGCTGCCAAACCAGAACTTTGGCCTCAAGTTCTGGTTTGCCTGGCTTGCACCATTCACTGCCTGGTGAAGGCGTAATTCGCAGTTGTCCCCCTGGTCCTGGGCCTCCTGGATTGGATATGCCTATCCGGCCGCCTCGCCCAGAGGCTCAGCGCCAGCGAGACGTTTTTCCTGTTCCTCATCTTGCCGGGGGCGACGCCAGGTCAGAATCTTGTCCGGGTTCTGGCATTCCCGGCGGCGACTGGTCTCAGGCTCCTCGTCGACGCGCGAGGCGTCGCGTCCTGAAGCTCCAGGCGGTCGCCAGTCTGTCGAACCAGGCGACCTCCACCCTCAATGCCTTGGCAGGCTGCGAGCGGGGGTCTTCCGCCGGTCAGCCCTGCCTTGGGCGTGCCCCGCAGGCGGCGGTGCAGCGACGTGTATATGCTGCCTCCGCGGCGATGGGTCCGCCGCCATCTCTCGCGCCCTCGGGGGCCCTGCAGGAGCTCCGGGGGTGCGCGGTGTACGAGGACACCCAGTCCACCGTGGTGCCCTACGACGAGTTGAAGGCCTCCCTGCCGGCGAGCGGCAATCGCCCTGTGCCGTTAGCAGAACTTTTTGGGGCCGGTGGCCAAAGTGAAGTCGACGGGTTCATCGATGCTCATCTTCTCAAACAAGAAGCAGCTTCCCTCAACCTGAAGGGCGCCCCTCGGGAGACGCGCGTGGACGAGGTGCTGCGAAGCTCTCCGCATGGGCACCAGCGGCTGAACAAGAGGCTCGAAAAGGCCGGGATGATCGACTACACCACCCAGCCGCTGGAGTTTTGTTTTCTGTTCTTCGTGGGGAAGAACAGCGGGGGCCAGCGGCTAGTTGTTGACTGCCGCCGGTCCAACTGCTGGTTCATGCCGGCGGACCCCGGCGAGCTGAGCACTGGAGCTGCCCTGGGCAACCTCGAGGCGCCGGACGGGGCCACCCTCTACGTGGGCCGCCACGTGGACATCAAGGATGCCTTCTACCACTTCGAGCTGCCGGGGACGCTGCGCAACCTCTTTGCGCCCCCAGCCGTGCCGGCCTGGATCGCTGGGCTCGCTGATGTGGGTGGCGTGAGAGTGAGCCCGGGCACCCCTGTGTATCCCTGGCTTCGCGTGCTGCCCACGGGCTGGTCACATGCTCTATGGTTCTGTCAAGCCCTACATCGGCGTATCATCCAGGACATTCCGGGCCTCGAGGAGGCCTCCTTTCTGCGCGACCGAGGGCCAGCGCCTGCGACCACCCCTGCTTGCCACGCCGTCTATGTCGATAACTTTGCGGCGCTGGGCACGTGTCGTTCGACAGTCGAGCGGCTCGTGGGACAGGTCGATGAAGCTCTACAGTCCCGGGGCCTACCGACGCATGAGGTCGCCACCAACTTTCTGGAGGAGGAAGTCCTTGTGTGGGAGATCAATGGGAGGCTAAGCTTCATTCGACCTCGGCCGGGGCGTGCTTGGCGCATACGTTTGGCCCTCGACGGCCTGCTAGAGACCAGGGAGGTGTCCGCCCGGGACATCGAGAAAGTTGTGGGCCATTGCACCTTCCTCGCTCTCCTCTGTCGCACGTCGCCCTCTATCCTCCGGTCAGTCTACACCTTCATCGCTCGCCATCGTGATCACGGAGCCGCTGTACTCTGGGAATCTGTCCGTTGGGAGCTCGAGGCCTTCAGAAATGTCATACCTCTGATTCGTCGTGATTTCGGGGCTTCATGGAGCTCGAAGGTCATGGCATCGGATGCTTCGTTCTGGGGCTACGGCGTCGTCTCTCGAAGTCTTCCCCGTGAACAGGTTCAACAGCTAGGACGTGTAAGTGAACGATGGAGATTCTCGGGCAGGGCTCAGCCTAGATCGCGTGAAGGGGTTCTGGGGCCTGACGGGGATCACGACGTCGTCGACTGGGTGAAGGAGGTGGAGAAGGCCAAGCAGGAGAGGGAGGTTAACCGCTCGGATCTGCCGCAGGTCTTGAAGGAACGGGGGTGGGCGGTTCTCATGAGCAAGAAGTGGTCGGTTCCCATAGCCAACATTGTCCACGGAGAGGCTCGGGGCCTCACAGCTGTTGTCAAACACGTGTGCCGCTCCATGAAGAATTTCGGTTGTCGTCACCTGCTCATGCTTGACTCCCTCACTTGTGTGCTGGCTCTGTGCGAAGGACGGTCCTCGGCCGTCGGGGCGTGCGCAGCCCTCCGGTCCGTGGCCGCCCATGGCCTTGCCACGGGCGCGGTCTTCGCGGGCCGCTGGTTTCCCAGCGAGTGGAACCGCGCCGACGGTCCGTCGCGGGGGCAGCGCCACTCTGGCTACGGAGGGGGAGACGCCGCTGCTGAGGAGGTCGCACCCAGCCGTGGCCGACGAGCGGGGCGCCAAACCAGAACTTTGGCTTCAAGTTCTGGTCGGCCCGGTGCTCCGCAGGCGGCGGCCGAGGACACCCCTCCCGCCGGGCGCGCCCTCGTGGGATCCGCGGGGCGCGGCGCAGGCCCGGCGCGGGGTCTCGCGGGATCCGCGGGGCCCGGCGAGGGATGCCCTGTTGCTTCGCAGTGCGGCGAGGCAGCTGAAGGCGGCGCGGCGAGCGCAGCGGCTGCCGATCCTGGCGCGGGAGCGCTATCTGCAGGAGAGATCTGTGCGGACCGAGGCGGTGCGCCGGCGCTACTCGGAGTTCCTCGAGGAGCTAGACCAGTGGCTGGAGGTCAACGGTCTGTTGCCCAGGCCGTGCCCGAGCGGCCGCCTGGCTGCTGGGACAGTGGACCGCTTCGACCACGACGTGAGCGACTGGATGAACGAGCAGTACATGGAGGGCTTCGACCACTCGCGCGGGGCGAACGTGCTGGCGGCCATTGCCTGGGCGGACTCTCGCCTTGGCCGAGCGGGGAGCCGCGGGCCCCCCCAGTCGCGGCAGGCGCTGAAAGGCTGGCGCAACTTGACGCCGGCTGCCAGCCGCCTGCCACTCTCAGCCGAGGTTGTGTTTGCCATTGCGATGGAGCTGCTGGCCATGGGTCGCTGGGACATGGCGATGTGCGCGATGCTCTCCCTGGTGTTCCTCATGGGGCCCGGCGATTGGAGGACCGTCCGAGTGGAGCACCTGGCGCCGCCCGCCGTGGGAGGCAGCCGCGGGCTCGCCCGCTGGAGCCTCGTGCTCCGCCCGCTGGGGGACGAGACGAGCCTGCCCAGCAAAACGGGGGAGTTCGACGAGTCGCTCTTGCTGGGCCTGGACGCAGACCAGCGGCTGGGACCCCTCTGCCAGCGGCTCATCCAAAGCCGCGATCCTCAGGAGCCCCTGTTCGCGTTCAGCCAGGCCGAGTTCGCCCGCTGCTTCAAGAGGGCCGGCGCCCGCCTGATGCTGCAGCGGCCCCCGCCGCCGTGCATTCTGCGGCACTTGGGCGCGAGCCGCGACTTCGCCGAGCAGAGGCGGACGCTCGTCGGTGTCAAGCGCCGAGGGCGACGGCGGGCGGACGCGAGCGTAAGGCGGTACGAGAAGGGGGGCCGGCTGGGCAGCGAGTTCGCCAAGCTGCCCGTGCGCCTCCAGACCCACGCGCGGTGGTGCCTCAAGTACTTCCCCGCGGCGCTCTCCGGGTCGCTGCCGCCTCGCGCGTACCGCGCCCTCTGAGGCTGCGGGTGTTTCTGGAGGTCTTTGCTGGCGCAGCTCGGCTTGGTCGAGCCATGGCGGTGCAGGGCTTCCACGTGCTGGCATGGGATGTGAAGTATGGCGAGCAGTATGATCTCACGAGCCCCTCCAAGCGGTCCCTGATACGCGGATGGATTTGGGGGCGTGCGATTCTGGCAGTGCACTTTGGCGTTCCCTGCGCGTCTTGGTCTCGGGCTCGTGACATCCCTCCAGGTCCTCCGCCGTTGAGGTCCAACGATCGCGCGATGGGGCTCGACGGCCTTTCTGCCAAGGACCAAGCCAAAGTCGACCTCGGAAATTGCCCCATGTCCTTCACTGTCTCCTGCCATCACGTTTGCCGGAGAATGAGGATATCAGGCACGATGGAGAACCCTGCCACGAGTAGGATCTGGCTAGCGCCTGCCGTCGTCTCACTCTCCCGCAATCCTGCCTCGCAAATCGTCTCGACCGATTTTTGTCAATTCGGCACGCCCTGGAGAAAGCGGACGAAGTTTTTGGGCGCCCTGATCGATCTAACTTCGATCGAGAAGCTGTGTAAGAGGAAGAACAACCTGTGATCGGCCTCGCATAGGCCGCACCACAACCTCCAGGGTAAAAACTCGGAGGGCCGTTTCTGGACAGAGGTGGCGGAGCCATGCCCCTCTCGGCTGTGTCGAGCGCTAGCTTTCGCCTTCTCCGAAGCTCTCGTCGCGCTCAAGGCGCAAGGTATGGCCCGCCATCTCTGGTAGTTGTTAGTGAATGAATTGTCATGCGGCCCTCTGGGCCAGTGGACAAGTAAAGTTGGCTCTCCTTTTCTGTCAGTGCGGATATGGTGGCCGGCGCCTGTCTCATATATGAATGTCGGTGCTGGCCTGCTCACCGGTCCTGGCGGAAGTTGAGCCTCTCTGATAAAAAATGCCCCTGGTCTCTGAGGGGTGGGATACATTGCAGTGTTCCACACGAGTTTGTATAGCACCCTCTTGTAAGCCGTCCACCGTATGTGGCTACCTCTGCTCAAGCCTCCCTCCCGCGTGCCACCCTGCTCTCTCAGTGCTGTTCCCAAATGTTATGGTGGCCGGCGCTTGTCTCATATATGAATGTCGGTGCTGGCCTGCTCACCGGTCCTGGCGGAAGTTGAACCTCTCTGATAAAAAATGTCCCTGGTCTCTGAGGGGTGGGATACATCCTTATGTTTTTTCTGATTGTAGCGGCCAGGGGACCCCAAGACGGCCCAAGAGGGCCCCAGGAGGGCACCAAGACTGCCCCAAGAGAGCTTCAGATGGCCTCCACACGGTCCAAGAGAGCCACCAGACGGTTCAAGAGGCCCTCCCGAGAGTGCCTGAGGAGGCCAAACAGATGTATTTCCCTATGGTTTTTGCAGGTTTTTCTGATCCTCCCTTTTTCGGACTCGAAGGGCCCCAGACGGTCCAAGAGGCCCCAAAGACCGCCCCAAAACGGCCCCAGACGGCCCAAGAGGCCCCAAAGATCGTCCCAAGACGGTCCAGGGGTCCCCCAAAGGTGCCGAAAACCGTCCAAGAGGGCCCCCAGACTGGATAGGGTCCGAGCTTCTGGGAAACCATTTTCCTACTTACAGAAATGGTTTTCTGAGCCCCCAGAAATGGTTGGGGGCTAGGCCGCAGACATGGCCAAGCTCAAGCGGCGCCCCGCGGCGGCCGCGGCCGCGGCCCCGTCGGGCGCCGATGCCGCCGCTCCCCGACCCCGCCCCGTGCGCCACGCGGCGGCCGCGGCCGCGGCCCCGTCGGGAGCCGATGCCGCCGCTCCCCGACCCCGCCCCGTGCGCCACGCAGCGGCCGCGGCCGCGGCCCCGTCGGGAGCCGATGCCGCCGCTCCCCGACCCCGCCCTGTGAGGGTGCGACTGCCGTCGCGAGACGGCAAACCCAGGAAGTTCACCGCCAGAACATAATCTCCACATCCACTTCTTCGGGGCTGTGCCCAAGGGCCTCGGGGAGCGGTGGATATGGACCTCCGCATCCAAATCCACCGTTCCTCGGGGTTCCAGGGCGCGACCCCGAAGCAGTGGATGTGGACATACTCTGGCTGTGCAGGACCAAGAGCTCTGGTACGAGCGGCTTCCAAAGAGATCGGCAAGCCAGGGTAGCAGCGGAGCTAGCCCGTGACCGGGCCATCCAGCACATGGAACTCCAAGCAATGCAGTATGAGGACGCCGTGGCGAGAGCACACATAGCCGTCGCCAAGGAGGCGGCACGAGCGAGGGCAGCCGCCGAGAAAGGGGCCGCCGACGTGGCGGCGGAGCAGCGCAGCTTGAGGCGGTGGATAGAAATCTTCGAGATCACGGAACCACCGATAGAAAGCGGCACTGGCCGCATGCTGTGGCCTGCCACAGAGAGCCAGTGGGACGCCCAAGCCCAGAGGGCCAAGCGCAAGGCGGCCGCGGCCGCTAAGACGGCCGCGGCCGCTGCTTCTCCGCGGCGGCCCTGAGGCTGCCTTCTTTAGGCTGCGCTCCCGTGCAGGGCCCGAGAATTCACACCACCACCACCTCCGTCACCCTCCCCTTTTCCTCCCTCCTGTTCGTTTCCTCTCCTTGGAGGGGGTGAGAGGGGATGGAGGTGGTGGTGGTGTCTATTTTTGGGCCCCTGGCGAATCGTTCGCAATTCGAGTGATCGAAACGATTCGCTGTCGAATCGTCGCTGTACAGGGTTCGCTCAGATTGCACACGTCCGCCCTGTGGCATCGGAGAAAGAATGCCGTCGCCAATGATCGTCGCGCGAGGGTGCCCCCAGGAGGGGCAGACGACCCGCGGGGGCGCGCATACAACAGCGCGAGGGCGCGACGATATACGCGCCGAAACTGAGTGGCCTAAGTCACCAGCTGGGGGCGCAAAGATAACCGAGCGAGGGCGCGACGGCGCGAAGATAACTGCGCCGAAGCTAGGCGCCGAAGATGACCGCTGGGTCGAGGGAAGCCGACGAAAGAACGATGCCTCGAGCCGAGCCCGTAACATGGCTGGGGCACCACGATGCCTGGAGCCGAGCCCTTAAAATGGCTGGGGCACCACGTGGGCTCCGGTCTCGGCCCCAGATCTCTCGACCCCGCCCCCCCCCCAGCCTCCTGGCTCCCATGCCCTTTTCATTGCAGCCATTTTGGCCAAACAGTTTCGGCGAGGAGGCGCCCCGACGGGCCCCGACGCCCCAGCGTTCGCCCGAGGGACCGAGGGTGCGTCGCGATGCCGCCAGTGGCACCGACCCCGAGCAGCGACCACGACCAGACCAAGGTCCAGAAGCTTGGAAAGGATGCCATGAAGCTGATCGACGAGCACAACGTCTTCAGGGGCGAGTTTGTCAACATCCCTCCCGAGGAGATCGGATATTGCCCTTGGAACCGAGCCAGCTCAGACCCGAACATGCAGTACGTTCACAAAGACCTCAACGCCAACTTCAAGAAAGGATATGACCCATTGCGCGCGAAACCTGGAGTTGTCGTCAGGGTGCGGAAAGAGGATAACCCAAAGTTGTGGCAGGAATGGGTTAACTACAACAAACAGCTCGCTCGGAATTCTACCCTGTACCCGCCAGTCAACGAGGAGAAAATGTGCTATTTCACGCTGGCGAGCTCTCACCACACTCTGCTGATTAGGCTGTACCAGGCGCGCATCATCTCGACGCTTACTGGGGAGCGCTTCCAGGTGGAGAACGACGAGAAGCTGACTCGCGTGATAACTGCAGGCCATAAGTACATCGTGCTGGACCACACGTGCCCGAAGGAAGAGTGCGAGAAACTGAGCGAGTGGATGAACGCGGACAACAACAGCAGCCTCGCGAAGAGCGAGGTCGAGCACATCAAGCAGTGCAAGAGCGTCATCGAGACACATTTCCCTAACGATGCTCAGGTCGAATGGGCTTTGCAACTAAGGTTCATAAGCACAGGAGGTGGGACATTAGGGGCAGAGCAAGGAGGGGAGGTATGAGGACGATATGAGGCTGGCCGGGTAAGAGGGGCACAGGGGGCGGAGAGGGGAAGGAGGCGGCGACTGAGAGTGTAGCACCCCACGCCTCCGCCCCATCCCCGCCCCTGTCCTCATGCGCGCCAGCCTCGTCCTCATACTGCCCCTCCTCGCCCGCCCCTTCCTTCCCATGGTTGCCAATGAACCGAAGTCTGCTTCGTTGCAGGTGCCGCTGGGCCGGCTTGTAGCGAAGGTGGTGAACGCGAACTCCTTGAAGATCCAGCCTGCCGTCATCGCAGCGTTCGCCAAGTACACCACTGAGATGGGGGCTGGCCCATTGATTGACGAGTTCGCAGCGGAGCATTCGTCCTCGGTGAATTCTAGCGAGCTGACTGCCCCGCACCACTTGTTCGAAGAGATCGCCAAGAACATTGGCCGCACTCATCCCTTGACCATGCTCGCCCTGAGTTGCGCGATGTACACCACAGAGAAAGTGGACGAGAAGGTGAGGCCGCAGCCCGACGTGAGCAAATTCTTCGTTGCTTCAGAGATCAAGGCCTACGGCGAGAACACGGCCGTGCTCACGATGGGCGAGACGTTCATGAGGCAGAACAGGGAACAGATGCACTCCGAACTTATCAAGCACGTCAACAACGAGGCTGCGTTGCACTACTTGCGCATGTTCGAGATTCAGGACGCATAGCTGAAATATGTCGGTATATTCACCGTCGCTTTTTCAACTAGTCATCCCCTCACCCCCCCTTCCAACTCCGTCCCTATTCCCTCTCCCCTCCTTCCCCTCTCCCTCTCCCTCCTCCATCTACCCCTCCCTAGGAGAGAGGGGGAGATGGAGGAGGGAGAGGGCCTTTTCGGGCACTCGAAGTCACGTCACGTGGGTGCGCAGTGGTCACATGCCACTGCCACTGCCGCGCAGTCGAGACCCATGAGCAGGTCGACCCTGCAATATCAAAGATTCCCGTATGTCGGAACTGCGCACACACCATCATCATCATCTTCATCATCATCATCACCACCATCATCATCATCATCATCATCATCATCAGCAGCATCATCATCATCATCATCATTGTCATTGTCATCATCATCATCATCACCATCACCATCATCATCATCATCATCATACTCATACTCATCATCATCATCGTCGTCGTCGTCATCATCATCATCACCATCATCACCATCATCAACATCATCTTCATCAGCATCATGATCACGATCATGGTCATCGTCATCGTCATCATCATCATCATCATCGTCATCATCATCATCAGCAACATAAGCATCGCCATCATCAGTATCACTACCGCCATCGCCATCATTAGCTTCGTCATCCTCAGCAGCATCACCGTCGTCATCATCACCATCATCATCAAGATCTTCATCATCATCGTCGTCATCATCATCATCATCGTGATCATCATACGCATGATCATCGCCATCGTCGTCGTCGTCATCATCGTAATAATCATCATCATCATCAGCATCATCATCATCATCATGGTCGTCGTCGTCGCCATCGTCGTCATCATCAACATCATCATAATCAGCTTCATCGTTATCATCGTCACCATCATCATCGTCGTCGCAATCGTCAGCATCATCATCATCGGCATCATCACCATCATCATCGTGATGGTCGTCGTCATCATCATCATCAGCAGCATCATCATCATCATCGTAATCATCATCATCATCATCGTCGTCGTCGTCGTCGTCATCGTCGTCATCATCATCGTCGTCACCATGAGCATCAGCACAGTTCTCAGCACAGTCATCACCATTATCATCATTATCACCAACGCCATCATTATCATTGTCATCATCTTCGTCGTCACTGTCATCCACAGTGCCATCATTACCGTCACTAGCATCGTCATCATCATAGTCATCATTATCATCAACATGGTTATCGGCATGGCACCCTTGTTGTCGGTATTATCATGCGCGGTTTTGCGCTCGGAAGGGTCTTGCGTCCTCTCGGGTGTCATCTGTCTTCGGTAGCGGCTGTGGCTTCTGCGCCTGCGTGGCGTTTCTTTGTTGCGCGGACACCTTCAGGTTGTTCGCATGGCTATGGGCAAGGCGGCGCACGCAAATTTCCCATACGGCTCGGCCGCGCCGGCTGGTTCCAGCAACGCTAAGATCAGTGACAAGAGGCTGGCGGCTTTGAAAAATGAGTGGTTGAAGTTCGTCGACGCCAGCGTCCCTGGCTGCATGCTGGCCGAAACGTTCGGTGAGAGTGGAGGAGCGATGGACATTGAGGTTCTCACCACCGCCAAGTTCGAAGGCGAGGCCCGTGTTGCGACGCCCACTTCTGGTGAGAGAGCAGCTCTGGATGGCTTCACCGTCGGCTCCGAAGTTGTCATGCTAAAGCGCCAGACTGTCCAGGTGGATCACGGCCGCCGCAGGGCGTCCTACCCCGCGGTTTTGTCGAAGGGCAAGGTTGGCATCCTCAAAGAGGTCAAGGGGGTTAAGTTTCTGGTCGAATTCCAAGTGACGTTCACGGTCGGGGACGAAACGAAGGACAAGACGGCTATTGTGCAGCTGGACAAGGCCGTCATCATCCCCAAGGGGAAGGAGCCCGCGCCCGAGCAGAAGGTCGCCACCCCGAAGGGCCACGAGTACGCTGCGAAGTTCGACGGGACCGAGGTGAAGCTCGCGCTGTGGCCGCCGATCCCGCCCCAGAACGAGAAGGACACGTCTATGGACCTTTCCTACTTGAAAGGCAAGGTCGCGCTGACCCAGTTTCTCATGGACAACGAGTTTGGGCGGCCAAGCTACACGGGCAAGGACTTCACCGTCCTGATTCGCGACGGCAACTACGAGGTGTGGACGGCCAAGCAGTTTCCAGCCTGGGCGATATCTCTCATTCCCCAGACTACCGAGGTCAAGGACTGTTACTGGAGCACGGGCAAGAGCAATCTGACGCAGAACACTGCGGAAGCCCACCCTGAGAAAAAACATTTGGTCCTGGATGGTCGCTTGAGGTCCACAGTCGTCGAGAACCGTGCCCCATCCCTTTTCTTCATGGTAACCAGGACTGACGTGAGCGACAATGCGAACATGAAGTGCGTGTTCTCCCAGATTTCGGGAGACCTCAAAGTGGACATCGGGTACCAGCACCCCCAGAAGCGCAGCGCTGACGTGGCGTTCGGCGTCGGTGAGTGGCCACAGATCCCCACGATGACGAATCCGAAGATGATCCAGAAACACACGCGCCTGGCGGTGTGCGACGATACCGAACTGGCCAAGATCAACCAGAAAATGAAGGACGAGAAGCTGAAGCTGCTCGCGGCCAGCAAGGCTCTCAAGGGGTCATCCGCCACGGGCAGCGCGTGAGATTAGCCCAGTAGCCTTCGGAGTCCGCCCCGCATTTTAGGGGCATCTTGACGTCTTGGGCTCTCGCCTCATGGGCTCTTGGACCATCGTCTCGAGCACTCCCTGGGGCCACTTGAGCAACAGCAGCTTCATAGGGGGCATTTGGGGCCCAAGGAGGCGTCTGTTTTTGTAAAGACCTTTCCCAGTGCGACCCTACCTAGGAGTTGGACCCCCTAGGGAAGCAGCATTAGTAGTAACAGTACGGCTAATATATAGCTAAGCTAAAGCTAAGGTGAGGCTAAGCTAAATCTAAGATAAAGCTAAGCTGAAGCTAAGCTAATGCTAAGCTAAATCTAAGCTAAAGCTAAGCTAAAGCTAAGCTGAAACTAAGCTAAATCTAAGCTAAAGCGAAGCCAACGCTAAGCTAAAGCGAAGCCAAATCTAAGCTAAAGCTAAGGCAAAGCTAAGCTAAAGCTAAGCTAACGCTAAGCTAAGTTTAAGCTCAAGCTAAGCTAAATCTAAACTAAATCTAAGCTACAGCTAAGCTAAAGCTAAGCTAAAGCTAAGCTAAAGCTAAGCTAGAGCTAAGCTAAAGCTAAGCTAAAGCTAAGCTACAGCTAAGCTAAAGCTAAGCTACAGCTAAGCTACTGCTAAGCTAAAGCTAAAGCTAAAGCTAAAGCTAAGTTAAAGCTAAGCTGAAGCTAAGCTACAGCTAAGCTACAGCTAAGCTAAAGCTAAAGCTAAAGCTAAATCGAAAGCGAAAGCTAAGGCTAAGCTAAAGCTAAAGCTAAAGCTAAAGCTAAAGCTAAAGCTAAAGCTAAAGCGAAAGCTCCCAGGGCACTGGGGGAACCGCTCCCAGGGGACTGGGGGAACCGCCCAGGGCGCTTTCCACTGCCTGGCCCCTTTAAGCTAGAGAGTAAGAACCCTTCTAGGCAGAACCTAGGTAGGGAAAAAGCATTTCTCAATATCTTGGGAGTTGCGTTTGGGGCTCATCGGGCTTCTTTTGCGGGCCCAAACTTGAATGCCACACTGGGGGCGATGCTCGGCGTATCTCGGAACATCTAAGGCGCCCTAAGACAGGGCAACGAATACATTTACAGCGTATGACTTTCGTGCCAAGGTATTTCCCGTAGTAGCCCTTCGTTGCTATGGTTGTTCACAGACAACGCGATACCTCACAGGGGGGACGGGGATCCCTAAAACGCTTGGTTGAAATATTGTTTCGCGTGGCAAGGCCCCAAGATTCTCACCATGTCAGGCCTCCCATGTTACGAACTGTTACGAACGTGTGGCACGGCCAAACAACATTCACGGGTGGCAGGGCAATGGGATCCTCACCACGTCAGCCTTTGCAGGACACGGCCATACGGCAGAGCCATAATATCCTTACCCTTTCAGCCTTCCCAGGTCACGCACGTGCAGCGGGCCGTGGGATTCTTACCACGCCACCCCTCCCAGGCCAGGAACGTGTGGCAGGGCAGTAAGATTCTCACCACTTCAGCTTTCCAGGGGGGGCCCTACAAATCCCGCATACCTCACAGGTCCCACAGGTGTCGCGGGTCCCACAAGCCCCACAGGCCCCACAAGTCCCCCACGTCCCACAAAAAACGACTGTGGGGGCCCGCGGTTCCGGACGACGACACCGACGACGACGACGACGACGACGACGGCAACGGCGGCGAAGGCGACGACGACGGCGACGGCGACGACGACGACGACGACGACGCGGGGGGAGTTCTGTATTGTCCCGAATAGAAAACGTACACAGGCACCCATGTCAACTTGGAAACCCAATCGATCACCCGTAAAGGTAAAGTTTAGCCTCCAAGCAAACATGGCGATTTTCGCTTGTGGACAATACAGAACACACGCGCGCGCGGAGTTCCACATTGCCAATTGTAGAAAATGCACACGGGTGGACCCACGTTGACTTGGATGTCCAATCGGTCAGCATGAAGGGCCCTCTTTGGTCTCCAAACCAACATGGCGACTTTCCGATTGTATACAATACAGACCCCATCCGCCAACGCGCGAGCGCGCGTGGGAGGTTCTGTACTGTCCATCATAGAAAGCATACAACAAAACCAAGGTCAGCTTCGAAATGCAAGCGGTAACCGTTAAGAGTTCACTTCAGCTTGTGGACAATACAGAACTCCAAATGGGCGCGCGCGCGTGGGAGGTTCTGTGTGGCCCATCATAGAAAACATGCACCATAACTCATTCAACTTCAAAATCAAATCTGTCACCGTTAGGGGTTCACTTTGGTTTCCAGGCCGACATTGCGACATATCTATAGCGGACAGTACAGAACCCCCAACAGGCACGCGTGCGCGCGTGGGAGGGCCTGCGTCGCCAACCATTAGAAACACGCAGCAGACCCAACGTTAGCTGCACATTTCAAGCGGCCACCCTTAAAGGTCCACTTTAGTTTCTATGCCAACATGGCGGCTTCTCTATTGTGGACAGGACAGAACTCCCAACGGGCACGCGCGCACGCGCATCGGAGGTTCTGAATTGCGAATCATAGAAAACATACAGCATAACCGATGTTAACGTTGAGCTCCATTCGGTAAACGTTAAGGTGGCATGTCGGTTTCCAAGCAAGCGTGGCGAGTTTTCTTTTGTTACCAATCCAGAACACCAAACGAGCGCGCGCGCGAGGAAGGTTCTGCGATATCTATGATAGAAAGCCTACAGCGGAGCCCATGTGAGCTTACAAGTACAATCGGTCACCGTCAAGGGTTCACCTCAGTCTTCAAGCCAACATGGCTACTTTTGCATTGTGGGCACCACAGAACTCTCAACGGGCTCGCGCGCGCGCGACTGCGAGGTTCTGTGTTGGTTATATTAGAAAACATGCAACCGAAATCATGCTAACTTCAAAATCAAATCGGTCACCGTTAAGGGCACTCTTTAGTTTCCCAGCCAAAATGGCGACTCTTTTAAATTGTGGCCAATGCAGAACTCACAACGGGCGCGCGCTCGCGCGTGGTTCTGCTGCCACTCAAAGAAAGCAGACATCAGAACCCAAGTTGAACCCACAATGCAAGCGGCCACCGTTAAAGGTTCACGTTCGTTTCCTAACCAAAATGGCGACTTCGCTACTGCTGACAATACAGAACCCCCAACGGGCGCGCACGCGCGCGCGCGGGAGGTCCCGCGTAATCCATTAGGGGGAACATACGGCAGAGCCAATGTGATCTTCAAAATCCAATCGGCCACCGTTAAGGGCCAACGTTGGCTCCCAAGCTAACATGGCGACTTTTGCAATGCGGGCAATGCCGCACTCCCAATGAGCTCGCGCGCGCGCGACTGTTTGTCCAGCACAGAAAGCACACAACAAAACCAAGGTTACGTTGGTTTCCACGCCCGCATGGCTACTTCTCTATTGTGAACGATATAGACCTCGCTACGGGCACGCACGCGCGCGCTCCATCATAGAAAGCACACAGCGGAACCCATGCGAACTTCAAAATCCAACCAGTCACCGTTAAGGGCCCACGTTAGCTTCCAGAGCAACATGGGGGGTTTTATATGGTGGAAATACAACGCTTCAAACGGAGGCACGCGCGCGCGCCATCGTGGAAATCATACAACAGAACCAATGTTAATTTGAAAATCAAATCGGCCACCATTAGTGGTTCTCGTTCGTTTCCAAGACAACAGATCGACTTCCTCGTGGGGAAAATAGAGACCTCCCAACGGGCGGGCGCGCACCATCAGAGAAAGCACAGAACAGAACCAATGTTACTTCAAAATGCAATAGGTCACTGTTAAGGGGCAACATTGGTTCCCAAGCCAACATGGCTACTTTTCCGCTGTGGACAACGCGGAACTCACCATGGTTGTCTGGACAGCAGCGAGCGCGCGAGGGGGGTCTGTGTTGTCCACAATAAAAAAAGAGACATGTAATTCCAAAAACTGAAATCCAAATTTCTGCGAATATTTAAGGGGGCCGACGGACGCGCCGACACTTCTATTGTGGACAATACAGAACTCACCGCGCGCGCTGGGAGTTCTGCATTGTCCACAAAACAAAAGTCGACATGCGTGCGCGCGCGGCCGGTTTTGCATTGCCCACAAAAGAGCAATCAACATCTAATTCCTGAAACTAAATTCAACATTTCCGTGAACCTGCAAAGAGGCCGACGGACGCGCCGACTTTTCTATTGTGGACAATACAGAACTCTCCGCGCGCGCGGGGAGTTTAGTATTGTCAACAATAGAAAAGCCGACATGTAATTCCAAAAGATGAGCTCAAACTTTCTGTGAACATGTATGAAGGCCGACCTTCCAGTTTTTGGAAGTACATGCCGACTTTTCTATTGTGGGCACCACAAGCCTTCCCGTGCGCTTGGGGGCTCT
The DNA here is from genome assembly GCA_963575745.1 of Prorocentrum cordatum. Taxonomy (NCBI): domain Eukaryota; class Dinophyceae; order Prorocentrales; family Prorocentraceae; genus Prorocentrum; species Prorocentrum cordatum. Next base: position 384,393 of record CAUYUJ010010158.1, read on the forward strand.
GTAGTCCACAATAGAAAAGTCGGCGCGTCCGTCGGACTCCTTAACAGTTTTCAGAAATTTACATTATTTTCGGAGTTACACGTCTGTTTTTCTACCGTGGACAATACAGAACTCACCCCGCGCGCGCGCGGGCGCGGGGAGTCTATATTGTCCACAATAAAAGTCGGCGCGTCCGTCGGCCTCCTTTAAGGCTTCCAGAAATTTTGAAATCAGTTTTTGGAATTACATGTAAGGTTTTCTATTGTGGGCAACACAGGACTCCCCGCGCGCGCGGTGGGTTCTGCGCTGTCCACAAAAGAAAAGTCGGCGCGCCCGTCGGCCCCCTTAAAGGTTCACAGAAAATTTGAATTCAGTTGTTTAATTACACGTCGCCTTTTCTAGTGTGGACAATATCGAACTCCCCGCGCGCATGCGGATTAATTTGCCACAATAGCACAATCGGCGCGTCCGTCTGCCCCCTTAAAGGTTCACAGCAATTTCGAATTCAGTTTTTGGAATTACATGACCACAATAGAAAAGTCTGCGTGTCCGTCGCCCTCCTTAAAGAGTTTACTTAAGTCTCCATTGCGCCTTTCAACTTTTGTATTTTCGGGAGTACAGAAGTCACAACGGGCGCGCACGCCCGCGCGCGCGTGGGAGGTGGTGTGCTGTCCATTATAGGAACCAGACAACAGAACAAATGTCAATTTCAAAACCCAATGGGCCATCGTTAAGGCTTCACTGTAGTTTCCATTCCAACATGACGACTTTTCTGATGTGGACAATACATCACTCTCAACGGGGGCGCGCGGGCGCGCCATCATACAAAGCAGATCACAGAACCAGTGTTAATGTCAAAACCCAATCGGCCACCGTTAAGGGTTCACTTTAGTTTTTAAGTCAACATGGCTACTTTTATATTGATGACAATATCGCACTTCCAACGGGCGCGCGCCATCCTAGAGAGCACGCAGCAGGACCCATGATAACTTCGAAATCCAACCGGTCACCTCTAAAGGTTCACTCTAGGTCCCAAGACAACATGGAGACGTTTCTGATGTTGACAACACACAGAACCCATGTTAACTTCAAAAACCAATCGGCCACCGTTAAGGGATCATTTTACTTTCCAAGCCAACATGCTGACTTTTCTATTGCGGACAATCGAAGAACGGCTCTGGGGGCTCTCCATGGGGCCTCAGAGGCTCGCCAAGGAACCCCAGGGGCTCTCCCAGAGGTTGCGGGGTTCTCCCTGCGGTCTAAGGCCCCCCGCGCGTGACGATACATAGAAGCCAGGCATCGGCAGGGCGATTGCGAAGCCGACGTGCTACAACAACAAGCAGATATAACCACACCAACAATACATCGGACAACACTACCAATATATAGGACCACACCTTCAAATAGATCGGAAAACTCCAAAAGTAGATAGGACCACACCAGAAGTATGTAAGACCACGCCACAAGTGCATATGACCACACCAATAGGTAGCTATGACGACCCCAACAGGATACAGGACCACACCGAGAACGCAGATACGACCACACCAATAATATACAGGACCACCCCACAAGTAAATGGGACCAACCCGAAGGTAGATATGACCACTCCAACTCCAAAAGTAGATAGGACCAGCCCCCAAGCAGATAGAACCCCATGAACCAGTACATCTGTCAACACCGAAATATATAGTAACATACCGACAGGGTTACAGGACCGCTCAAACAAGTACATAGGACCACCCCAAACGCACAAAGGACGACACCAAAAGTATGTAGGACCAACCTCTAAGAAACGGGACCACACCAAAAGTATATATATATAACCACAACACAAGAAGGGACGACCATACTAAAAGTAGATAGGACCGCTCTCGTTGTCGCAGCTGCGACCCAGGCTCTATCAGAGACTGTAGCCAGACGTCGTGGTCCTCTGGACTACGAGAACACGCTGCAAGCTAAAACGCTTCACGGAGCAAGGCAATCCTTTGTTCTCGGCCACATCTCTGTGCCTGTAGGATTAGGGTATGTAAGGTATGGAGGGCTACATGGGCTTAAGCAGCTAGATAGGTATCCACCGCTAGATGAATATAAACAGATAGATGTCTATACGCAACTAGATGGATATAAAAGGCCAGATGGGTATGCACAGCTATTTGGGTATAAACAGATAGATGGGTATAACCAACTAGATGGGTATACACATCTAGATGCGTGTAAACAGCTAGATGGGTATGATTAGCTAGACCATCTAGATGTGTACATGCAGCTAGATGGGTATAAACAGCTAGGTTGACATAACGAGATGTAAGTGTATGAACGGCTAGATGTGCATAAGCTACCCGCAACAGCTAGATTTGTATATATTGCTAGATGTGTATAACCAGCTGAATGGGTATAACCAGCGAGATGGCTGTAAACATATATATATATGCATATGCATGAACAGCGAGATGAGTGTACACATGTATATGGACAAACACGGCGATATGGATATAGACAGCTAAATGGGTATAGGAATCTAGATGTGCAATAATAGCGGTATGTGCATACACAGCTACATGGGTATACATCGCTAGATTAATACAAACAGCTAGATGGGTATGAGCGGCTAGATTTGTAGCAACAGCTAGATGTGCATAAACAGCTAGATGTGCATAAACATTCTGATGCGCATGAAAGGCCACATGGGTATGAACAGCTAGATGGGCATAAACAGCTAGATGGGTTTAGACAATTGGGTGGGCATGACCAGCTAGATTGGTATAAGCAGCTAAATGGGTATGAGCAGCTAGATCGGTATGAACAGCTTGAACGGATGCACGGGTAAAAAACAGCTAGATGGGTATACACAGCTGGATTTGTATGCATATATATATATATATGTATATATATGTACGTATAAACAGCTAGATGGGTGCAAATAGCAAGATGGTTATAAGCAGCTGCCTGGGTATAAACAGCTAGATGTGCATAACAAGCTAGATGGGTAAAAGCAGCTAGATAAGTATAAACAGCTAGATGTGCATAAACAGCTAGATGTGTATAAACAGCTAGATGGGTATACACAGCTAGATGGGTATAACAGTGCATTCGCGGTTTCGAAGCAGCTTCCAGCTCTCCAGGTTTCCAACCCCCATCCAATCCCCCCTTCTATGGCCCGCCCCCCCCCCCCCCTCCCCATGACCCACCCGCAAGACGGGCCCATACGGCAGTGACTTTTGAGGCACGCACAGCATTCAGCATAAATGACTCTATGGGGCTCGAGGACTCCCTACTCAGTGCCTGCGGCGTTATGGCGGATAGTATACACGCTTTGTTGTCATGGACGCAAGTTTTCGGGCAGGCTGTTCAGGCCCTCGCTGCGTGCAGTTGGAGCAAGCGTCCAGTGATGTTTTCCATGCCACCCCATACGATCCAACTGCGCATCTGTGAGAAGTTAGCTCGCGATCTTGCTTCCCTTCTTGTGCCTCCACCTGTGGGCCGCTGATGGTCATCGTTGGCTGCCCTCTGCATTGGAGTCGGGTGGCGAGTAACTCTGAGAACGATGCGCAAGCATTTGTACTGAAAGGAGAAGGTACAACTTCCTCTCGGATTCGCCTCCTCTCGGGTTCGCCTCCCCTCGGGCTCGCCTCCCCTAAGTTTGGCCTCCCCTCGGGTTCGCCTCCCCTCGGGTTCACCACCCCTCGGGTTCGCCTCCCCTGGGATTCGCTTCCCCTCGGGTTCGCTTCCCCTCGGGTTCGCCTTCCCTCGGGTGCGCCTTCCCTCGGGCTCGCCTCCCCTCAAGCTGCGCCATCCGTGGCCGCCTTGGAAGCCATCTAGGCCGTATCTTGGAAGACACATTGGCCGTCTTGGAGTCCGTCTTGGGCCATCTTAGCCGTTATGGAGAACATATTGGGCCGTTGGAAGCCGCTTGGGGGGGGGGCCTTCTTGGGGGGATACTGGATACTGGGCCGTCTCGGCACGTCGTGTGACCATCTTGGAGGCCACCTGGGCCGTCGGAGGCTGTCGAAAGCCTGGGGCTATTGTTGGTTTTCTGCTCGTTCGCCTGCTGCCAGCACCCCCAGTGGCATAACCACCAGTTGCTGCTTCCCCAGTGGTCAGAGAGATGTTTTGGTAAGCAACTCCTGGTTGGTACCTCGTCCTCATTTGCCGCCCCTTCAGGCTCGAGCAAATGCGCGACGATTCCTTTGCACTCGGAGACTCATTAGCCCTTGTGCCAGGGCCGATTGAGGAAGACATCATGCCGCCCAAGCGTTTGGTCCCCTGTCCGAAATTCCTCCTGAGGACCAGCCCTTTGATGAAGCGCCGTTTCATGAAGCTTCTGAAGACGATCAAGTTGCTGAAGGCGAAGTGCGGCAGGCAGGGAGTAAGGCTTCGCTTGATGACGACTCGCCTCGCCTCGATCAGAGGCGCCAGCGCGTCGGCCATCCAGAAGGACGACGAGGCCAAGGTCGAGGACATTCATATCCTCCGAGCCTTGGACGATGCTATCCCCACCGATTCAGACGAGGAGTAGGCTGAATCTAGACAGTGAGGAGCAACACGACTCCGAGCGCTCATCCAGTTGGTGGAGGGCCGCGTAGAAAAAAAAAACAAAAAAAAACATCGTCATCACCATGAACATCAGCATCATCATCATCATCATCATTGTCTTCGCTGGAACCCTGAACTACACGGGCTCGAATCCAACACGGCATACAAGTAACGACGAATTGAACTCATACACGATGCCATCACATGCCAAACGAGTTGTTGAGCTATATGTGTCAACACACATACATACAAACATACATACATACGTGCATCAATACATGCATGCATGCATACATGCATACATACACACATATATAAGCATGTATGCATGCATGCATGCAAGCATGCATGCATACATGCATGCGTACACCCATACATGCAGACATTCATACATACATGCATCCATACACACATACGCGCGTACATACATACATACGTACGTACCTACGCACGTACAGACCTACATACCTACATACCTACATACATACACACCTACATACATACATGCATTCACGCATATATACGTGCATGTATGCATGCATGCATGCATGCATGCATGTTTACATACATACATACATACATACATACATACATGCATGCATACAGACATACACACATGCATACATACATACATACAAACAAACCTGCATGCGTGCATGCATACATACATACATAAATACATACATGCATGCATGCATACGTGCATCCATACATACCTACAAACACACAGACAGACGGACAGACAGACAGACAGGCGGACATACGCGCATGCATGCATACATGCATACAAGTAGTAGTAGCAGTAGTAGTAGTAGTAGCAGTAGTAGCAGTAGCAGTAGTAGTAGTAATAGTAGTAGTAGTAGTAGTAGTAGTAGTAGTACATACACATCTACATGCCTATATACCTACATACATGCATACATACATACATACACACATACATGCATACATACGTACACACATGCATGCATACATACATACATATATACATATATGCATACTGACATACATACATACATACATGCATGCATACGTACGTACATACATACATGTCCGTGCATCCATACATACATACATGCATAACTGCATGCATACATACGTACGTACGTACGCACGCATGCACGCACATACATACCTACCTACCTACATACATACATACGTGCATGCATGCATACATACATACATACATGCCCACATAACCATACACGTGTAGACATGTGTACACACATGAACAGCTGCACATCCATGCACTTCACGGCGTGTATCCTAGGCTACTCGCAGGGGCGCCCCGTTAATCTCGTTTCGCGCCTCGCGGCCTGGGCCGCCAGGTTGCAATCCTCCATGGAGGCGCGCGGGCGCGAAGATGGCCGCGCGCGTGGCATCGCGGAGCGCAAGGCGCAAACTGGAGTCACCTACCTCGCGGGATCCCCTCCGCTCCATTGTGTCCATAATAGGCTTGCCTATCGAAGTTCACAGCCCACTCCTAGGAGCTGGTCCCTCTCCAGAGTAGAGGGGAGAAGAGCCGAGCAGGGCAGGAGCAGCGTACAGTAGAGCAGAGTGGAGGATTGCAATAGGGCATATAAGAGTAGAGCGGTGTAGGCACGGGCATCGCGGCTGCGACGCAGATCAGAACCTACTTGGAGCCAACGATTGGGAGAACTAACTGTTCCAGCTGTTGTATCCCAAAGCCTAGCTGGGGCCAACGCTGGTAGAAATAACGGTGGGACCCAGCTAATTATCCCATAACCTATTTGGAGCCAGCGCTGGTAGAAATAACTGTTCTAGCCGTTTTGGCTCGGGCAATCGTTTCCCCGCCAGGACGAATGACTGTGATCCCTGACACGGTTGATGCCGTTGCCCTGCCAGCGGGCCCTGGCAGCTACGGCGTCACAGTTTTCAGAGGGCCTTCGTTCACGACGTCTGGCTACGGCGACAACCAGTGCGGTCAAGATGGGCTTGGTTATGGTGCAGTCGTTGCGCCATCAACGGCTGACTTGGCGGTATTCGCGCGCAGCGTGCTGGTGCACGGCCACTGCGGGTCTTGGTCGCCATGGAGGACCCAGAAAGTGATCTGGGCATCGCCGCACAGGTTCCCCTTCGACCAGAACTGCTCCGACGACGAGAGCGGCGGGCACTTTTACAAGGCTGGGGACCATGGCCTGTACGACCTCGCGCGGCCTCGCAGCCCCATCGGCTACGATAAGATGCCATCCAGCGACTACGTTGGCGCCGACGCCGACATCGGGCACGACGACGACATGCGCGACCAGCATCAAGTATGTGAGGTGGCGTGTTCTTGCTTCGAGTTCTTCCTCGTGAAGTTCGCAACCGAGGCTCACTCCGACTGGTCCGAGACCAAGGTCCGAGAGTTCGTCAACTCGACCGTGGCCGTCGAGCGGCACCTGCACTTGTCGGAGCGGGTGGCGCTGACGGTTCGCCCGTGGATCCTAGCGGTTCGGTGGGAGCGGGATGAGCCGCCCGACGGGGGCGCCTGAGTGGGCGCGCGGCCTCCTAGCTTCACGGAGGCAGAGGGGAGAGGGGGAGAGGAAAGATGGAGGAGGAGGAGGAGGACGCGGAGGACAGGAGAGGACGACGCGGAGTGAAGAGGAGGCGGATGGATGGGGATAAGCAGGAGCAGGATGGGCGGAGAGGGGGGAAGGAGGACGAGGAGGAGGCCAGGAAGATAGGACGAGGTGCAGTGATGAGGAGGCGGATGGAGGAAGATGAGGAGGATCAAGATGGGGGAGGGCGTGTCTGTGCATATCTGCGGGCCGTGCGCCAAGCAGGCTGAGTGCCGTGAGACGCGGAGTGCAAGAACGGGCAGGTGCGCTAAGTAGCCGAATCGGCTACTTAGCGCACCGAGGGCGGTGCGCTAAGTAGCCGAATCCGCTCACTTAGCAAACAAAACGCTAAGTAGCTCACTTAGCGCACCGCCCTCGGTGCGCTAAGTAGCCGAATCGGCTACTTAGCGCACCTGCGTCTTTGTTACATCCCTCTGCCATTGATCTGCGTATGCTCTGTCTCTCCTCCCTCGCCCCTCCCCATCCTCCCTCCTCCCTCCCCCCTCATCCCTCCTCCCCGTCATGGTTCGCCATCCTCCAGCCTCCATCCCACTCCCCATCCGCCTCCGCGACCCTCATCCACCTCCCTCTCATCCCTGTCCGCCTGCTCCCGCCATGCTCTCGCACACCCCTGCGCCAACTCGCGCCGCCTGCTGCCATCAGAGTGAAGAGGCCATTGGGCATCTCTAGAGCGCACCCCGCGGGGCCGAATGCCTTGCGATGGGCCCAAACGGGAGCCAAGAGGGGCCCATCAACACTCCACGGGGGCCAAGACGAGGCAGCCGTTCCAGCCCCCGAACCCTCAAATTCCCACAGCCCCTCCAACCCCGTCCAACCCTCCAACCCCATCCACCCCTCCAACTCCTTCCAACCCGCGTTGGCGTTTCTACCAGTGCCGCTGGGCTCGAAAGATTAGATGCGAGCACTTTCTCTGCCGAGGGGGTCAGACGGTGCGAGCTATGGCGGCTGGCCATGGATCCGCAGATCTGTGGGGGGGCGAGGTTCTGACGCAGAAGCCCCCGACTCGCAAGGGTGAGGGGGCGGTTACATGGCAGCCAGGCCTCTATATCCCGCATCCCTTGGACAAGGGGGACTTGTTCGACAGACCCACCCTTTTCGCGCCCGACCCAGTTATGGACGCCCGTGAAGCTGCGCGGCACCAGTACCTCAAGAGTATCAAGAAGGTTCCTAAAGTTAAGAGAATGATTTCCAAACCCATGCTGGGCGTGTGGCTTCCGAAACTCGGCAACAAGAAAACGCACTGGGTGACTAGCAGCGGCTTCTATGTGATGGAGAACATGAATAGCAAGAAAGCTTGTGTGATCACGATCGTCGACTGAGCATACGGCATCATTCACACATGTCCAGCCTTAGTTTCAATCGCCGCCTGGGGGTACAGGCGTGCTTCGCTCTTGGCCACGGAGGGAAAAATGGGCCCTCCTCCCTCTTGGGGCCGTAGGCTGTCTTGGGGCCGTAGGCTGTCTTGGGGCCGTAGGCTGTCTTGGGGCCGCAGGCTGTCTTGGGGCCGTAGGCTGTCTTGGGGCCGTAGGCTGCCTTTGGGGCCATAGGCTGTTTTGGGGCCGTAGGCTGTCTTGGGGTCATTGGCTGTCTTGGGGTCCTAGGCTGTCTTGGGGCCGTAGGCTGTCTTGGGGCCGTAGGCTGTCTTGGGGCCGTGGGCTTTCTTGGGGCCGTAGGCGTCTCGGGGCCATAGGCGTCTCGGGGCCCTAGGCTGTCTTGGGGCCGTAGGCGTCTTGGGGTCGTAGGCGGTCTTGGGGCCGTAGGCTGTCTTGGGGCCGTATGCTGTATTGGGGCCATAGGCTGTGTTGGGGCCATAGGCGTGTTGACCAGCTAATCCAACCAGCCCCTCCCATCATGCATCCCCTCTCCTCGTCCACGCCAAGTCCTAGAGGTTACAGTCAATCAAACATGCGTTCGATGCCCCCACAACAGTCCTAGGAACTACAACACCTGACGTTACTGAGATTGATCATTATGATAACGGTGGAAGCGTTGATGGTGTTGGCGATGGTGCTGCGTATGACGATGGAGATGACGACCATGGTGAGACGGGTGTTGATATTGACTGTGGTGGTAATGACTGTTACGAGTATGGTGCTGATGATGATGCTGCATATGACGATGTTTGTGATACTGTCGGTGATGGTGTCGATGCTGATGATGCTGATGATTATGACGACGAGGCTGGTGATAACGTTGCAGGTGATGATGTTGTTGATGATGCAATGCATGATGATTGTTATTGTGCTGGTGATACTGGTGCTGCTGCTGACGATGATGATGATGATGCCAGGTCCCGTTTGGGGCCACGATGGCAATCAAGCGGCGATAATACTCGCGATGAGGACCATGCTGATGACGACGGCGACAACGACGACGACGCTGATCATGATGACGATGCTGATGATGATGACGACGACGACGACGATGATGATGACGATGATGATGATGATGATGATGATGCTGATGCTGATGCTGATATTGGTATGGCGATGGTCACGATGACGAGGGCCCATGACGACAGCGGTGATGATGATTAGGACGAGCCCCCCCCCTCCGCCCAGGGGAGGGGCCCTGAAGGGCCCAAATAGGCCAAGAGGGGCCGATGTGTATGATGAAACTTGTGACGATGATAATGCGCGAACACCCTTGCCTGCCGCCTGACAAGTGCTGGAAGACGGCGATGCCCCCAAACAAGAAAGGCCCCACGAGCCAGAAGGCTGGCGCAAAAGAACGGGTTCGACAATGGTGCGAAGGTAAACGCGTTTCGCACTCCGCGGCTTGGGCCTCGGAGCGGCTGTTCTCCAGCCCCCCCCCCCCAGGATCAATGCGATACTCGCGCATCGCCCGCGTGCGTCGCGAAGATGATCGCGCGTCGCATGGAGCGCGGCATCGCGAAGATAATCGCGGGATCGCCGTCCTTAGACGTTTCGGCTCAACACAATGGGGGACGAATCGCCCAAGTCACCAACTCCCGCGCACGGGCAACCCGACTCGCAGGCTGATTCCGTTTGCCCGTCTGTTGCTGAATCGGCACCTGAGTCAGTCGCCAGCGGCGGGGGGCGCCGCGGTGGGCCACGGGACCTGAGCACAGCCGATCGCCCAGTGGTTGGCGGCGTTGTCATCGTGCCACTCGACACCATTGATGGCAAGGAGTTCTTCCCAGTAAGTTTGACAGCCAAGTGGCTGTTAAGCGCGTTCTGCCTCGAGAACTTCTTCGCGCTGGGCTCGGACAACATCGTGACTGACATTGTCGCTGCCATCAAAGCCACGCGCGGGAAGCGTCAGCGACTGACGTGCCTGACGAACCCCGACGCCACCTTGCAGGGAGAGACAGTGCAGCTTCGAGTCCGAGGTTATGAGCTGGGGGCTGGGAGCTCCATCAAGAAAGTCTACCTTCGTTACACAAAGGAGACTTTGGACTGGTTCCTCAAGGAGCTGAATTCCGACGTGGAAGCCGCCATTTCATCACGGCCTTCGGTGGCAATTGCCGTGGGTGAAACGGAGCCAGCCAGTGCCGAAGCGGAGTTCACGAGGTTGACAAAACGTGCCAACAACGAGAAGTGGCGCTGGGCTCCCAGTCTGAACGCTTTCTACGTGGTCGACCCCCAGACGAAGAAACAGGTGCTGTTCACAGTGAGGGCGGTCGCTAAGAAGCTGGGGCACGGGGCAGTCATCGAGGAGGTAAAGTGGCAGCGCATGCGGGCCGAGCACTTCGTCGAGACGGGCGAGGTCATGGGCCAGGATAAGCTGACGGCGCCAGCTGATGCCGAGGATGGCCGTAGCACAGGGTCTTCTCACAATGAACGTGCGTTCCAACGCGGCTGTTCTCTGGGCAGGAGGGGGAAGGAGGAGGAGGCGGTCCAGCCCCCAAAGAGGATGCGGCTCAGCCCAAACAGATGATGGCGATGACGACGACGACGATGACGATGATGATGATGGTGATGATGATGACGACGACGATGACGACGACGACGATGACAACGACGACGACGAGAACGATGACGATGACGATGACGACGACGACGACGACGACGTGACGAAGACGATGGCAATGACGACGAGGACGAGGACGACGACGACGACGACGACTTCGACGACGATGATGATGATGACGATGACGATGACGATGATGATGATGATGATGCTGATGCTGATGATGATGACGACGACGACGATGATGATGACGATGATGATGATGATGCTGATGATGATGATGACGATGATGATGATGGTGCTGATGATGCTGATGATGATAATGATGATGATGATGGCAACGCCACCCTATAAGGTCAGACAGATGTCCCTGGCCTAATGGTCAGCACGGAAAGGGGGTGAACGGTGGAGCCTGCTCGGTAAGTGAATTCCCCTTGCAATCGAGGAGCCCGATGTTCTCATAACCACTTGGCAAATTCCGCGTCAGTTCTGTATGCTCGTTCGTTCCTGGGGTACAGAGAGCCACAAGGGCGGTCTTCAATATAGCTATTTGTGCACCTCTTCTGGGCCCATAGATAATCCCTTTGGGGCTCTTGTGGGTTCTAGGGATGACCCCAAAAGGCATATTTGGTCCTTGGGTCACCTTGGCAGCCCCAAAAACGCTACATTGAGGCAAGGAGCGGTATTTCATATAGCTGCTTGTGTGTACCCCCTGGGCCCATTACAAGTTCCTTTCTGGGATTATGTTGGGATCCAGGGACGACCCTACATGGCTTTGGGCTCTTTGGGATTCCAGGGATGATTCCCAAAAGCCTCCTTTCGGTCACCTTGGGAGCCCAGAAACAGCTGTATTAAGGGGGCCGTGGGTTTATACAGCTGTTTGTGTACCCCCTCTGGGCATATAAAAAAGTCATTTGATGGTCACGAAAACGGTAGCCATCATTGTCACCATGATGGTGATGATTGAGACGGCGAGGGCCCTCGGCCAAGAAGCAGCCGCTTTGGAACACACCCTGGAAGAGGAAGGCCCCCTCTGGAGCGGCCAGCCCGCGCCTCCCCTCTCCTGATTGAAGCTGCTCCCCCATTGGCTTTTGAATGCGCCAGCAGCGTAGCGGGGATGCTGACATAGCATTCTGTGATTCAATATGGGCTCGTGGGGCGAGCCGTACACGACATTCGCTGCTCTCCCTCCTCGCGGTTCCACTTGCTCATCGCTGCGCGATTTTCTCACACTTACTTCCATAGAATGTCCTTTTCTTCCCGATCCGTTTCGCCCCTCCCCCCAGTAAGTTGCTCAAATCCCCCGCGCAATGGGCGATTCATGCCACTCTTGGGGGGGCAACGCAACATTGGAAACCTATAGTTGCCACGTGAAATAACTTGTGGCGCTGACGTCTTATGCCTTACTGTGTGCTCCGGTCTCCCTGCATCTTTCAATGTTGTCGTGACGTCCTATGACTCTCTATGTATTCCTAGGTCTGCGTGTAATCCCATGTCCCTCTATGTCGTTATTTGTATTGATTGGGGTTTCAATTTCTATTTTTGTGTCTATGTCTATGTCTATGTCTTTTCAAATGTCTACGTATATCTCTCTATCCTATGTCTATTCCAATGTGCATGTCTATGTATATTACAATGTCTATGTCTATGTAGATTCCAATGTCTATGTCTACGTCTATGCCCAATGTGTGCAATCCCATATCTCACGACGTCTATGTATATTGCAATGTCTTCGAATGAGTTCCTTGTACTCCTATTTTTCCCCATGCCATTCTATGTCGTCATATGCCGTCATATGTCTTGATATGCCTTCCCATGCTGTCCTGTGTGTTCCAATGTGTTCTCTTGTCGCCCTACATCGACCGATTTGCCCGGCTGTCTCTCATGTCTCGCATTCCTTGCACGGCCCCAAGCTAACTTCCACGGGTCATATTTGGAGTCAGCGCTGGTAACAAGCTATGCTCCACGCGCCAAGAGCTCGCAGTTTATGGTCGGCATCCTCTCCCGTATCAGCCATTTTGGCCCAATGTGTTCGCTATGCTTACGTTCGACGAGCTCTTTGCTGGCGGCAAAGAAGTTGCCTTGACCCCCTTGCAATCGTGGTTCAACCGCAATGTTCCAAAAGGTGCGGGCTTCCCCAGGAGCGCTAGCCATGGGATTAGTTTGCGCAGCGTGTTTGAGACCCGTTTCAATGAACTCTCAAAAGCCAGCGCAAGCAGCACGGCTGCGGCCAAGCAGTGGGCGACGCACACGTATTCAAGGGGCCATGTTACGATGGTGCTGTGGATGAGGGCGGCCGATGAGGCAGGTGCATGCGTCGACGCTGCAAGGAGGAACGTTCCCCACGAGGTGGGGCCATGGCTTGGTGATTACATGGGTCTTTTATCAAAGGTCTTGAGCGACCAATTCAACGGGGATCCTTCGGAGCCCATGTCAACTGACGATTGTCTGGAATGTATTTCGGGGGAGTGCAGCATTGCTCTGGACGCGCATGTCGGATCGGATGGTCTAGTCAGGGACTTCTTCAGCATGGTTTGCCCGCATGTTTTGGGGCCGAGCATGCTCAGTGTGAAAACGTTATTGCTTTCTGGTTGCATGTCTGCGCTCGTTGGCGACGTATTGGCGTTGAGGCTTCGCCGACGCGTCCTCGCAGATATGTGCGAGCTTGAGGCACCAGCGCCTGTCGAGTTTGATTACTCGGCGTTGGCAGGCGAGCTCGTGCGCAAACAGCAGGCGCTCACTCGCCTTCAAGACGCTGCTAGCTGCCGAGACCTCCAATCCACGAGAAGTCGCAAGCGCACTCGCGAGGGACTGGACACGACCATCGACCTGATGTCTGCGCAGTTACAATGGGCACTGGAGTGCAAGATCGCATTTAGAAACATGCCGAAAAGCTTAGTCGAGGCTGCGAACTACTATGCGAAGATCCAGCTGTGTCCAGATCAGCATGGCGACGTGTTTGGCGCAGTTCAACGCCGTGCTTTAGACAAGCACGCTGTGGTGTTCGACTCTGCGATGGACCTCATGTTGGCAGATAGGATTGCGCAACTGAGGGCTTCAGGACAGTTCTATGGCGCTGGTTTCACTACCGACGAATCGCCCCCAGAAGCTCCGCGATTTCGAGGACTGCGCTTCCAGATAACCCACATTTATTTCTGCACGTTCCCGCCCGCTGAGGAATGGGCACAGGCAAAGTACGATGCAAAGCACCCGATTCAAGTCACCAAACGTCTTCTCGACATCATGCACTGCCCGAAAAAGGACGGGCAGTCTGTGCTCAATGTCCTTGAGAAGCAATGGGAGACTGTTGGGATGAATCGTTATGATTTCTTTTCTGGTTCTGGCGACGGCGGTGGAGAGAACGAGGGCGCGGGTGGAATCCACGCTACAATGGAGGATGTCAGTCCCTCTTACGTGCGCCGCCGATGCCTGGGCCACTGGGGCTGGAGAAACGCTGGTGCTGCAATGAGCGAGGACGAAAAGCTGGTATCTGAAGTTCAGGACGCCAACGGGCTGCAAATGAGTCAACCACGTCATCTGTCGTCGGTCGCCCATCGGTCGTCGTCGTCGTCGTCGTCGTCGTCGTCGTCATCGTCGTCGTCGCTCGTCGCTCGTCGCTCGTCGCTCGTCGCCGTCGCTCGTCGCGCGCGTGCGCGCACGGTGAGTTCTGCATTGCCCACAATTGAAAAGTCTGCGTGTCCGCCGGCCTCCTTAAAGGTTCCCAGAAATTTTGAATTCAGTTTCTTGAATTACATGTCGGCTTTTCTACTGTGTACAATACAGAACTCCTCGCGCGCGCACGCGGAGAGTTCTGTATTGTTCACGATAGAAAAGACGGCGCGTCCGTCGGCCTCCTTAGAGGATGGCAAAGAATATGATCTCAGTTTTTGGAATTACATGTCTGCTTTTCTGTCGTGGACCATACAGAACTCCCAGCGCGCGCGTGCGCGCGCGTGGGAATCTGTAGTGCCAACGATGTAAAAATCGGCGCACCCGTCGGCCTCCTTAAAATTTACCAAAAAAATGTTGAACTCCGTTTTTTTGGAGTTACATGTCGGCTCTTCTATTGCTGACAATACAGAACTCCCCGCGCGCGCGGGGAGTTCTGTATTCACAACAATCAAAAAGTCTGCGCGCCCGCCGGCCTCCTTAAAGGTTAGCAGGGTTTTTTGCTTCAGTTTTTGAAATTACATGTCGACTTGTCTATTGTTGACAGCGCAGAACTCCCAGCGCGCGCGTGCGGGGAGTTCTGTACTGCCCACAATAGAAAAGTAGGCGCGCCCGTCGGCCTCCTTAAAGGTTCCCAGAAATTTTGAATTCAATTTTTGAAATGACACGTCGACTTTCTTGCTGTGGACAATGCAGAACTCACCGCGCGCGCGGTGACTGTGTATTGTCCACAATAGAAAAGTATGCGCGTTCGTCTGCCCCCTTAAGGTTCACCAAAAAAATGAATTCAGTTTCTGGAATTACATGTAGATTTTTCTTTGTGGAAAATTCAGAACCCACCGCGCGCCCGCGGGGGGTTCTGTATTGCCCACAATTAAAAAGTCGGCGCGTCCGTCGGCCTCCTTAAAGGTCCACAGAAAGTTTGAATTCAGCTTTTGGGGTTACATGTCGACTGCTCTCTCTATTCTGGACAACACAGAACTCCTCGCGCGCGCGGCGGCCCTAGCCCATTCTGCGTGGGAATGCACAGTGATCAAGATGCAGGGCCGCCGCCGCGCGCGGCGGCCCTGGCCCACTCTGCATAGGGAATTGCACCACGCGCGAAGGGCAGGGCCGCCGCGCGCGCGGCGGCCCTGGCCCATTCTGTGTTGGAAAAGACACCACGCGCGAAGGGCAAGGCAGCCGCGCTGGCGGCGGCCCTGGCCTACTCTGCGCAGGAAAATGCACAATGCGCGAAGGGCAGGGCCGCCGCGCGCGTTGCTGCCCTGGCCAGTTCTGTCTGGAAAACACAGCATGAGCAATGAGAAAGGTAGCCGCGCGCGCGGCGGCACTGCCCCATTCTGCGCTGGAGAACGCAATGCGCGAGGGGCAGGACCGCCGCGCGCGCGGCGGCCCTTGCCCATTCTCTGTCGGGAAACACACCATGGGCAAAGGCAGTGCCGCCGCGCGCGCGGCGGCCCTGGTCCATTCTGCATAGGAAACACACGATGTGCGAGGGGCAGCCTGGCCAACTCTGCGCTGGAAAACACACCATGCGCGAGGAGCAAGGCCGCCGCGCGCGCGGCAGCCCTGTCCCATTCTGTGGGGGAAACCAGACCATGCGCGAAGGAGTAGGGCCGCCGCGCGCGCGTCGGCCCTGCGTAACCCTGCGTGGGGAAACGCACACTGCGCGAAAGGCAAGGCCGCCGCGCGCGCGGCGGCCCTGGTCCATTCTGTGTTGGAATACACACCATGCGCGAGGAGCAGGGCCGCCGCGCGCGCGGCGGCCCTGTCACACTCTGCGCTGGGAAACTCACAATGCGCGACGGGCAAGGCCGCCGCGCGCGCGGCGGCCCTGGCAACTTCTGCGTTGGAAAACACGCCATGCGCGAGGGACAAAGCTGCCGCGCGCGCGGCGGCCCTGGCCCACTCTGCGTGGGACCATGCGCGAGGGGCAGGGCCGCCGCGGCACGGCAGCCTTTGCCCATGCGCGACGGGCAAGGCCGCCGCGCGCGCGGCGGCCCCTGGTCAACTCTGCGAGAAAAAAACGCATCATGCGCGACGGGCAAGGCCGCCGCGCGCGCGGCGGCCCTTGCCCGTTCTGTGCGGAAAAAGCGCACCACGCACGAAGGGGCACTGCCGCCGGGCACGCCGCCGCGCACGCGGCGGCCCTGGCCGACTCTGCGCGGGAAAATGCACAATGCGCGAAGGGCAGGGCCGCCGCGCGCGTTGCTGCCCTGGCCAATTCTGTGTCGAAAAAACAATGCGCGAAGGGGTAGGGCAGCAGCGCGCGCGGCGGCTCTGCACCGTTCTTTGTGGGGAAGCACGCCCTGCGCGAATGGTAGGGCCGCCGCGCGCGCGTCGGCCCTGCCTGGCCCTGCGTGGGGAAGCGCACACTGCGCGAAAGGCAAGGCAGCCGCGCGCGCGGCGGCCCTGATCCATTCTGCGCGGGAAGGCACACCATGCGCGGGCCGCCGCGCGCGGCGGCCTTGTCACACTCTGCGTGGGAAAACACACCATGCGCGAGAGGCAGGGCCGCCGCGCGCGCGGCGGCCCTGGCCATGCGCAAGGAGCAAGGCCGCCGCGCGCGCGGCGGCCCTGGTCCACTCTGTGTGGGAAAACACAATGCGCGAAGGGGTACGGCCGCAGCGCGCGCGGCGGCTCTGTCCCATTCTTTGCGCGAAGGCGAGCCGCCG
Organism: Prorocentrum cordatum; assembly: GCA_963575745.1. Lineage (NCBI taxonomy): Eukaryota > Dinophyceae > Prorocentrales > Prorocentraceae > Prorocentrum > Prorocentrum cordatum. Next base: position 401,767 of record CAUYUJ010010158.1, read on the forward strand.
CGCGCGCTGCGGCCCTACCCCTTCGCGCATTGTGGTTTCCCACACAGAGTGGGCCAGGGCCGCCGCGCGCGCGGCGGCCTTGCCCTTGCGCATGGCCAGGGCCGCCGCGCGCGCGCGGCCTGGCCAACTCTGCATAAGAAAACACACCACGCGCGAGGGGCTAGGGCCGCCGCGCGCGCGGCGGACCTGGCCCATTCCCTATTGGAAAAAAAAACCATGCGCAAGGGGCAAGGCCGCCGCGCGCGCGGCGGCCCTTCCCAACCCTGCGTGGGAAAACGTACCATGCGCGAGGGTGTAGGGCCGCAGCGCGCGCAGCGGCCCTGGCTCATTTCTTTGTGGGGAAGCACACCATGCGCGAGAGGCAGGGCCGCCGCGCGCGCGGCGGCCCTGGCCAACTCTGCGCAGGAAAACGCACCATGCGCGAGGGTCAGGGCAGCCGCGCACGCGCTGCGGCCCTGCCCCCTTCTGTGTGGGAAACACACACACACACACACACACACACACACACACACACACACACACACACACACACACACACACCACACACACACACACACACACACACACACACACACACACACACACACACACACACACACACACACACACACACACAACACACACACACACACACACACACACACACACACACACACACACACACACACACACACACACACACACACACACACACACACACACACACACACACACACACACACACACACACACACACACACACACACACACACACACACACACACACACACACACACACACACACACACACACACACCACACCACACACACACACACACACCACTCACGAAGGGCAGGGCCGCCGCGCGCGCGGCGGCCCTGGCCAATTTTTCGTTGGAAAACATGCCATGCGCGATGGGCAAACTCTGCGCGGGGCGGGGTGGCCATGGGTCTGGGTGGTCGGCGAGGGCGGGTGGGGCGGAGCGGGGTGGGGGGGGGTGAAGGGATGTGGGTGAACAGGTGATTGGGGGGAGAGGGGGGGGGGGGGGGGGGGGGCACGCGCGAGGGCAGGGCGGCGCGCGCGCGCTGCGGCCTGGCACACTCTGCACCAACAAAAAAAAACGCGCGAAGAGGGCCGCCGCGCGCGCGGCGGCCCTGTCACAGCCTGTGTGGGGGAGCACCCCATGCGCGGGGGGCAGGGCTGCCGCGCGCGCGGCGGCCCTTGCCAACACTACGTGGGAATGCGCACCATGCGCGAAGGTCAAGGCCGCCGCGCGCGCGGCCCTGTCCCATTCTGCGCGCCTTGCGCGAAGGTCAAGGCCGCCGCGCGCGCGGCGGTCCTGGCCCAGTCTGAGCTGGAAAACGCCATGCGCGCGAGGAGCAAGGCCGCCGCGCGCGCGGTGGCCCTGGCCTACTATGCGCGGGTAAGCACATCATGCGCGGGGGGCAGGGCCGCCGCGCGCGCGAGGAAGGCCCTGGCCCATTCTGCGCGGTTATGTTGTATGTTTTCCCTGATGGTGCGCCCGCGCCCGTTGGGTGTTCAGTAGCCCACGACGGATAAGTCGCAATGACGGCCTGGAAACTAGAGTGGCCCCTTAATGGTGACCGATTGGATTGTGACGTTCGCACTTGGTTATGATGTCTGCGTTCTCCGATGGCGCGCGCGCGTTGGCGCCTCTCTACTGCCATCATAAGAAACGTCGCCGTGTTGGCTTGGAAACGAAAATGAACCTTGAACGGTTGTGGATGTGATTATCAAGCGAACCTTGGTTCTGTGGTATGATTTCCATGGTGACGCGCGCGCGCATCCGTTTGACCTTCTCTATTACCAACCGTATAAAACTGCCAATGCTGGTTTGGAAACTAAAATGAACCCTTAGTTGTGGCCGATTGGATGAAACATTCGCGTTGGTTCTGATGTATGCTTCTATGATGGAGCGTGCGCGCGCGCCCGTAGTGAGTACTGTACTGTTCACAGTGGAAAAGTCGCCATGTTGGCGTGGAAGCCAAAGTTGCATTGGTTCTGCTGTGTGCTTTCTGTGATGGACAACGCAGAGCCTCGCAGTCGCGCGCGCGCGAGCCCATTGTGAGTTCTGTAGTGTCAACATTGCAAAAGTCGCCCTGCTGGCCTGGGAACGGAAGAGTGCCCTTGACTGTGGCCGATGTGATTTTGAAGTGGACGTTGCTTCTCCCTGGTGGACAACGCAGTACTTCAAACGCGCGCACGCGTGGGCGCCCGTGGGTTCTGTCTTGTCAGCAATAAAGAAAGCGCCATGTTGGCCTGGAGATTATAATGGGACCTTAACGGTGGCCGATTGGATTGTGAACCCAACATGGGTTCTGATGTCTGTTTCCTCTCACGGGCAACGCAGAACCTCCCACGCGCGCGCGTGCCCGTCGGGGGTTCGGTATTGTCCACAATAGAGAAGTCGCGATGTTGGTTTGGAAACTAACGTGAATCCTTAACGGTGACGAGTTATAGTCTGAACTTATCATGATGTCAGGTGTATGGTTCCTATGATACACAGCACGGAACTTCGCAGTCACGCGCGCGCGAGCCCGTTGGGAGTCATGTGTTGTCCAATACAAAAAAGTCGCCATGTTGGCTTGGGGACTGAGGTGGGCCCTTAACGGTGACCGATTGAATTTGTAATTCAACATGGGCCCTGCTGTATGCTTTCCATGATAAACATCGCAGAACCACCTTCGCGCGCGAGCGCGCCCGTTGATAGTTCTGGACTGGCAACAATACAAGAGGCACAATGTTGGCCTGGAAACTGAAACGGCCCCTCCACGGCTACCGAATTGGATTTCGAAATTAACATCGGTTCTGGTGTGCGTCTTCATGATTGGGAACTCAGAACCTCCGACGCGCGCGCGCCCGTTGGGAGTTCTGCATTGTCCACAATAGAAGAGTCGCCGCTCTGGCACGGCAACTAAAGAGAACCCTTAACGATGACCGATTGGACTGTGAAGTTCACATGGGGTCTGTTGTGTGCCTTCAATGGTTGACAACACAGGCCTTCCAACGCGCGCGCACGCGTGCCCGTTGAGAACTCTGTATTATCTACAATAGGAAAACCGCCATGTCGGCTTGTAAACTAAAAGGGGACCCGCACCGCTGACCGATTGGATTTTTAAGTTGTATGGATTCTGATGTACGTTTTGTATGATAGACAACGCAGAACCTCCCACGCGCGCGCGCCCATTGGGAGTTCTGTATTGTTCGCAAACCGAAGTGAACCCTTAACGGCCACTGTTTGGAATTCGAAGTTAACCTTGGTTCTGTTGCATGCTTCCAATGATGAACAGCACAGAACCCTCCACGCGCGCTCGCGCGTTGGAGGGTGGATTCTGTATTGGCTACAATCGGTAAGTCGCTATGTTGGTTTGGAAGCCAAAATGCAACCTTAACGGCGGCCGTTTGGACTTCCAAGTTAACGTTGGTCCCAGCGCACATTGTCTACCATTGACAATGCAAAGCCCCGCGCGCGCGTGTCCTGTATTGCCCGCAAGCGACAAATCGCCATGTTGGCCTGGAGGGTAACCTTTAACTTTACGGGTGGTCGATTGGATTGTCAAGTTGACCTGGGTGCCTGTGTGCGCTTTCTAATCGGGACAATGCAGAACTTCCCACGCGTCGTCGTCGTCGTTGTCGTCGTCGTCGTCGTCGCCGTCGCCGTCGACGTCGCCGTCGCCGTCGCCGTCGCCGTCGCCGTCGCCGTCGCCGTCGCCGTCGCCGTCGTCGTCGTCGTCGTCGTCGTCGTATTCATCGTCGTCGTCTTCGTCGTCGTCGTCATCGTCGTCGCCATTCGGAGTCGGCGTTGTCGTCGGGAACCGCGGGCCGTCACACTTGTTTTGCGTGGGACGCGTGGGACTTGTGGGGCCTGTGGGACTTGTGGGACCCGCGACACCTGAGGGACCTGTGGGATCTACGGGGTTCGAAGGGACCCCCTGGGAAGGCTGAAGTGGTGATGGCCTTACTGCCCTGCCACGCGTTCCTGACCTGGGAGGGATGTTGAAAAAACAGCGTTTCGCTCGAGACATCCTCCCACTAATTCCTCTTCCTCCTCCTCCTCCTCTTCCTCCTCCTCCGGGAGGAGAGGGCGAGGAGGGCGAGGATGGATGCAGCTCGGACGACGGGGCCCTTTGCGAGCCTCGCAGGCGCTCCATAGCTACCTGCACGAGGGCGTGACTTGGCGAACCTTGAAAGCTATATCTGTCAATGACCGCACATCCAACGGGGTAGGCCTATTCAAGGAGGGCTCTCGTCAATTTCAGGATACGTTTGGGTCGGCGCCGCCGTGCATAATTAGTGACCGTCCCGAGTCGTTCCATGAGTTTCTCCGCTGGCTCCTGCCCAAGGAGGGGCCGTTGAAAACTTGCATCCAGAAGGACACGGAGTTGCGCCGCCTCGAGGGCGCCGATCGTGCAATTGGATTGGCAATGCTTTCGTCGACGCCCGGGCGGGTAAACAGGTTCATATTTTGTGATGTCATAAGCCGAGCACTGTACATCTATTATTGGGGAAAGAAAAACACTCATATTGCATCGCAGACAACTTTTCAGGCCCTGGTCAGCCGCATCATCGGCATTGTTATGGGAAGCGCTGTTGACCGCGAGTTTCTGGACCGTTTTCCAGCTGGTGCAATGTATAATGACGGCGTGAGGACATGCGTTCAGATTCTGATTCGGCTCGGGGCTGCGTCCGACAATGAAGCATCTGCCCTGGCTCACGATGCCGTGCAGTACCACACAAGGTTGCAATCCAGAGTGGCATCCCACACCAGGGGCAATGCAGACAACATTGGCCGAAGCACGCGGCTAGCAGCTAGCCTGTTGTCCACTGACCCCGCGCAGGCAAAAGAGGCAGCGACGTCCTGGGTGACGCACTTATCGCACTTGTCAGAGGCTCACATGACGAAGTTCGAAAAGCACGTGTTCAACGATCCAGGCCCCATGGGCCAAGTGAGGATTGCAGCTGATGCAGATCCGCCAGAAGTTTTATGGCGGCACCGCGGGCGATGCGACCAAATATACATGTTCTTAGCATCTCGGTTCCTGGCAAATCCAGATGGAGTGTTGGATTGCGAGGGAGTTCATGGCCAGTGGAAGTGGATCATGGACAATAAGTGCTCCGCCAAGTTCAAGATGGTCAATGCCATCCTCAAGTGTTCTTCGGAGCTGCACATCAACGGGGGCTTCCCGAACGAAAACGACATCCGACCCTACATCGTGCAAGTGCGGGCAGCGCTTCTTCGAGAACCGGCTGCAGTCGACCCCGAGATCTCAGCAGGTGCCAGGACAGACTGGGTGCACCGTCGCCGTTTCAACATGAGCCTCGAAGATTCGGACCTCCTCAGACCGAGGCCTCCAACGGCGGGCGCGATACCCAAATACCAGTATACGTTCGAGTACGCGAGGGGTACGTACATCAAGAACTTGCTACAACCGCTGAAGATGTTCCTGTTCACAGGTCTGCCAAACAGCCCGTATTTCTTCATCGCAGAAAACAAAACGTTTGCTGGCAGGGAGGCGAAAGCAGAAGGGCAGGAACTGGGCCGCACTGTGTCGGTCGCATTTTTTGAATACGATTCCGATGTTGCCACAGGCACGCTGGTTAAACCAGTCGCGCAGGCACCTGCGGGTGGTCTGGATCTGAAGTCCCTTACCGTTTCGCAACTCGTTCGGTCCTGTGGGTTGGTGCTTGATCTCCCCGCTGGCGCGTCCGATCGGGACGCCGAGGTCGCATGCGAGGATGTCCTCTTGAACCAAGGCCTTGTCGTATACAGAGTGACGGATCGAGTGCAAAATGATACACTTGATTGTGCGTGGCAGTTCATTGTCAATGATGTGGTGGACGTCGAGGACGAACACATTTCACGGGCTGCCCCTGGTCAGCTAACGAAGATGGCAATGGCTCGGCAGGTGCACTTACGAGACAATCTGCCTTGGAAGCGTGTGTTTCATCTTCCCAAGGATGAGATTGTGGCGCTGATGTTGCCAGGGGCCGCACCTCCAGGCCCCGCCGCTGGCCCCGGCCCAGCACGAGGCCGAGGCAGGGGCAGGGGGGGCGGGCGCGCTCGAGGTGGCCGCGGTGGAGGCGGCGGCAAGTGATGACCTGGAGGGCCGTGGCGTCCGCAGTCGACCGCTCGGGCGGTGGAGGCGGCCGCTGCGTCCGCAGCGGGAGCCTTCTGTTTCACTTGCGTCTGTTGCATTTCTGTTGCACTGTTGCACTTGCGCCTGCGCCTCATGAGCATTGCTCCAATTATCCCAGTGCGACCCTACCTAGGAGTTGGAACCCCTAGGAAAGCAGCATTAATAGTAACAGTAAGGCTAAGCTAAAGCTAAGCTAAAACTAAGGTAAAGCTAAACTAAAGCTAAGCTAAAGCTAAACTAAAGCTAAGCTAAAGTTAAGCTAAAGCTAAACGAAAGCTAAGCTAAAGCAGAGCTAAAGCGAAGCTAAAGCTAAGGCAAATCTAAGCTAAAGCTAAGGCAAATCTAAGCTAAAGCTAAGCTAACGCTAAGCTAAAACTAAGCTAACGCTCAGCTAAATTTGAGCTCAAGCTAAGCTAAAGGTAAGCTAAAGCTAAGCTGCAGCTAAGCAAAAACTAAGCTAAAGCTAAGCTAAAGCTACGCTAAAGCTAAGCTAAAGCTAAGCTACAGCGAAGCTACAGCGAAGCTAAAGCTAAGCTAAAGCTAGGCTAAAGCTAAGCTAAAGCTAAGCTAAATCTAAGCTACAGCTAAGCTAAAGCTAAAGCTAATATTAAAGCTAAATCGAAAGCGAAAGCTAAAGCTAAGCTAACGCTAAAGCTAAGCTAAAGCTAAAGCTAAAGCTAAAGCGAAAGCTCCCAGGGGACTGGGGGAACCGCTCCCAGAGGACTGGGGGAACCGCCCAGGGCGCTTTCCACTGCCTGGCCCCTTTAAGCTAAAGGGTAAGAGCCCTTCTAGGCAGAGCCTAGGTAGGGAATAAAGACGAATTGTGATCAATTTCTTCTGAACATCTGAGAGACCCTTGACGGGGGGCCCCGCCAGACCCCTCCCCTGGTCCCTGCACCGTGCACCCCCGTCTACGGGCCAGAAGGCCATCGGGGCCTTCCGAGGAGGAAACGACATGAGGAAGATAGAAGGAGGATGAAGAGGAGGAGGAGGAGGAGGAGGAGGAGGAGGAGGAGGAGGAGGAGGGGGAGGAGGAGGAGGAGGAGGAGGAGGAGGAGGAGGGCTTTTCCACGAGATGCCACGATGATGACGATGACGATGATGGTGATGAGGGTGGTCGTGATGATGCTGGTGATGCTGACAATGGCGATGACGACGATGGTGATGAGCATGATGAATGTGACGGTGGTGATAACCATGATTATGACGATACTGATGATGGCGATGGTGATATTGCTGCTGATGATGATGACGATGATGCTGCCGACGGCGACGACGACGAATACGACGACGACGACGACGACGACGACGACGACGACGACGGCGGCGACGACGACGACGACGACGACGACGACGACGACGACGACGACGGCGGCGGCGGCGACGACGACGACGACGACGACGACGACGACGACGACGGTGATGATGACGCTGACGCTGGCGATACATACAAATATGATGATGGTGATGATGATGATGATGATGATGCTGATGCTGATGCTGATGCTGATGATGATGATGATGATGATGATGATGATGATGATGATGATGATGATGATGATGATGATGATGATGAAGACGAGGAGGATAACGGGGAGCGTTCGGAGGAGGATGAATATGGCGATGATGATGATAAGCAGGATGGGGGGAGGAAGGAAGCACCGACTCACAAGGCTCATTGGGCTCATGTGGCCCATGGGGAATCGTATGGCACATGGACACATGGGCCTCCGTCCGTCCTCCGCCTTCATCCCCGTCAGCCTGCCCCAAACCATTTCTGGGGGCCCAAAAAACCATTTCTGTAAGTAGGAAAATGGTTTTCCAGAAGCTCGGACCCTATCCACCCCAGACGGCCCAAGAGGGCCCCAAGACAGCTTCAGCTTGTCCCGAAACGGCGCAAGATTCTCCAAAGACGCCCGAAGGTGGCTCCAAGGCGGCCCAAGAGGCCCCAAAGACGCTCCGAGAAGATGCCAAAGAGGCACACATCTTCATTTTCTTGTGGGAAGCGTGCACATTCAGTATCTCCGCCTTTTTTTGTTTCATGCGGTCCAAGACAGGCCAACAGGCCCCCTAAATCGCCCCAAGACGACCCAAACGGTCCCAAAAAGGCCCCATGAAGGCCCAAGAGGGCCCCACGGGGTCCCCCAAACGGCCCAAGATGCCCCCAATAGGCCCCCGAGAGGGCTCCAAGAGGCCGCCAAGAAAGCTCCACGACCGTCCTAGACGGCCCAAAAGTGCTCGAGGACGGCCCAACATGGACACCCAGACTGTCCAAAAGGGCCCCAGAAGGGCCCCAACATGCTGGACCCACGAACCCGGAAAGGGATATAGACATGTGAAGCATGGAAACGTTTCGAGACACCTGGATTGGGCGATGGGCAGTAGCAGTGATGAATATGTCGATGGTGATGGCACCGTGTCAGAAGCTGCGCTGCGCTGTGCCGTGCTGCGAAATGCCGGACGAAACGAAACGCGAAACAGCCCACGAAACGCCCTACGAAGCACCCCGCGACACACCCCAAGAAACACTCAACGAAGCACGCTAGGAAACACTTGACGAAACACCCAACGAACAGCCACGGAACACCCCACGAATCACCAAAAGAAACACCCCACGAAACAGCCCACGAAACACTCCACGAAACATCCCACGAACAACCCCACGAAATTGACGTGCCAACAATGCGCGCTGTCCTGCGCCGCGTTGTGCCGTGCTGCCGAGCTCAATTTCCGACTCAGTTACGACACGGGACGAACCGAGAGGGGGCGAATCCAAAGACGGAACGCACCGAGCAAGGACGGACCCAAACGCGGCACACCGAGACACGACGAACTGTGACAGGACGAACCGAAGCAGTACCAACCGAGACGAGGTCCAAAATCACGCTGCGCCCCCGCTCCAGCTGTTACGAACCCTCATAAATTACGCTGCGTCGCATTCCTAGGGCCACGAATCTTAACAATTCACACTGCGCCCGCGCTCCAAGGGCCCCGACCCCTCGTAAATTACACTGCGCCCGCATTCCAAGGGCCACGATCCCAAGTAATTTGCGCTGCGTCCGCGCTCACAGAGCCACGATCCTTTACTAATTACGCAGGGTCCGCGCTCCCACTGCCGCGATCCTTCGTAAATTGCACTGGGGTCGCGCTCCCAGGGCCACGATCCCTAGTAAATTGCACTGCGTCCGCGCTCCCAGGGCCACGACCCCTGGTAAATTACATTGGGGTCGCGCTCCGAGGGCCCGACCCTTTGTAACTTACACTGCGCTCCCAGGGCCCCGACCCCTCGTAAATTACGCTGCGTCCGAGCCTCCAGGGCCCCGATCCATCATATTTTACGCTGCGCCCGCGCTCCAAGGGCTACGATCCACCGTAAATTACGCTGCGCCCGCGCTCCGAGGGCCACGATCCCGTGCAAATTACGCTGGGTCCGCGCTCCAAACGCAACGATCCCTCGTAGATTACACCGCGTCCGCGCTCCCAGGGCCTCCTGGGGCATGCTGGGGCGCCCAGGTCCTTCAAGTTGAGCAAAACAAGCGTTTCGCTCGAGACATCCTCGATTTGTTTGCGCAGGGGGCGCACCATCCTCGAGCGGGCACGCAACAACTCAACATTTCCACGCTTTCCGCGCCGCGTTGGATTTTATTTTGTTTTTTAGTTTTGTTTTTTATAAAGGGAAACGGAGGTCCGCGGACCCGTCTATCTATCGAGGATCCGAAGCGGGGGGTCGACTTTTCTCGAGCGGGCACACACGAAGCGCACTTTCCGCGCCGAATTCGATTGCATTTCGTTTTTGTATTAAGGAAATCGGGGGTCTGCGGACCCTGTTATTTATCGAGGATCCGAAGTGGGGGGTCGACTTTCCTCGAGCTCGCACGCGCGAAACGTATTTTTTCACGCCGAAGTTGATTTTATTTCGTTTATTATCGAGCGGAAATACCGCCGGCCCTACAGAAGTTGGCACCGGGGGGAATTACAATAGTAAAAGAAAACCCTGGGCCTTTGCCTTTTCCGGGAAAAAGAGATTCCCAAGAAGGCCCAGAGACGCACAATAAAAGAGCGATCGGTAACGCAACAAGCACTTCACACCAAGGCTCCCAGCAGCGAACGGTGACGTGACAAACTCGTAACACCAAAGCTCCCCAGAGCGAACGGTGACGTAAACAACTCTCAACACCACGGCTCCCAAGAGCGACCGGCAACGTCAAAGTTTCTGAATGTTGACGTAACAAGCTCTTACCACCAAGGCTCCCAAGAGCGAAGGGTGCCGTGAGCCATCTCGGGCAAGTTCCTGGTCCGCTCCTTCCGTTCCCGCGCCGGCCCAGGTAACAGAAAGAGCGAGGTATGAGTGATGACGTTCCAGTGTGGAGCGAAGCCCTAAAGGGAGGGGTTCCAGGGGAGGGGCGAAGGCCGAGGACATGGGTGGTAATGGCCGCCCGGGGGCCGTTTCCTTAGTATTTTTTGGAGTGATGCGGCTCCCGGGCGGCTCACATGGCCTGTTTCTTATTTTTTTGGTGAACTGGCCAGAGGGCCCCAAGACGGCCCAAGAAGGCCCCAAAACAGCTTCAGAGGGCCCCAGGATGGCTCCGAGAGAGCTGCAGATTGCCTCCAGACGGTCCAGTAGAGCCTCGAGACGGCTCCAGAGACCCTCAAGAGGACCCCCGAGAGGACCTCAGGAGGCCAAGAAATGTAATCTATAGATGTGGTTTCTCCGATGTCCTGCGTGGCATACCGTTGCTTGCGTCTTTAGTTGCATGCTCGTAATCATGATGGCTCCAAGTTCTGGCATGTGGGAGTTGCTCCCCGCCCTCCTTCCGGCGGCCAGGGATTTCACCACCCTGGGGCTCCATTGGCAGACCGCGTCGGCGACGGCTCAGTGCCCGAGCCTCCCTGCGATACCAGCCTGCCCAGAGCTGGTCTGCGGGTCTGGGCCGCCGCTGTCCTGCCCTGCACCGCTCTGCGAGTGCACCTGCCCGGCCCCCGAGGGAGGCTACTGGCTGCTGCTGGCCGGGGTTGGCGTGGCCGCGGGAGCAGGGCTCGGCGGGCTGGCGCTGGGCGGCGCGGCGGGCTACGTGCTCGGACGTGCGACTGGAGGGGCTCGCGTAGCTAGCGTGGCGACGACTGCATCGACGGGTTCGGCGGTGATTGACGATCGGCCTCCATCCTCTCGAGCTCTGGTGGTTACGCCTAGCAGTAGGCGAGATGGCGACGCGCCTGTGGACCCTGGACATCAGGGAGCCGCAAATCGTGGTTAACTTTCCAGCGGATGCCTTGCCATGGCATCGCTGAGTCCTCCTCTTCCATCTCGGAGACGGGGCGTGGTTGTGTTTGATTCCCGACATGGAGATCACGCGGCACAACCTGAACACGCTTCGTCACTACGTCCTGGGTCGGACTAGCTCGCACCCGAATTGGGTGTTGGCAGGGGTCTACACCTTCGACCCCGTGGACCCGGGGGGGGCGGCCGAGATGAAGCGTCAGGCGCGGCAGCGAGCGGCCTTGCTCGGCGCTGGAAACGCTTTGGAGGAGGAGGCGACGGTCTGGGTGATCGGTCACCCGCGGGACGCTAGGTTCGGCGAGGTGCTCGACGAACAGGCTATCGAGTATGAGTTCGATGGGCGTGATATCCTTCGACGGTGTGGAGCGTCTGATCGTGAAGACCAATCGCGAGGAGCGGGGCGATTGGATGCGAGACCAGCGCGAGCGAGGCGCTGACATCCGTACCACCGGGGACCATCGTTCGAGGCTCGGGCGTCGTGACGTGGACTTCAGAGACGCCGTCGAGATGATGGGGCAGGTGGAGCTGGCTGACGCCCCAGATCTCGGTCCCCGTGCGATGGGGGAGTTCCTCTCGTCGGTCGCTACGGGCAGCGGGAACTTTGTGAGCTACCGGGCCGAATGGGAACGGCTCAGCGGTGTCTTTGCAGGTGGCGCTCAGAACCGCGAGCACCGCATCTTGCTGGAGATCATCCGCAGGGCCATTTGCCTGGACCAGTTCAACGTGAAGAACCTCCACTGCATGGAGGCGGCGGTGCGCCGCATCATCCTGATAGAAATGGCCGTGCAGGGGAGCCCGCGGTACCCAGACTTCTCGGGGCTGGAGGGCGTCGTCACAGGACCGACTGCGGCGAGTGGGTCAGCCCCTGTGCCGAAGTACCTAGGGCACGCGGTTGCCCGCCAGATGGATCGCGTCAACATCCTGAAGCAGATGCGGCTGCACAAGGAGGAGCTTGATCGAGATCGGCCGACTGACGATCGCGACAAGCGGCAGAAGGGTGACAAGGAGAAGAAGGACAAGCGGGAGAAGAAGGGCGGCGAGGACAGGCCCCCCCCCGGGCGGCGGTTCGGGGGGGGAGGGAGGATGACTTTCTCCGTCGACGCTCATCAGCAGGGCTTGGCCGAGCCCAAGGACGGCAGGCGCCGCTCCGGTGAAGCTGGAGGCGGCGCCAAGCGCAGTTGGTGGCATCAAGGCCAGTGGCTTCACAACGACCCTTTCCCCTTGTCTGCGGTGGACGTCGAGGGGGGGCCAGTTGGGGCCCCGCGCTCTACCGCGCGACGGTGGAGAGTCAGAGCTGAGAGGCAACGACGAGTTTTGGAAGCAGTTGAGACGCTCAACTACCTCGCCGCCTCCCGCGTCAATTCAGGAGCCGACAAAGCTCGGCGAGTCAGGCCGCGTGGGGGGCCGCCGACGGCAGTGCAGCACAGCGCGCTGGAGTCCGTCCAGGAACGGATCGACTTCTTCGGCGACCCCCCCTGTGAAGCGGTGGACGGCGAGAGGTCCCTCCGGGAGATCCTCGGATCCACCGACCAGTGCGAATTGGAGCCGCAGCATTTGGCCAGCTACGACGTCATGAAGCTGAGGGTGCGCAAGGGGGACATCCATCAAGTTCCTGTGTCTGAGTTGCCGCCAGCGGAGGCGGCGGGCTTTCTGCGTCATTTTCAGAGCCAGGTCGAGCTCACCGAGCTTGAGGTGGCCGATCGGGTCCGCGAGGCCAGGGGTCTGCCCGAGCCGTATTGGGACCCGCTACTTCGTGGCGATGCTGAGTTGAGACGCGACTTTTTCCGCCGATGTGCTAAGATCGGCATCGCGGGCTTCGGGCGGGCGATCAAATCTCGCTGTGGCGCTTTTCTGTTCGCAAGAAAGATGGCAGCATCCGCTTCATCTGCGGCGCTAGGGCTGCCAACATATGTCATCGGCCTCCGCCTCGGACCGTGCTTGGAGGCGCTGCTTGCCCATTGGAGATCGGCTTAAGTGGCGACGCGACTTCGCTCGGAGGTTTTGGGGGCGTTTGCGAGCCTCACTGCTCCGGAGCTAATGTCAAGGACCGCTACTACCAGCTGGCCGACGAGGAGATTGGGAGCTGGTTCGGGTTCGACTCGGCGTTGCGCTTGGAGGACTGGGACCTGGGCCTCCACCGCATCTGGGACGACTCCGTCGGTGGGTGGACGCCTGCGGTCGCTGGGGAGCTGCTGTACCCCTGCCTGAAGGCGCTGCCCATGGGTTGGGCTTGGGCGTCTTACCTCGCGCAGGAGGTGGTGTCCGACCAGGTTCGAGCCTGGCGGTGCTCCCGGACAAGCGACCCCCCCCCGCTGCTTCGACCTGTGCACGTCGACAACTTTACAGGCGTCGGAGGCTCGGCGGCTGATGCAGCTGCTGGCGTGGAGGCGTTCCAGGCCCGCGCTGCCGTCGCTGGGCAGGGTCTGCATGCGGCCGACATCGCGGTGCAGGAGCTGGAGAGCTTGGGCCTGGTGCTATGCGGCTCTGATCGCCGAGTGCGCCAGAAGCCGCGGCGCGCGTGGCGGTTTTACTTCGCCACGAAGGCCCTGCTGAAGGGAGGCAATGCTAGTGGTCCTGAGCTTCGCACCTGGTCTGGTCACGCTGTGGCGCTGCTGGGGCTACAGCCCTGCCTGCTCTCGATCCTGCAGGAGGTGTGCCACTTCATCGGGGGCGGCTCACGGCGTCGCGCCGCCTTGCCGCCGCCGGTGAGAGGAGAGCTGCAGATGGCGGCTATCGCCTGCTTCCTGACCGAGGGCGCCCCTCTGTCCGACGAGGTGCACGTGTCGGACTCCTCTTCGGGCGGGCCCAGCCTGATGCACGGGGGGTGGGTGGCCGCTTCGGGCGGTCTGGGGCGCCCATCGCTGGCGGGAGCGCTGGCGCTTCGTGGGGGTCGAGGCGGGCGCTAACGCCAGCGTCTACACCGCGGCTTACCTCAACCAGCTCCGAGGCGTCACAGACGGCTTCGGGTCTACGTTGGCTGAGGGAGCGGCGAAGCACGCTGACGTCGGTGTTTGTGCTGGAGGGCCCGCTGCAGCCTGGCGCGACACCGAGCTGGGGAAGCTGCTGTTCCGTCGCGCTGGCCGGGCTCGGGGCGAGGGGCCCATGCGCGGCCGCGGGGCTGGCCGCGCGGGCCAGAGGCGAGAGGTCGAGCTCTTGAACGCGGTGCCCGCCCTGCCCGCCGCTCCTACCGACGTGGAGGGCTGGGCGGCGGCCGTGAAGGGCCGCTGGCGCTACGATGAGCACATCGACGTGAAGGAGGGCAGGATCTGTGTGGCGGGCCTCAGAAGCGTTTTTGCCGAGTGAAGGCCAACCATGGCCACCGCTGCCTGAGTCTCTGCGATAACTTGGCGCGCTGCTGTTGCTTTGACAAGGGCCGAGCTCGATCGCATGTGCGCGTCGGAAGGCCGCCGCCTACAGCGGCGGCTGCCGCGTGCGATGGCGTGCGAGGCATGCCCCGACAGATTTGAACGTCGCAGATGCTGGGTCTCGGCGGCGCCAGGCCCCAGACCCTGAGCGGACGTCTCAGAAGAAGCGAGAGCGTCAGGTGGTGGCTCTTTGGATCGCCGCCGTCGCGCCTGTGGCGGGCGGGCTGCTGTCCTTCTGCTTCGCTTTCTTCTCCATCTAGCCTATCATCCAGAGACCCACTACATATCGAATGTGAAGAAATTGTTGCTACACACTCTACCCCGTCTCCGGACGCTCGTGTCTTTTTGGAGCTCTTCGCTGGCGAAGCGGGGTTGGCCGCTGCAGTGCGAGGAGCTGGTTTGCGAGTGCTGGCGCCGATGGATATCAAGCGCGGAGCTGAGTTCGATTTGATGAGGCGACAAACTCAACATATGGTCGGGGGGATCTGGGCTGTACATCTTGGGACGCCACGTCGTTCGTGGAGTGTCGCTCGTCGAGGAGTTCGTAACTTACGTCGTGCCCGAGCTACGGTACGTATTGGGGTGGAGTTTGCGCCGTTTGCGTCGGAGCTGGTTCGAGAGTGCCAGCGGTGTGCAGTGGGCTGGAGCATCGAGAACCCAATGGCGTCAGGCCTTTGGAGCTTCCCTCCTGTGGGGCGTCTTGCGGATCTTCGAGGGGCTCAATGGGTGAGGTTCCCTATGTGTGCTTACGGGGCTCCTCATCAGAAATGGATTTTGGTGCACGCGAACATTCCAGAGCTGAAGGGCTTGGAGGCTCCCTGTACTCATGGTCATCACGAGGCTCTCGTGGGTAAAGTTCGAGTTCCCGGTGCTTCTGGGGGCCACGTCTGGGGCAACCCAACGGCGCTCGCGGGTCAGTGCCCTGTCGCCTTGTGCTCGAGATGGGCTTCTCTTTTCAGCGAGATTGCACCTCTGGCCGCGCGGGGTGATGAAACTCCCTGGGGCGGCGAGTGGCTCGCTGGCTTCCGCGCGCTGGCGACGCCCTCACGGACCTCCGCGCGCGGGCGGCATGTTCCAGCCACTGACGAGGCAGCGAGCCGCGACGCGGCATGAGGGGCTGCCGACGCCTACCTCGCGCAGCACGGCATACTCTTCGGCGGGGCAGGCGCCGCGGAGCGGGCTAGGCTCTGGCGTCGCGGCGACGCCCTCGGCCTCCCCGTTGTACCGCCGCCGGGCCTCGGCTAAGGCTCAGGCCGCCTGCCGCCGTCGCCGTGCTGCAGATAGCGGTCGCTCTCGCGTGGATTTCATGCGGCTGATGTCTGTAGCATCCTCCACGCAACAGTTGCATCGGAGCGCGGTCGCGAGCTTTCAGACTTGGTGCGAGGAGGAGGGTCGGCAGTGTAACGCGCGTGCGGACGCTGATGAGAATGCGGTTCAGTGGTTTGCTTCGATGTCTTTTGATGGCATGGGCCCCGGGACAGGACGCAACGGTCTGTTTGGCTGGATCCTGCTGCGGGGTGATCGGTTTCACGACGGTCGCCAGCTGCTACCTCGCGCCCGTCGTCAGTTGAAAGGCTGGGGGCGGGCCGACCCCGGCACGGTGGGACTGCCGTGCCCCCTCGTCCTGGTCTACGCGATAGCCTTTGACATGCTGCGCCGCGGCTTGATCCGAATGGCGGCGCGCGCAGTGCTTCAGACCGATTTTCACTCGAGGCCGTCGGAGGCGATCGCAATTTCTGAGGCGGACATCCTTCGCAGTCGGCCCGCGGCAGGCCTTGCCTTTGCCGGCTGTTGGGCGGTAGTTTTTGTTCCGATAGTCGGGGCGGCGGACTGGGACACGACAGACAGATGACGCTGTAGATGTTGGTGTGTGCGGTCGCGAGTGGGGTCGAGACATTGCTGCGGCACTGAAAGACTCGGTGATCGCCGGCAATCCTGCGTTCGATGTCGACCTCGCGACGTACGAGAGATAATTTTATAACAGCTTGAAACGCTTGATTCTTTTTTTTTTTTTTTTTTTTTTTTATTTTTTTGTTTTTTTTTTTTTTTTTTTTTTTTTTTTTTTATTTTTATTTTTTTTTTTTTTTTTTTTATTTTTTTTTCTTTTTTTTTTTTTTGTTTTTTTTTTTGTTTTTTTTTTTTTTTTTTTTTTTTTTTTTTTTTTTTTTTTTTTTTTTTTTTTTTTTTTTTTTTTTTTTTTTTTTTTTTTCTATTTTTTTTTATTTTTTTTTTTTTTTTTTGTTTTTTGATTTTTTTTGTTAATTTTTTTTTTTTTTTTTTTTTTTTATTTTTTTGATTTTTTTTTTTTTTTTTTTTTTTTGAAACGCTTGAAGCTCCAGGCCGTTGGATGCCCCCCGCGCCGGCTGAGACATTCGGGCCCGTCGAGCGACAGGTTCGAGAAGAAGGCCGATCTTTAGTCAACCCCAAAGCGCGGACGTTGGATCATTTTCAAGAGCGCCGCTCGCTATGAGAAACACGCTCAACTTTTAAAACAGTTCGAGAAGTGCACTCCCTCGCAGATTCGGAGCGCAAAGCATTGTGAATCTTCATTGTCTGCGGCCCTGTTGCACTCGCTCCAAGGGTTATCGGTCTCACGACCAGTCCCGAGGAGTTCGGGGGGTTTGGCCTCCAGAGGACGGAAGGGATCCGTCCACGAGAAAGGCTAGCGCTAGCCGTCTTTGAAGTTTGATCGCTGTTGTGCCTGCTCCGATGATGTTCGGATTCGCCTCTGTCAGCGCCTGTGGGGTGTCACATTTTGGACCCTCGGGGTCCATCCTGTGCTTGCAGCTTCGGCTTCGCTTCAGCTGCTGCCTCTGGATATTCTCGCTGGTATGCGGTTTGGGGGCCTCAGGAGAACTGTAATCTATAGATGTGGTTTCTCCGATGTCCTGCGTCGCATACCGTTGCTTGCGTCTTTGGTTGCATGCTCGTAATCATGATGATGGCTCCAAGTTCTGCCATCCCGTTCCCCGCCTACCACCGGTCTGGCCTCCAGAGGACGGAAGAGATCCGTCCGCGAGAAAGGCTAGCGCTAGCCGTCTTTGAAGTTTGATCGCTGTTGTGCCTGCTCCGATGATGTTCGGATTCGCCTCTGTCAGCGCCTGTGGAGTGTCACCTTTTGGACCCTCGGGGTCCATCCTGTGCTTGCAGTTTCGGCTTCGCTTCAGCTGCTGCCTCTGGATGTTCTCGCTGGTATGCGGTTTGGGGGCCTCAGGAGAACATTGATTGTTCTATGTTTTTTGCAGGTTTGGGGGGTTCTGCCCTTTTCGGTCCCGGAAGGGCCACAGACAGCCCAAGAGGCCCTTAAGATCGTCCCAGAACGGCCCCATAGGCGCCCCAAAGGGGCCCAACACGGTCCAAAAGGGCCCCCAGACGGGCTCACGACGGCCCAGAAAGGCCCCAAACATCGTCCCAAGACAGCCCCAGAGGCCCCCCAAGGGAACCGAAAACGGTCCAAGAGGACCCCCAGACGACCCAAAAGGGCCCCAAGACGGCCCAAGAGGGCCCCCAGACTGCCCCAAGAGAACCCCAACAGGGCCCCAAGAGGCTCCCAGGCGGGCCCCAAGAGGCGGCATGGGGTCTGGGCTGCTTGGGTGTAGGGTCTGGGCTGGCCCAAAGACGGCCCAAGAGTCCCGAAACGGTTCAAAAAGACCACCAAAAGATTCCCAAGAAGCTCCAGAGACGCCAAGGAACACCATGGTTTCCCACAGCGAGCGGTGGCGCAACAAGCTCTGAACACCAAGGCTCCCCAGAGCGCGGTGACGCAAACGGCTCTCAACATCAAGGCTCCCAGGAGCGAGCGGCAACGTACAAGTCTCTGAACACCAGGGCTCCCCACAGAGAGTGGTGACGTAACAAGCTCTTGGCACCAAGGCTCCCAAGAGCGAAAGGTTGCGTGAGCCCGGTACGAGTGATGACGTTCTAGTGTGGGGCGAAGCCCTAAAGGGAGGTAGTCCAGGGGAGGGGCGAGGAGCGTGGACCCTGGATGTGATGGCCGCCCGGGGGGCCGTTTCCTTATCACTTTGTTCGAGTGAAGCGGCTCGCGGGCGCCTTCCATGGCCCGTTTCCTCATATTTGTTCGATGGAAGGGGCTCAAGGGCCCCAAGACGGCCCAAGAGGGCACCAACACGACCGAAAGACGGCCCCAAGAGAGCTTCAGATGGCCCCCGGACGGTCCAAGAGAGCTTCGAGTCGGCTCCAGAGGCCCTCAAGAGGGCCATCGAGAGGGCCTCAGGAGGCCAAACACATTACTTTCTCTATGGTTTTTGCAGGTTTTTCGGGTTCTGCCCTTTTCGGTCCCAGAAGGGCCACAGACGGCCCAAGAGGCCTTTAAGATCATCCCAAGACGGCCCCAGAGGCCCCCCAAAGGGGCCGAAAACAATCCAAGAGGCTCCCTGACGGCCCCAGAGGGCCCCAAACCAGCCCCAGATGGCCCCAAGACGGCCCCAAGAGAGCCCCAAGAGGGCCCCAACAGGCTCCGAAGAGATTCGCAAGGGGTCCCAAGAGGCGGTGTGGGGACTGGGCTGCTTGGGCTGGCCCCAAGACCGCCCAAGAGTACAAACATTGCCCTCAAGAGGGCTCCCTAGAGGGCTTCAGGAGGCGAAACACGATGTTTTTGTCCAAAGGTTTTCCAGTGTTTTTGGGGTTCTCGCCTTTTCGGGCCCAGAAGGGTCTCAGGCGGCCCAAGAGGTCCCAAAGATAGTCTCCAAACTGCCCCAGAGGCTCCCAAGACGGCCCGAGAGGCCCCCAAGAGGGCCCAAAGACGGTTCAAGTGGGCCCCAACACAGCCCCACAGAGCCCTAAGACGGCCCAAGAGGGCCCCTGAGGGCCCCAAAAGGTCCCCAAGGGAGCTCCGAGAGGGCCGCTGGCGGCCCCCTGTGAGGGTTCAAAAGCGCTTCAAGAGGGCCCCCAAACGGCCCAAGCCCCCCAAGATTGCCCAACAGGGTCCCGGGACAGCCCAAGAGGGCCACAAGAAGGCCCAAAGAGCTCCACAAGGAGCCCCACGAAGGCTTGGACAGGCCATATTCACTGATGTTCGCAAGTTCGTGTGTTAGATTTTTGTCTGACGTACCGAAGCCTTAACACCAAGAGGGCTCCAAGACCCAAAGCAAGCGATCGCGCGCCCTCACGAAATACTCGCGCCTTCCGACCCCGTGCCGAGTAGGGTTTAATAGCCTTCGGCCCATCCTGACACTGTGCCTGAGTTGTGGGTCAAAGTCTTCAGGGGTGCTTCTTGGGGTCTTTTCGGAGCGCTCTCGGGGGCCTCTGGGGGACAGTTTGGGGGCCTCTTTGGGACCTCTGGAGGGCCTCGGGAGCCTCGTGGGTGCCTCTTGGGGCTTCCTGGGAGCCTCTTGGGGAACCTCTCGGGGCTGAGGGCTCGAAATGTCCGTTCGGGTCCCCTGTCTGGGCCCCCTCTTGGAGCCGTCTTGGGGGCCTCTTGGGCCGTCTTGGAGGCCTCTTGGGCCGTCTTGGGGCCCTTTTGGACTGTGTTGGAGCTCTCTTGGAGGCCTCGTCGGCTGCCTTGGGGCGATGTGGGGGGCCTCTTGGGCAGTCTTGGAGCGTCGGGAAGCCGAAAAGGGGAGAACGCTGAAATCATTCGAAAACTGAATGGCAGGTCAATGATTTTGGCTTCTTGGGGTCCTCTTGGCAGTGCTCTGGGAGGCCTCTTGAGACGTCTTCGAGGCCTTTTGCGCCGTTTGTTGGCTATGTTGGGCGTCTCGGGGTGATCTTTCGGCGATTCTGTGCGCTCCTGAACCGTCTGGGCGGCCTCTTGGAGCCTCTTGGCCCGTCTTGGGTTTCTTGACGCCACAAGCGCCCAGGCGACGCACCCCAAGAGTGCCTGGGAAACCAGGGGTCCAGGCCATTAAGAACCTTGCAAATCCTTTACCTCCCAGGGCTGCATGAGCATCGGGGCACTCCACTTCGTGCCAGAGGCACGGTGGGGGATCTTTTCGTTCCCCCAGAGGCCCCTCCACTCCAGGCGGCGGGGGGCAGGGCGTGGATAAGCATCCTGCAGTGTCCATGTCGATCCGATCGATACGATCCGATGTAGACTCCAGACGGCCCAATCCGATTGGTTTCCGGTATTCCAACGGTCTGATGCGGCCCAATGCTTGCGTTGCGTTGTGGTGCATCTCGGCCCAGCCCACTGGAGAGTTGTGATAGTAGCAGGGGTGTGGATCGAATGTCGACCGCTTACGGCAAGTTCGCGCCGCGTTGACGCGGCGGCCACCTCTCCGCGGGCGCTGAAGGTTTAGCGCCACCAGTGGCCTGCAACCGGTCGATACCGAACTATCCGCGCCTTCGGAAGGCCGCAATCGTTCATGTGGGAACCGTCCACGTGATGTCAGAAACCAATATCCCCGCCATCGCGACGTGAAGCTGCCGTCTTTCCGCTCCAAAGTATACATATCCACATCCACCACCTCGGAGTCGTGTCCCGAAGCCTCGAGGGCCCTCGAGGAATGGTGGGTGTGGATATCTGCCGGCCCCCGAAGCCGGGCACTTATCGACATCCACCGCTCCCCAGAGATCTTTGGCAGGAGTGCAGCAGTGCAGCAGCTGTTGATGTGGACTTTTCCTGGCGGCGCAATGCTCTTCGCCATGACGGGGACATGTGTCCTGAGGAAAGCGGGCCTGATTGCATGTTCTTGCATGTAAGTCTGTAGTCGTTCGCCCAAGCAAGAGCCCTCTCACGTGTTTCAGCCTCGCGGGTGCCAGCATCTTCTGCCATGGACGAAACCCAAGAGGTCTCAGTGGAGATTTACTGTAGCTTAACTGCTCCTGGTGACACTGTCGCTATGGTGGGCCAGGGTCCTGCCCTTGGAGACTGGAATGCTGATGCTGCAGTGCGCTTCGACGGAAGCGGCTTTCCTACTTGGACTGGCTCCGTACGCCTTGTGCCCAACTCTCGTGTTGAGTACAAGTATGTCATTATCGAAGACGCCTACGGCGAATCACCGCCGCCCCCTGCCTTTTTGGAAGCGCCTATGTGGCCGAACGTTGAGGCCAGACCTGCCAAGCTATCGGAGCATGTGTTCCCCGAATCGGTTTGGAAAGCTTTCGGGGAACACGTGGGCATCTGGAAGGTCATCTTGGCCGTCTGGAGGCCATTTTGACCCTTGCGGGCCTTCTTGGAGGACGTCTTGGAGGGCTCTTGGGCCGTCTTGGAGGCCATCTTCAGCGTCTTGGAGACCTCCTGGGCCGTCTTAGGGCCCTATTGGGGCCGTGTCTTGGGCCTCTTGGGCGATCTTTGGGGGCACTTGGGCCGTCTCGGGCCGGCGGAAGGCAGGAAACAAGCAAATACCACAATCCTTCAAAAACCTATGGACAATTAATGATTTTGGCCTTCTCGGGCCTTCCTGGAGGCCCTTTTGGAGGCCTTTTGGGCCGTCTTGGGCCATCTTAGGGCCATGTTCGGCCGTCTTGGTGGGCTCCTGGTCCGTCTGACGCCGTCGGAAGCCGTTTGGAGGGGCTCTATGGGCCGACTTGGGGCCCTCTTGGAATGCTCCAGGGCCGTCTTGGAGGCCCATCTTGGGCGTCTTAAAGGCCTCATGTGCCGTCTTGGGGGCCTCTTGGGGCCGTCTTGGGGCCCTCTTGGGCCGTTCTGGGGCCATCTTGGAGGCTTCTTGGGCGATCTTTCGGCGATCTTCGGGAGCTTCGAGCCAACTTCGGCCATCTTGGTGGGTTCCTGGCACGTCTGACGCCGTCGGGAGCCGTCTTGGGGGCCTTTCTGGGCCGACTTGGGGCCTTCTTGGGGCGCTTCGGGACCATCTTAAAGGCCATCTTGGGCGTCTTGGAGGCCATCTTGGGCGTGTTGGAGGCCTCTTGGGCCGTCTTGGGGCCCTCTTGGGGCCGTCTTGAAGGCCACTTGGGCCGTCATGGGGTCCTTTTGGGGGCCTCTTGGGCGATCTTGGGGGCCTCTTGGGCCGTCTCGGGCCGTCGGGAAGCCGAAAAGGCGCAAATGCCACAATCGTCCAAAAACCTAGGGGAAATCAATGATTTGGGCCCTTTCGGGCCTTCCTGGAGGACGTCTTGGAGGGATCTTGGGCCGTCTTGGAGGCCTCTTGCGGGCCTGTTGGGCCGTCTTCGACCATCTTGAGGCCATCTTAAGCCGTCTTGGAGGCATCTTGGGGCCATCTTAGCCTTCTTGGAGGCTGTCTTGGAGACGTCTTGGAGACCATCCTGGGCCATCCTGGCCGTCTTGGACGCCATCTTGGGCCAACTGGAGGAAACAGAGGCACGACGGACGCGTTTTGAGCGCCTTTCCGAGTGGCCGGCGGGACGGGCCGAAGCCCCAGGGGGAGTTCTTTTGGAATTAGCCTGACGAAGGACCCAACCATATGCAGGTGTGAATACCACAATAGTGATTCATTTTTTCGGTGGTGATGGCACTGTCTGGGACTGGAATGAGAGCGTAGTGGGAGTTGCAAGCTGGGTTGCACCGCTGCCCGTTTATGCTCAAAGTTTTTGAGGCGTCGCACCGCAGATGGTGCTCCCGGTTTCTGTGGGCGATCTCCTCCAGACTGCTGCACGGGAGATCGGGCGCGGTGCGGTCACAGGCATTGTGGCCAGCTGGGCCGCCGCGGGCGGCAGCGGAGAGCCCTGCTGGGTCCCGCCGCCGTGCCCGCCGCCGCCGACCTGCGTGAACTTGACCTGCCCGACGCCGGAGCTGGTCTGCCCTCAGGCGCTGTGCCCGCCCTGCCCGGGGCTCAGCTGCCCAGAGGGGCCGCCGCGGGTGGTCCTCGCACTCGTGGTCGCGGGCAACGCGCTGGTCTCGGCGGTCGGGGGATACCAGGCCAGAAGGCGCGGCAATCAGCATGGCGGTGGTGCCGGCAGCCCGGCGCGGCGGCCTCCCCTCCGCGGTGGCGGTTTCATTGAGAAGTCTGATGCCCGGCTCTAGAGTGCTCGTGCGCTACGCGGACGCAGGGGAGGACCTGCTGCATGAGAGATTGTGTTTGTGGGCAGTGAACGACAGAGAGTGGGTGACGGAGTCGCCCGACGGGGATCAGATGTCCGAGGAGTTCGTGGGCGCTGACATTGAGGAGTTCATCGTGTTGGCGCCTGGCGGGGTCGTGCCCGCCCATGTAGTGACGCCGCGGTACCGATTTCGGGAGGAGGTGGGCCCGCGGGCCCTCAGGCTGAAAATGACGGAGGCGAAGCTGTTGGCGAGGTCGGCAGCTCGGCCGAGTGACGGGGTGATCACGACCGTGCCGTTCGCTCAGCTGTGGGACGGCCAGGTGGTGGCGCTGGACGACCTCTGGAAGGGAGGGGGGATCGTGCCGCCACCGAGGCGACTTCGAGGCAAACAAGATCGACTGGGTGACGGAGATGTTGAAGAAATCCGAGGGACCGCGACCCCGCCGCCCGACGACAGCACGGCGGTCGCTGCGCTGCCCTTGGTGGAGGACGAGGCCGACTACCGCGGAGCGGAGGTGGAAGCAGATCGTCTCCCTGATGCCGAAGGCTTCGCCGGGCCTGGGGAAGTTGCCCCAGGGACAGGGTGCCAGCTCGACGGACGAGGTGGGCGACGACGCGAGGACCTTGGCTGTGCTGCGTGACGAACAAGGGGAGCGGTTTCGCTCCTGGAAGGAGGCCGTCGCGAAGATGCATGAGAGCTTCTACGAGGACTGGCCCGTCGAGGGCCCCCGGGCCATGCTGTGGATGGCGAAGAACATCAAGCGCGCCGGGGGCTCGCCGATGCAATGGTACCACAAGTACTTAACCAAGAACCGCATCGCCGCCTCGGACCGCCTCGCGGACGAGCTCCAGGCCATGTGCCGGCTCCTGGAGCACGCAGGGTGCTACGACCAGCTGAACTTTGCCTCGCTGGCCGCGTTCGAGGTGCTGACGAGGGGGGTGCAGCTGCTGCTGGATGCCGCCAGCAGGGGGCCCGGCGAGGGCCGTTTCGAGGACGAGGAGTTGTGGTCGGGCCACCATCAGCGGACGGCGGGGATCGCGCTGGCCCTGACGGCGCACGTCGCCACCCGCACCAAGGAGAAGGCTGAGATCGAGAAGCAGCGCCAGAAGGCCCAAGAGGTGCGCGCCGCCGCCATTCCAAAGGCTAAGGCGGGCGCCAAAGGAGGGGCTGGAGGCGCAGGAGGGAACTAGCTGTGCGACGGCGGCCTGCAGGGACCCCGCTGCAGGCCGCTTCTACCTCGGAGGGGTAGCGCCCGCGGGCGCGCTTTTGGCGCTGAGCTTGGCGGTCGTCGCCGTGCTGAGCCTCTTGATTTTTTTTGAGATGCAGCCCGAGTTCTTTCCCTTGCCGACGCTGGTGGAGGAGGGGCCACCCCCGGCTGGGCTAAGCCGAGGGGTGCGCCAACGAGTCGCCCGTCGTCATGCCGTCGCCCATCGCACCAACGACGCCATCAACGCCTTGAATTGGCTGAGTGGGTGCGGCGAGAAGGCGACTCCCGGGCGGCGGTGGCTCCCCGGCGCAGATCGAGGCCGCCCAGCACGTGCGGAGCGTGATGCAGCGCTCTCAGGCCGTTGATACTGCACCTCGCCCGCATGAAGCCGCACGCGCGCTTCTGCGTTCCCGAGCCGGCTACGACTCGGATGAGCACGTTGTGAGCGACTACCAGGAAGAGCTGTTGTCGGTGCCCGCCTCGTGCAAGGACTGCCCTCGTGCGGTGGATGTTGCGCCGGCTGGCGCTGCATCTATGCTGGTAGATTTTGAAGAACGCATGGTCAGATCGGATACTGGATGTTGGTAGCTTGCGGACACCTCGGAGCCGATCACGCCATACATGGACCGCATCTTGTCGCGCGACCGTGAGGCGTACATCAAGTTTGTCCGCAGGCTGGAGTCTATTGGCGTCTTACGGTGTTGCACTTCGTCGAAGGAGCGCGCCGCTGTGTTCTGCGCCAATAAGAAGTCGGGGAAACTGCGACTGGTGGTGGACGCTCGTCGCAGCAACCGCCGATTTCGTGACCCGCCAGGGGTCGAGTTGGCGACTGCCGAGTCCCCAGGCCCGATCGAGGTCGACGACGACGCCGAGATCTTCGTCAGCACGGGGGACGTGCAGGACGACTTCTACCGCATCAAGATCGACGTGGAGCTGAGCCGGTACTTCGCGCTGCCGCCCCTGAGGGCGGAGGAGCTTGGCATCCACGAGGCCGAGGGGGAGAGATTGTCGCGTGACCGTTGGGTGCATCCGTGTTTCGCTGTGCCCCCAATGGGTTTTAAGTGGACTCTCTACCTAGTGCAGGAGGCGGTCACCAAGCAGGTGGAGACCGCGACGGGCGCGCCTGCCGACCGTCGGCTTCAGACGTTCGGCGACTCGCGCTTGATCACCTCCGGCGGGCAACCCCTCCACTACGTCTACGTCGACAACGCGGAGTTCCTGGGTGGCCAGCCGTGAGGAGGTGCAGACTCCGAAGGATCAGGCCTGCGACGCTCTCGACGACGTCGGCCTGGCCACTCATGAGCACGCCCGTGCCCAGAATGATGCCGAGATCCTGGGCGTAGCGATCGATGGCCGCTCCGGCACGGTGGCCACCGCCTTGAGGAGAATGCGGAAGATTGATAGCCTGCTCACCTGGCTGCTGGACCGAGGGGCGGCGTCTGGACACCAGCTGGAGTCGACCGTAGGCCACCTCGCGTTCATTTTATGCTCCGCCGCCCTCTGTTGTCGGTTTTGTCTGCGACCTACCAGTTCATGAGGAACGTTGGTGGTGGGCAGGTCGACCTGTGGCCCTCCGCGCGGCGGTCCGTGCGGGCCGAGCTTTGTGCAGCGCGCGCGTTACTTCCCTTCGCCTCTGCTCAGTGGAAATTGCCCTGGCACTGCGAGGTTGTGGCGACGGACGCCTGCCCTGCAGGATGGGGAGTGGTCGAGAGTATCTGGGACGAGAAAAACTTGAAAGAGGTGGGGAGGGTCGACGAGCGGCTGGGGTTTCGGGTTCGTCAAGACATGTCTCATCGGCCCCATGCTCTTGCAGGTTCTCGAGATGCCCTGGAGGACAAGTTCACTATCTACGTTCCCAAGGGCACTAACGACCCCGACGAGTTCTGGGAGGAGGGCCCCGAGTTCTCCGACATCAGCCCCGACTGGATCCTCGAGGCCTCCTGGAAGTTCGTGTACTCTGGAAGATTCACCCGGAAGGAGCCCATTCACGTTCTGGAGGCCAAAGGGATGATCTGGGCCCTGCGTCGGCACGTAAAACGTCCTGGGATCGAAGGTCGCCACATCGTGTTCTTGGGCGACAACTTGGGCCAGATCCTGGCCTTCTGCAAGGGGAGGGCCTCCGACTTCAAAATGAATATATGCTGTCGGAGGTGGTGTGCTCTGTGCCTGGCCAGGAACATCCGTTGCCATGTTCGGTGGTTGCCATCTGAGCTCAATCCCGCAGACGGCCCGTCTCGGCGATATGAGCCCGGACCGCGACGGGTGAAGGATGGCGACCTCGCCGCCCGAGGCCGCGGCCAGCTCGGGGCGGCGGGAGGAGCGGCGGCTCCCCAGCAACGGCCGCTGTGCCCGCGTGAAGGCGCTGGCGCCCCGGCCGACCAAGCAACGGTTGGTGGCCTGCCTGCCGCGGAGCGTGCCGGCATCGCAGCCGGCCAAGACGAGGAGGCTGAGCGCGACGCTGGCCAGGCAGGATCGCTTCTCGCTGGAGGCAGACACCTTCGGCCGCTCGTTCCTCGAGACGAAGGCTGTGGGCGACAAAGTCGACGAGCAGTACATCGAGGTGATGGAGGAGTTCGAGCGGGAGCGCGTGAGGCTCGGGCTCTCGCTCAACTCCCCGGAGGACATCGACTGCGCGCTGATCGAGGTGTTCGACGAGCGGTTCTTCAACGGGATGGACGGCAGCGTCGGGCACTACCTGCTGGCTGCCATCAAGGGGCTCCGTCCGGAGTTTGGGCGGGCTGGCACGCGTCGGCCCCCTCGAGCCCACCGTGCCCTCCAGGGTTGGGACCGCCTGGCACCTGGGCAGCCCCGCCTCCCGGAGGCCCGCCCTGTGTGGGCTGCTATTCTGGCCGAGCTGGTTCGTGCGGGCTTTCGCACGATGGCGATCGAGACGCCGATTGCCCTCGTGACCTACGGGCGCCCAGGCGAGATCCACGAGCTGAAGGCGAAGTGGCTGATCCCGCCGTCGGCGAATGCGGGGCCGCACTGGACCTTCGCCATCCGGCCGTCCGAGGAGCTGCAGCCCGCCAAGGAGGGGATCAACGACGACACCGTGGTCTGGGACAAGGAGGACGCGTGGACCACGCAGCTGCTCGGCGACTTGACGCGCGGGAAGGAAGGCGACGCGCCCCTGTTCGACTACAGCTACGCGAGCTACCTGAGGCAGTTCAAGGCCGCTTGCCAGCGGCTCGGGCTGCCCGGGCTGGCGCCCTACCAGCTCAGGCACAGCGGCGCATCGTGGGACCGCCTGCAGCTGAGAAGGACGCTCGACGAAATCATGAAGCGCGGCAGGTGGGGCAGCCACAAGAGCGTCGCCCGCTACGAGAAAGGAGGCCGAGTTGAGGCGCAGTGGCAGCGCCTTCCCCAGAGCTTCCAGAAGTTTGCGATGTGGTGCGATCACAACCTTCGGCGCGTCTTCCTGGACGGCCTGGCCGTCCCCGCAGCTCCCTCCCTGCCGCGGTCTGGGGTTTTGAGGGCGTCTACGCCGGCTGCGGGGGCGTCTCGGTCGAAGTAGCCAAGAAAGGAGGCCGGCCGACCAAGACAGATATCGTGTTCGGCCCAAACCACGATTTACGGAAGAAAAAGAATCAGCAGACGGTATTGAATAGAGTTCGGATTGGCAAAGTCAGAGGAGTGATGATTGCGACACCTTGTCAGTCTTTGAGCCGAGCGCGTCGGGGGCGTCCTCCGCCACTTCGTTCAAACCAACACCCGTGGGGACTCGACAACCTCAGCGCAGAAGACTTGGAGAAGGTGAGAGTTGGCAACATCTTGACTCGGTTCACTATCAAGCTGTTCCGCCTGTGCTTGAGAATGAAGCTTCCGTGCAACATTGAGAACCCTCTCACCTCCATGTTCTGGATCCTACCTGAAGTATTGAGGCTGTCCGCCCATCCGCGTGTGTATATACAGAGAGCTGACTTCTGTCTGCTTGGGACCCGGTGGAGAAAGGCAACAAATATCATGCTGTGTAATGTTCCTGAAGAGTGTTGTAGGTCTCTGGAGCCTTTTAAATGTTCTGGCAGGGGTGTGTGCTCAAAAACGGGCCGCCCGCATCTTGAGCTGTCTGGCAAAGCCCCAAACGGAAAGCTCTGGACCCTAATTGCCCAGCCTTACCCACCTCCTCTGTGTACAAAAGCTCGCCGATATTTATCACGACAGTCACGTGGCTCGATTTTCCGGTCAGGGCCGTGTTTAAACTCCTTCGTCGTTCTAGGGCATAAATGGTCTTGGGCACTTAGTGTATTCGGGTCTCTGGAGAAGCTTTCAGAGGCTCCCGCCAGCTTGTATAGCGTTCGTGAGAGTCGTGATCTCATCAGTTGCTGCACACCGCATGATATAGAAGCGTCTGCACGAAAAGTTCGCCCTCATGGCACTGTCTGGGACTGGAATGAGAGCGCAGTGGGAGTTGCGAGCTGGATTGCACCGCTGCCCAGTTATGCTCCAAGTTTTCCCGCCCAATCTTCTTGTGACCTCTGCGCGAGCCCAACCCTTGTATCCCTGACCTTATAATGGGGGTCTCTGGAGAAGCTTTCAGAGGCTCCCGCCAGTTTGTAAAGCGTTCGTGAGAGTCGTGATCTCATCAGTTGCTGCACACCGCATGATATAGAAGAGTCTGCGCGAAAACGGTCCGCCCTCATCCCTATGAGGTAACGACCCACCCGTGCTAGGGGTGTGCCGAAATGAGTGGCGTGGTACACAACGCGAACGAAAGCGAATAACACAATGCGGACTGCGCCACGGGGACCTTCGGTGGGGCCCCATATGGGGCCACGAACGCTGTACTGGGTGAGGGAGACGCATGCGGACTGCGCCACGGGGACCTCCGGTGGAGTTCCCTATGGGGCCGCGAAGCGTGTGAGGGGTGTGCCGAAATGAGTGGCGGGGGCGCATGCGAACTGCGCCACGCCACCAGGTTCCCCCTCCCACCGCCGGACAGGGAGCCTTTTCAAGTTCCCTCTCCGGCAACGCACGGGCGGGAGAGGGTGCCTTTTCAGGCCCCCCTTCCCGCCACTTCCGGCAACGCATAGGCGGGAGAGGGGGCCATTTCAGGTCCCCCCTCCCGCCGCCAGACAGGGGGCCTTTTCAGGGCCCCTCTCCGGCAACGCAAAGGCGGGAGAGGGGGCCCTTTCAAGCCCCCCCTCCCGCCGCCTCCCGAAACGCACAGGCGGGGGGCGGAGCCTTTTCAGGCCCCCCCTCACACCGCTGGACAGGGGGCCTTTTCAGGGCCCCTCTCCGGCGACGCACAGGCGGGAGAGGGGGCCTTTTCAGGGCCCCCCCCCCGCCGCCAGACAGGGGGCCTTTTCAGGGCCCTTCTCTGGCAACGCACAGGCGAGAGAGGGAGTTTTTTTTTCAGGGCCCCTCTCCCACCGCCGGACAGGGGGCCTTTTTCAGGGCCCCTCTCCGGCAACGCACAGGCGGGAGAGGGGGCCTTTTTCAGGGCCCCCCTCCCGCTGCCGGACAGGGGGCCTTTTTCAGGGCCCCTGTCCAGCAACGCACAGGCGGGAGAGGGGGCCTTTTCAGGGCCCTTCTCCCGCCGCCGGACAGGGGGCCTTTTCAGGGTCCCTTCCCGGCCATGCAGACTTGCACACACGGGCGCTATTGAACATCGTGTAGGGCCAAGTGGCGCTTTGCGACGAGGTAGAGAAGGCCGTTCACAACGCCGTTTCACAAGTTCTGCGACCTGGAATTCGCACCGCGTCGTTGGGGGCCAGGCTCCAGACCCGCGCAGGCCAGGAGGCAGCTCCGTTGAAAGAAAAAAACATTAGAGCACGTGATATGGCGCGAATTACATTACAGAGGGCTTTCTGGCGGGCCCCTCGCACCGGCAGAACGTTCGCAGACTGTTTTAAGAGGCCCACGGGGGGCGAAAGTTTCCGCTGGGCCTTCGGTGGAGCTCGATGTGGGGCCAGGGGCCACGAAACGTGTGAGGAATGAGGGGTGCGCCGAAATGGATGGTGGGGAGGCGTGCGGACGCAGCCACAGGCGCCTTCGGTGGTGCTCCCACATATGGGGCCACGAAGCGTGTGAGGTTTCGGGTGCGGGGGCGGCATGCGGACCCTGCCATCGGGGCCTTCGGTGGAGTTCTCTTTAGGGCCGCGAAACGTGTGAGGGGTGTGCCGAAATGGGTGCGGGGGCGGCATGCGGGCGCAGCCACCGAGGCCTTCGGTGGAGCTCCCTATGGGGCCACGAAACGTGGGAGGGGTGTGCCTAAATGGGCATGCGGTGGGCGGGGTGGGCGCATGCGAACTGTGAATATGAAAGCGCAGGGTGCGCTTTCCAGTCCTATGTGTGCTTAGCTAAGAACCCGAGACCCCTTTTCCTTAACCATCTGGGTTCAAGGGGAAGGGGGTCCGTCGACCCCCTTCCAGGAGTGCAGCTTGTCATGTACTGAAAAGGTGTTTGCTATATTTACCTCCCGATCAGAGTATTTCAGATTGTTCAGATATCTTGGCGACCTTCGATGTCTTGGGAACCATCCGCATGTGGTAAGCGGAGCGACGGCTACGACGGCCGTTGCGATGATGTCACGTGGGAACGTGTCGAAGACGAACCTCAGGAGAACGATGAGGGCGACGGGGAGAAGCTGAGATGGTCACAGTCACGAAAGAGAGGGCAGCGAGGCGGACAGCACGACAGCATGAAGGGCGACTCCTGGGACCCCTGGGCGACGTGGAACGGCAGCTCATTTTCCTGGGATCGAACGTGGAGTCAAATGTCCAACTGGGGTGCTTGGAAGTGGACAAGCGAGGACGACGACTCAGGGGGTTCGGCAGGTAAGTACGAGTTGCGGGGCAAGGGCGGCTCAGGCGGCTCGGAGACGGACTCGGAGAGGTCAGTGCAGTCGAGAGGGTTCGGTACGCCAGAGCAGGTGAAGAAGACGATGGCAGAGGTGCACGGAAGACTCGAGTCGGGCGGGGAGCACGAGCAACACGACCAGCGACGTGGAGGCCGTAAAGGAAAAGACCCACCTTGCCCGACTTGGGACGGAAAGGACCTCAGCGAGTGGCCAGAGAAGAGGCTGGCCATAGACAGATGGAGCAGATTGACGGCGGTACCACCCGAGGAGCAGGGCGAGACCCTGCTACTGCACTTGACTAAGGAGGCGGCGACGGCGACGCGGCACCTACGACCAGGATCGGTACAGTACGCAGGCGGTCTACAAGCAGTCATTTTGGCATTGGACACGTTGGCGTTCCCAGAGGCAGACGCGGAGACCTTCCAGCAGCTGGAAAAGATTCTCCTTGCGGCCTCTAGGGCAAGAGAAGAGACGCTGATGAAGTTCACCAATCGAGTACGAGCGGAACAGAAAGAGTTAGAACGGCTACTCCCCAACGCATTGAACGACACGGTCATGGGTTTCTTGCTACTGCGAGGAGCGGGTTTGGCCAAGACTGAAAGGAACCAG
This sequence comes from Prorocentrum cordatum, assembly GCA_963575745.1. Taxonomy (NCBI): domain Eukaryota; class Dinophyceae; order Prorocentrales; family Prorocentraceae; genus Prorocentrum; species Prorocentrum cordatum. The sequence continues at coordinate 434,083 of CAUYUJ010010158.1, forward strand.
GTCCTCATCCAGACGGGCTACGGCTACAACGTTAACAAGTTAGTCTCGATTCTGAAGCGGATGACGGACGACAGCACGGTGACCGAGAATAGTACACCGACAAAAGGGGCATACTTGGAGGGAATCGGCGAGGACGAGCCGCTGATGTCCGAGGGCGGTGATGCAGAGAGTGCTGTGTACGACGCGATGGCCAACCTGCTCGGGATATACGACGATGGAACGCCCGACGGACAATAACCAGCTGACGATGGAGAACGGATCCTGACGGAGGTCGAGGCGCTCGACTGCCTCGCGGCCATCGTCCCACCACCGACGAAGCCGCGGACGCGGGGCGAGGCTCGGAGGATCGTGGCGGACAAGAAGACCAATCGGGGATTTCGCAAACTGCAGGACGGCAAGAAGCTCAACGACAAGATAGAGGACATCAAGGAACGCACGAAGTGTGGCATATGTAAGAGGGTTGGACACTGGCATCGAGAGTGCCCCGACAAACCCAAGAACAAGAATAAGCCGACGGGAGGTTTCATCGCCATGACGGTGCTGCAGGACGCCGAGATCTGCATCTACATGGCGACAGAGGCGAAGATGGCGTCAAGGTCGAACCTAGTAGAGCACATCAACCTGGTGATCGACGCCAAGACGTCGGGCAGGCCGGGCTGGGGAGCACTCGACACGGCCTGCGGCTTCAACATGATGTGGCTGGGCACCTACGCGAAGTGGGAGATACACTACAAGAAGGAGCACGGCATCACGCTGCAGACGATCCCGTACCACAAGAAGGACAGGTTCGGCAATGACCAGATCTGCACGGCGACGGACGGGGTGATCATCCCGATCATGCTGGGCGACTTCGTCGGTATCATCTTTGTGTGCCTGGTGCAGGGAGCGGCTCCACTTTTGTTGTCCAAGCCATTCGTTGTGGAGGTGAGGGCGTCCCTCCATGCATTTCAGTCGGAGTTGGATTTGCCTGAGCAGAGCCTGCGGCTCCCTTTGGCGCACGCTGGAGGGGGGGCACTTCTTGTTGCAGCTGGATAACTTCACGAGACCGTGGAGTAAGCTTGAAAGCTGGACACTGTGCACGACAGAGGTTTCTATGGATTTCAGTTCCAGGACCGAGTATACGCATCCCTCCACCTTCTTCATCTCTGAGGACCTCGTAAACGACAGTGAGGATCATAATGAAAGAGGCTGTATGTTTTCAAGTGTTGAAGTTGGAACAACACAACAGGCAGCAATCAGTAGGACAGCAAAGAGCGCCAGACAAAAAAAAAGCAGCACACATAGCAATACTACTGCAAGGAGGAGGATTATGAGGAGGAATGCACAAACACAAGGTTCAGGTTAACAAGCAGAATATGGACAATACCAAACACGCGAACAGCATCAACAGCAATCACGTGGACAACATAAAGGCCGACGAGAACAGCATCAACATCAAGCACCTGAAGAACATAAATGACAACATCGTCCAGTTCCGTCAGCAGTTAGGCTCGAGCCGAACGCGCAGAATATCTTTGGATTTGCTTCCATATCTCCATGCCATGCGACGAGCGCTCGCAGCACTCGTCCTCTTTCATGCAGCGGAAGGTGTCGCCGCTGAGGGGGCGGCAGTCGGACGCCACCATGAGCCAGGCCAAGACGACGGCGCCGAAGTTCAAGTGGCCCTGGCACGAGGTCAGCTCGGAGAGCCGACCGCCCACAGGAGTGATGATGTGTCGCTACTACGGTGTGGAGAACCAAGGACCTCGGACACCAGCTGTGGGCACGAGGGCCAGAGATCACGACCCCAAGAAGGAGCAGCCCTGCCTTCACGAGTTTACCCGCCACGGCGGGAATGCGAGAGCGTTCTGGAGCCAGTGCAGCGGATGCAGGCTACACGTGGAATTCTACCCCAAGGGAGCTCCCAACATGAAGGAGATCTGCGAGCAGCTCGAGGAGTACAAGATCCTGGAGGCGGAGATCAAGGGCTGGCAACCCCGAGCACCGAAAGCACGGACCTCGTCGGGAACTCCACCAGAGCCTTCGACACGCAGCAGCGCGCCACGCCAAGATGGGGCCGATATCGAGAGCCAGATCGACCTCGAGGTAGTCGGGAGGTCCAACTGCAGAGCCGGAGGATCAGATCGAGGGTCTGACGGAGACGGCCGAGCAGGAGGAGTGGGAGACGTTGGACGAGGAGGTGCAGGACCAGTCACCTCGGAGCAGGGCTCTGATCGCCTTGAAGGAGCTGCTGCAGGACGAGAACGCCAACGCGACGACCAACCAGCTGGTGGAGAACCTGCGCGGCCACCTCGGGGCGGACATCAGCGACCAGTAGACGAGCTGACCGAGAAGGAGGAGCGGAAGATCAGCAAGGCGCTCAAGGTGCTAGGCGAAACGGACAAGATGAGGGAGGCCATGGAGGACGCGATTCCTGAGTGCACCGCCTTCATCGGCCAGCTGGACGAGCAGGTTCATGATGACGACGAGATGATGGAGACTGGCGGGGTTCCCTTGCACGAAACTACAGAGCGGAAGCATGTGATGGTCGTGGCAGGACATCACTTACTAGCGAGAAGTGGGCAGAAGGAGGCGTGGAACATGATCAAGAGTGCGAGTCCCTTACTCGTGATCATCAAGCCGCCCAAGGACATCTACAACAAGAAGCTCAAGGAGAAGATCGGCAGGGACGTGATGACCTTCATGTCGAACATGGCGATCCAGCAGGCGATTAACGGCAGGTACTTCTACTGCGAGCAGGAGGAGAGCTCTCGAGAATGGGATGACCCGCTCATCCAGAAGCTGGGGCGACTTCCCGAGGTCTTCTCGGGGAACGCTAATGCACGAGGACGGGCATGTTTGACCAACCTGCCTGGCCAGGCGTCAGAGTACGGGAAGATGCTGAGCCAGGAGTTCGTGCAGGGCTCTATGCAGAACAAGCTGGGGGACGTGCCGATGCCCCTGCAGGAGCTTCCGGGAGCTCTGGTACGAGCTATCGCGAAGGCCAAGATGAGCGATCTGGCGACCGTCGAGACGAAGATGGACGACGAAAAGTCAAGTTTGCAGTGTGTGTCTTGTTGCGCGGCGCCTGTCTCCAACAACAAGGACGAGAGGAGCACGGATCCGCATGTCAAGCAGCAGGTACATAAGATACACGAGAACATGGGTCATTGCAGTAACGAGAATCTTGTGTTGGTTTTGAAGTATGGAAAGGCTCGCCAGGCCTTCATCGAGGCCGCGCAGCATCTGGTTTGTCCAAGCTGTGAGGCAAACAAGCGTCCCAGGCTGGCCAAACCGTCCAAGGCCCCCACGACCTACCAGTTCAACGACGTCATCGGCATGGACATCTTCTTCGTCCTAGGTCCTGAGAACACCAACAAGGTGCCGATGCTCAACATCGTGTGTCACGGGACGGGGCACCAAGTCGTGATACCGCTACCGAGCAGACAAGGTCAGCAGATCAGACGACATTATCGTGCTTTCTGGAAGCGTGCGTACGGCACTCCCAGGATCATCGTGATAGACGGCGAGACGGGTTTCTCAACAGGCGAGTTTCCAGACGCAGCTGAAGGAGACGGCACGGAGGTGAAGGTGACGAGCGCAACCTCGCCATGGCAGGCGGGTAAGACTGAGAGGGCTGGGGGCACCTGGAAGGAGACCTTCTACCGCACCAGGCAGAAGTTCAACACCAAGAACTGGGACGACTTCTACGAGCTGGTCTACTCAGTCAACGTGGCGATTGGAGAAAGTGTGCGGCGTGGTGGTTTCACGCCTTATCAGAGAGTTGTTGGAAGGCCCTTTCAACTTCCAGAGATCTTGGAGGAGGGCTCGCCGAGTTTGGCGACGGTATCTCGAGCCATGAACGGAGACGCCGAGCTTGCCAGGAGCATCGGCACGCGCAAAGCAGCCATGGCAGCGTACATCGAGGCGGAGTGCACCGAGAAGTGGCGACGAGCTCTCAATAGAAGGACTCGACCGCAGAGGGGCACTACTTTTCAGCCTGGAGATCGCTGCTATTTCTGGAGGAGTAGCACGGGCAAACTCCCCGTCAGCTCCTGGCATGGCCCAGCACGAGTCATCCAGACCGGGCTGCCAAGCACGGTGTGGTGCTCGGACCAGGGTGGACTACTGAAAAGCTCACCATAACAGCTTCGACACGCCAACGAGGGCGAGATATCCGCCTGGGAGCAGATCGGCCACACGATGAAGGAGGAGGTGAGCACCGAGAACCGCGGCAGGCGCAAGTATGAGGACCTGACCAAGCAGCCCGCACCAACGGAGGAGGCTCAGGATGACGTACCTCAGACAGCACCTCCAGAGCCAGCAGGTGATGATCAACCAGCGGCTTTCCTGGAGCCGCCGACGGTGGAGATCGAGCGGTCCTCCGACGTGAAGGCAGATCCAATCCCTGTGGATCCGCAGTACTACGATCACCTCGACGACGTGCCGATCACCATCAAGAAGGCTCTAGTCAACCCTGACGCAGCGATACCAGTGGCGCAACGTATCGCTACCATCGAGGAGAAGATTCAGAAGGACCAGCAGGCTCCTCCCAAGAAGAAGAGGAGGGGAAAAGCTCAGGGCGCCACCAGTGCTCTGCTGACTAGTGCAGCTCAACGAGGACGCAAGGAGGTCACGGAGAAGGCTCTCGTGAACACCTACAAGTACCAGCCGTACATCTCAGCCAAGCGCAGGGAGTGGGGCAACATACAAAAGGCTGGTGCAGTACGTGTTCTCCATCCCGAAGAGGCAGAACGAGTTCGACAGGATCCCGCACTGACCACTCGGATCATGGGCTCCAGGTGGGCGCTTACGGACAAGGGCGGCGACCCCAACGAGACTGACGCGAGCAAGAAGCCCCTGCTCTTCATGAATGGAAGCGACTGGAGGATGGCCAAGGCACGCTGGACCGTCCAGGGACACACCGACCCTGACCTGCTGGAGCTCGAAACCTACAGCCCAGCTGTTGGTAAGGATTCGGTTTTCCTCATTCTGCAGATCCTGTACACCAGCAAGTGGACGCTGCAGCTCGCGGACATCACGTCGGCTTTTACGACAGGAGACCCACTGGACAGGTCTCAGGGCAGGTTATTTGTGGAGCTACCACGGACGGGTATACCAGACGTGGAAACGGGCTCGCTGGTGGAGTTACTCAAGGCAGTCTATGGACTCGGAGACGCCCCAGTACAATGGCTGGCATCTTTCACAAGTTATGCCAAAGAGATCGGTTTTCAGTGCTCCATCTTTGACGGCTGCGTCTTCTACTTCAGGGACGACGAGGGCTTGCACGGCGTCGTGGGGCTTACGGTGGACAACATCGTGGGCGGTGGCGACCAGAAGTTCGATGAGGCCTGCAAGAAGTTGCGTCAGAAGTTCCCCTTCGGTGCCTGGCGTCTCAAGAAGGGGAAGTACACGGGCAATGAGCTCGACCAGAACGACGACAACACGGAGATCACGATTTCGCAGCGCCAGAGATCCGCCAATATTCAACTGATCGACATCGCCACAGAAAGGCGCAAGACGCCGCAGTCACCAGTGACGCCAGCAGAGTTGCATCAGGCACGGAGCCTGTGCGGCTCCATTTCGTTCCTGGCGCGGGAGAGTCGCCTCGATCTCTCCGGCCCTGTCTCTCTTTCCTGCAGGGCAAGATGCCGAATCTCACCGTGGACGACTTGATGGAGGCAAATCGTATTGGCCGCATGACCAAGGAGTTCTGCGACGTAGTGCTCAAGGTACGACACATCCCTTTTCACGAGCTGGCCTTCGCCGCCTTCAATGACGCTGCTTGGGCCAATGCACGAGATGGAGCTTCGCACGCAGGATACATCGCGTTCGCTACGCAGCGTAAAATCTTGAAGGGCGAAGCGGCCACCATCTCCATCCAATCCTGGAAGAGTCACAAGCTGACGAGGAAATGTGCTCACCAGTTTGGTGCGGAGACGTTGGCCATATTGGAGGGCATGGGTATGGCGGAGCTCATCAGGACCATGCTGCTGGAGATCGTCGACTCCGAGTTCGATCTGATGCGTCCTTACCTGCTCGCTGGTCGTTTTCCCGTCATCAGTGTGACCGACTCCAGGGGCGGGCACGGTCATGTTATTAACCCCAAGGCGGGACTGGCAGAGGACAAGAGGGCAGCGATCGACGTGGCCATCGCGCGCTCAGCGATGCAGCGACCTCAGGTTCACCTGCGATGGATCGAGGGTACCAGTCAGCTGACCGACCCGCTCACCAAGCGCAAGGGTTAGAGCACGCTACTTCGACACGCTCTGGAGCTGGGCGAGTGCGGCATCACCGCGGACAGCATCGTGCTACGCCGACGGGAACAAGAACGACAGATGAGGAAGAAGAAGGGCGACCATACCTATGCCTGCTCGGTGGAGTGCTGCTTTTCAGGACTGGACCTGTACGAGATGGACTGCGCGGGCAGCCTCAAGCGCGACTACGAGGAGGACGACCTCAACTACGAGCCCGAGGCCGATCGGTGGATCCGAGAGGCACAGGAGGTCTACCAGGCCCAGACCACCGAAAAGCCAGTGCACGTGCATGGAGACTCAAGGACTTCATCGGGTTCTCAGCAGTGGACTATGACCAGTGTGAATCTGAAAGCGCAGGGTGCGCTTTCCAGTGCTATGTGTGCTTAGCTAAGAACCCGAGACCCCTTTTCCTTAACCGTTTGGGTTCAAGGGGAAGGGGGTCCGTCGACCCCCTTCCAGGAGTCCAGCTTGTCATGTACTGAAAAGGTGTTTGCTATCTTTACCTCCCTTTCAGAGTATTTCAGACTGTTTCAGATATCTTGGTGACCTTGGATGTCTTGGGAACCATCCACACGAGCTGTGCCACTGGGGCCTTCGGTGGCGCTCCCTATGGGGCCACGAACCGTGTGAGGGGTGTGCCAAAATGGGCATGCGGTGGGCGGGGAGGACGCATGCGAACTTGCCCCACTGGGGCCTTCGGTGGAGCCCCCTATGGGGCCACGAACCGTGTGAGGGGTGCGCCGAAATGGGCCTGCGGCGGACGGGGAGGAAGCATGCGAACTGTGCCATTGGGGCCTTCGGTGGAGCTCCCTGCGGGACCACGAACCGTGTGAGGGGTGTACCGAAATCTGCATGCGGTGGGCGGGGAGGACGCATCCGAACTGCCCCACTGGGGCCTTCGGTGGAGCTCCCTATGGGGCCACGAACCGTGTGAAAGGGGTTCGCCGAAATCGGCATGCGGTGGGCGGGGAGGACGCGTGCGAACTGTGCCACTGGGGCCTTCGGTGGAGCCCCCTATGGGGCCACGAACCGTGTGAGGGGCGTGCCGAACTTTGCCTGCGGTGGACGGGGAGGACGCAGGCGAACTGTGCCACTGGGGCCTTCGGTGGAACTCCCTATTGGGCCACGAGGCCACGAACCGTGTGAGAGGTGTGCCAAAATGGGCCTGCGGTGGGCGGGGGGGGGGGGGGGGTGCGCATGCGAACTGTGCCATTGGGGCCCTCGGTGGAGCTCCCAATGTGGCCACGAGCCGTGTGAGGGGCGCGCCGAAATAAGCTTGCGGTGGACGGGGAGGGCGCACGCGGACACCCCCGTTGGGGCCTTCGGTGGAACTCCCTATGGGGCCGCGAACCGTGTGAAGGGGTGTGGCGGCATGGGCGGTGGGGACGATGATGTGGGCGATGATGATGAGGAGGATGTGGGTCAGGATGATGCTGCAGATGATGATTTTGATGGATGATGGGTGATGGTGATGATGGTGACGATGGTGTGGGGAAGGGGAGGGGATGATGATGATGATGGCGATGATGATGATGATGATGATGATGGCGATGGTGATGGTGATGGGATGGGGGGGAAGGGGAGGTGGAGAGGAGGAGGTGGGACGCGGGGCGCTGTCTCTTCAAAACTAGGACCCAACGCCACAGGATGGTTGGGAATTTCGCTACCGAGGAACCCTATGTTCTTATATTATACGACCACCCTTCGGGTGATAAGGAGGTTCGGGGGGGGGGGGGGGGGGGGGGGGGCAACGTCTCACTCGATCGGTCTCACCATCGATCTCAGTATCGGTCTCGCTCGATCGATCTCCCTCGATCGACCCCACAATCGATCCCACTCGATCTATATCACAATTGATCTGACGATCGATCCCACAATCGATCTCACAATCGATCCCACAATCGATATCACATGCGGTCCCACTATCGATCTCACTATCGATATCACAACCGCTATCACAATCAACGTCTTCATCATCATCAACAACAGCATCAAAATCAACATCATCATCACCAACATCATCATAATCGGGACACCGCCCTCATCATCAACACCAACATCATCATCACGGTCATCAACATCATCGGGACACCACCATCATCATCATCATCGCCATCATCACAATCATCATCATCATCATCAACATCATCATCAGCAGCATCGGGACACAGTCATCGTCATCATCATCATCAGCAGCATCATCATCGGGACACCATCATCATCACTATCGTTATCATCATCGTCATCATCATCATCATCATCATCATCGGGACACCATCATCATGTGTGATGTTTGCTCTGTAAGCACAGGAGGGTCTGCCCGCAAGGATGCCGCATGTGAGAATTCACAGTCCCGCGTGCTATCCGTGGCACGCGGCTCAAGCTCTTGAGGGGGTGGTCGGCCCCAGAGCCCCCCGCGCGCATGCAGGCGCTGGCCGAGGCCCTGGCGGCTGAGGTAGCGCGAGCGGCGCAGACGGCTGCCGTGGTCTGGGGGCTTTCGCGGCCGCCGCCGCCCTGCCCCGACTGCTACTGCTCGCCCCAGCTGGTGCGCGGCCCGGGTGAGGCTGCGAAGGAGCTGGTGCGCGCGGAGTGCAGCTGCCCGTTCCCGTGGGTGTGGTTCGTGCTCGGCCTGGGCCTCGTGGGCGCGGCCGGCTTCGCGGCTGGGCGCCGCTGCGATCGGAAGGCTAGCGCTGGCGACGCGCCCGAGATAGGCATCCCCCCCTCGATCGAGGACATCGCCCGGGAGCAGGCCGCTCGATTTCGCAGCCGCAGTCAGGCGGCTCACCGTGTGAGCTGATGGCGAATCCTTTGGCCCGCATGCGCTTGCAGGGGGGCGACGTGATCGCCGTACGTTACGGAGTGGCTGGGCCTCGGATCTGGCATGAAAGGATCATCCTCGTGATTCCTCCTGGGGCCCAGCCGATCATCGGCATTCTAACCCCGGACAGTGATCAATACGAAGAGGATCTGTCAGCAGGAGGCGACATCCAGGAGTTCGCGATCTTGGAGGGCGGGGCGCTCGGCCGGGACGCTGGACCCATCGGAGCTGATCACGTGCACAGGTTTCGGAATGTGCCGCTGCCTGCGGCGCTGCAGGGACTTCGAGATGCTGCTGCAGTTCGCCTTGGCTTGCCGTTGCGCCCAGGCTTCGCGGTGAACGTAGTCGGCCGTGCAGGTTTCGCTGGAATGCCGATGCCCGCTGCCGGAGCTGTCGGAGCCGTCGGAGGCGGAGCTGCCGGAGGTGTGGCTGGCCTAGCGGCGGCCCTGGCAGTACCGGCGCCCGCAGCGCCTGGAGGTGCGCTTGCGGCAGGCGGTGGAGCAGGTGGCGCGGCCGCTGGCCTAGCACCGGGTGGAGGGCTCGTCCCCGTGGCCGCGCTGGCCGCTGGGGGAGCCGCCCTTGCGGGGCCGGGGGGGGGGCCTGTTGCCTCCTGCTGTGGCGCCGCCTGCGCCTGCGGCAGCCGTTGCTCCAGGCTTGGCCCCCGCGGGCGCCGCGGGCCCTGTGGCTCTCGCGGGCGCCCCCGCGATTGCGGCTGCAGCTCCGGCCCTGGCGCCAGCTGCAGCCGCCGCGGCCCCGATACCCCCGGTGCCGCACCTGCTCCCGCGGCGCCTCAGGGCACTAGCGATGTACGTGTGCAGCCCGTGGCCCTCGACACGCTGGGCAACCGTCACCGTGCCTTCCGCGACGCCATCTTGATGATGCGGGAGGACGCGTGGCCAGACTGGCCAATTCGAGGCCCACGGACCGTCCCATGGGTGCTGAAGTTCATGGAACAGAATGGAGGAAGCCCCATGGGACGCCATATGCGATTTCGTACCGAGGCCAAGTTGTCACCATCCGATGTGGGCGTCGACGAACACGAGAGAGCTTGTCGGATGTTGGAGCAGATGATCTTCTACGATCAGCTCATGGTCACCAACTTGGCGAGCGCCGAATCGCTGTGCCGTGCGATTCAAGTGCAGGAAGAACGATGCCGTGATAGGCTGGCTGGGGGGTCGGACAGTGTGGCCGACAACCACCTGTACATGGGGACGGACATGATTCGAGGACGTGTGTGCGTGAGTCCCCAGTTGGCCGATTTCGTGAAGGATCAACTCTCGAAGGAGTACCAGATCGCCAAGGAGCGCCGCAAGGCGCGAGAGGAGCGGGCCCTAGCCAAGAAAGGCGCCAAGAAAGGCGGCAAGGATGGCACAGGGCCCGGCGATGGGACGTGATTTACCCCCGAGCTCGGGAGTTTTGGGCCCGGGCTCGAGCGACTTTTTGAATCCCCGTTCTGTTGGCGATTATCGGCGGAGAGATGTTTTCCCGCTTCCTCTCCTCGGCCCCCGCTCCGATGCTCCAGCGAGTGTCTGCAGGGCCGTGCGCCGTCGCCGCCTTCGCCTCCAGCATTCAGTCAGTTGGGCTAACGATGCTGTGAAGGCCCTCAACCAGATGTCAGGATATAAGGAGGCTGCGTCAGCCCCCGCTTCTCTTGCTCAGAAAAGAGTGCTCGATCGCTTCAGTGATTGTTTCTGTCGTCTTGGCCCTCCTCCCAGCGAGGCGGGATTTGCTCAGGGAGCCCTCAGCGAGCTTCTGAGCAACCATTCGTTGTATGGGGATGCGGGCCCCGCCCGTCCTTACTCGCGTGACCTCGCTGCGTGGCCTGATGAGGGTACGGTCCCTGTAGACCTACATCGCTTGCTCTCACAGGTCGATTCTTCTTGGCTTAAGGATTGGAGATCGCACATGCTGAGGCCAGCATCTGAGGCCCAGGTTATGGTGCAGGAGGCCTGTCCCAAAGGAGCCTATATCGACCCTGTTCTCGCTCATTCTCCCTCTACTTACGCTGACTTTCTGGCCTGCCTGGCCCGGCGTGGGATGTTAAGTTTTCAACCTGCGCGGGGTAGGAAGGGCCTTCTTGTAGTGTTCTGTGTGGCTAAAAAGTCCGATCAGTCACGTCTCATTTTCGACACTAGAGTTGCCGATGTTTATTTCAACTCCCCTCCCTCTACTCGTCTCCCTTCGGCTTCCGCTTTCTCTGCCATCGAGTCGAAAGGCGGCCCTTGTCTTGCTGCCTCAGGTGATGTTCCGTGTGCCTTTTATCACATGCGCGTTCCAGCCGACATGATAGAATGGTTCTCTTTGCCACCCATCGATTCGGGTTTACTCATGTCTTTTGGTCTGGAGGGTGTCCCACAGATGTCGGGACTGGCTCTCATTCCGTGTATAACTGTGATGCCTATGGGCTTCTCTTGGGCTCTTCATTTTTGTCAGGCTGTGGTGCGAAACGCTATCCACGAGGCGGGTTTCAGCCCGAGTCGCGTCATATCTGACGGTGAGCCCGGCGTCGTGTTGAGGACAGCCGGTGACACGGCTGCTGCGGGCTATGTAGATAATTTTCTCGTGCTAGGCCAGTCTCAGAAAGATGTGAAGACTGCCTTTGACCAGATTAGCGTTAGGCTCAGATCTGTTGGTCTCCTCGTTCATGAAGTCTGTGAGCCGTCTAGGGATTCGACCTTTCTCGGGCTCTCCCTCGTTGCCGGCCGCTGGTTGTCTGTGAAGCCTCGGAATCTCTGGCGCCTGCGCTTCGCCATTGAGCGCCTTTTGGCCAGGGGTTCTGCCAGCGGTGCTTTGCTCAGAGTGATTGTTGGCCACATCACGTGGTCCTCGATGGTCCGTCGTGAAGCCTTGGCCATCCTGAATGCGAGTTACGCTTTCATTGAGACGGCAAAGGATGCGGTGACCCCCCTCTGGCCTCAGGTGGCGTTAGAGCGTCGTAGGATTGTTGCTATTCTCCTTCTCCTCACGACGGATATGTGCGCAGGGTGGCATCCGCAGATTTGCGCTTCGGACGCTTCAGAGTTCGGTCTTGGAGTTTGCCATCGTTCACTTTCTGAAGATCAGGTTGCAGAGATTGGCAGAGTAAGCGAGAGAGTGAGATATCGTGTGGAGGGCGCGGAGAAGGCTCGCCTCAATGCACTTCGGGAGTCTGGGGACTTCGAGGACTCTCGGGACGTCGTCTACGCGGAGGCTGCCGCCCGCCCGCCGGACTACTTGCCCCGTGGGTTCATGGACGTGGACCCCCAGCTCTTCGAGGAGATCCCCGCGGACCTCATGAAGCCCCAGGATTGGAACGATGTCTTGGCCGTTCGTGTGGGCTACGACGCCGATAGCATGCAGTTAGAGGGTGAGGCCCTCGTGTTGGCCTACAAGCACATCCTGCGCGCTGGTGCTGCCGTGGGGCGGCGAGTGGTTGCCCTCGTCGATAACATATGATTGGCGTTGGCCTGCTGCAAGGGCCGAGCGAAATCAGTTCACCTCCAGTCAGTCATGTTGAAGTTGACCTCGTTGTCATTGGCTTCAGGATGTCGTTTGCACGTTCGCTGGGTCCCCAGCGAGAGGAACCCGTCAGATCGCCTTTCCCGTGGCCATCTCGGATGGTTCTCAGGCTTCCGCGCGGCGCGCCGCCTGCCGCTCGAGGGCGATGCCGCGGGCCGCGCGTGGGAGGGCAAAAGGAGCGGGCTAGGGCACAGCGCGAGACGCGCGTTGCCGCCGCCCAGCGCCTGACCGCGGAGCGGGGGCCCTTGGGATCCCTCACAGTTCTCGAGCAGATTGCGATCCGCCCAGTGACGGAGGCCCTCTACAAGAAAACTGCGACGGCCTTCCTGGAGTTCTGCACCAAGCGGGGCTTGGATCGGCACAACGTCGAGGAGATGGATGTGATCCTAGCCCAACACTGGGGAGGCACGAGTTTACGGGAAACAGCCTGTCGTGCGTGGGGCACCTAGAAACTCGGGCCACGCAGCGTTTTTCCGCTAGAGACGGTATCACAAACAGATTGGCCGCTTACAAACGCCCAGCAACACAACGAATGTCTTTTTTTTTTCTGCTGAGTTAGCAATCGAAGAGCGCGCGCCGACGCAACTTTCATTGCGACCGAACGCGCCAACGAGCGTTGAAACCGCAAGCGCGCGCCCGACCGAGTCAATCTCGCGCTGCAACGCGCGCGCCCGATCGGAACAGCAGGACGCAAGAGCACCGCGCAAAACGTCGAGCCTCAACCGAAGCGGACGCGCGAGTGCGCACCGAAGACACAGCATCGCGCCATTTCGCTCGAGCGCACGCCTTGACGACACACGGCACGACGACACGCGGGCACAGTTAGAGTCACGGCGCGTCGCGGCACGGCACTTGGGCACGGCACGCCGCGCTGTCGTTGTCGTCGTCCCCGTCGTCGCCGTCGTAATCCCTCCCCGCGTCGTCGGCGTCGACTTCCTCGTCCCCATCCGCCTCCTCCTCCTAATCCCTCATTCGCCCATCTTCTTCCTCCGTTTCATTTTACTCCTACTACTACTCCTACTCCTACTCTTCCTACTCCTACTCCTACTTTGCCCCCCATCTTCCTCTTACTCCTAGCTCCTCCTACTGCTCCTACTCCTACTCGTAATCATTCCTCCATCCTACTCCTACTCATAACTCCTCCTCCATCTTCCTGCATCCATCCTCCTCCTCCATTTCTTCATGAGTATGTTCATTCCCCATATGGTCTTACCACCCTCCCATGGTCATCATCCTCATCTTCCCCTTCGCCTCCCTCCTCTTTCCTCAGCCCCGTTTCCGTCGTCAACCTCATCCGCCCCGTCACCGTCCTTATCGTCGTCATTGTTGTCGTTGTCCTCCTCCTCCTCCTCCCGCTCCTCACCCTCCCCGTTGGCATCGCCATCCTACTCCTCCCGCCCCTTGCCCTCATCCTCGCGACACTGTGGAGTTAGACTTAAGCCCCCAAGACGCCAGCAAGAGACGGCAACAACCCGAACAAGGATCCCAAGAGGCTCCTGAACGACCCCCTCAAACACATCACATTGCAGCGAAGAGGTCCCCGAGAGGACCCCCCCACGACACCCCGCAGAGCATCCAAGATGGCCCAACCCAGACACGATGGCGTGAAGTGCCGAAGGCTTGTAAACATGAGAGTCCAGGTGCCACCCGAGCGAAGCTCAAACATAATAACAAGAACAGACTTGATGAGACAAAACTGTGGTTCTCCGCCTCTGGTGCGACACGTCTGGCTGGGTGTCGGGCTGGGCGTCGGGCTGGGCGCCGAGCTGGGCGTCGGCTCACTCCACGAAGTATTTATCGAAGAGGGCCCCCCTCTCCGTCCACATGGCCCTGCCCGACTTCGACGCGAAGTGCGTCTGGTTACACAACCGAATGGCCCCACGGACATTCGCAGGAAGCGGCTCCACCAACTTCTCCGAGAAGATATTGGCCACGGCAGCGAAACCGTAGGCATCCTTAGACACGTCGTCGATCTGAGATTTGGCGGTCGCTCTCGCGCGACCCTTGGGCTTGGACTTGGCGTCGCCATCCTCGCCAGCTTTCGTGTCGGAAAGAATCGAGGCCATCGCGACGAGCGACCAGTGCCAGCCAGCAGGCACGTAGGCAACGTCGCCGTCGTACAGCATGATCGCGGAGCCCGCCTTCATGCACTCCACGCCCGATGGCGTCTGCTGGTGCGACTCGTAGTCGGCCACGGTGATTCCCATGTCGAGGAAGGACTTCATCTCCACCGCGTGGATCAGCAGAGGGCCCGCCGCCGCGTAGATGAGGCACGGGACGCCAGGCAGTGGCACATTCGCTGGGTGCATCCTCATCGCATCCATCTTGGCGCCCACGATCCACATCCCGGCTCCCCTGGACTGTGCATCCTTCGCGTCGAACGGCAAAATAGTATCCAACGCAGTAGGCCAACAATCCGTCATCCTGCCGAGCGCCCCTGGCCAGTTCGCGTGGTTCCTGAGCTCGGCCGTCACGGATTCCACCCTGCTCTTCAGGAAGGTCTCGAAGCTTGGGCCGAACATGTTCATGATGTTGTGCCAGAGGGCGGTCTCCTGGCTGTCGACGGTGGCGTTGTCTTTCGTCCAGACCGCCACTTTGGTGGTATCGAGCTGCACCTCGATTGGGTTATCCTGGGTCCGCTCGCGCAGGGCAACCTTTGCAGGGCCTCCCTCGCCAACAACCTCGGCGGCAGTAGTATGTATGTCGGCGAAGTGCTTGGCGAACGGAGCTGAGGCGCCCCCCTTGACCAAAGCTTGGGACATCCTTCTCCTCCTTCCACCTCCTAACCTGGTACATGGACCTCTCGTTGGATGTCGCCTTCTTGAGCTTGTGCTGCAAGTGATCTTGGAGGGCGACTGCCTTGGTTACCGCATCGGTCTTCTGCTTCAGCATGTTAGTGTAGGCATCTTGGAGCGCGGGCACCTGCTCCTTCTTGGCGTCAGGGATCTTGCTCCTCTCAGTCTTGCACGCGGCAACCACGCGCTGGAGGTCTTCCTGAACCGAGGCGAAGTCATGGGGCAGGTCTGTGAAGGTCAATTTCTTGTCCTGGACCTTCTGGTGAGCCGCCTCCAAATGCTTCAGGACCCCGATCCCCATCCGCTTCGAGCCGTCGGGCTCCTCGATGATGGCTTGGAGAGCGCTGTCAATCGCATCCTTCTCATCCAGAAAGGTCTTCTGGCCCATGGGCGGCGTGCGAGTGATGCCTTTCTGGCCCTGCGCCCCCGCTGGCGAGCTCATGGGAGTCGCTGAGCCCGACGAAGCCAAGTCTTCCTGGAGTCGCCTGGCGTTGCCCTCCGTCAATGAAGGCCTCCTCGTCAAGGTGCTCGTTGCCCCCTTCGGGCGGTCCGCAATCGCGCTGGGGCCCGAAGACCCTGCGGCCGCACCACGGCCGTAGCTGCATCCTGGGCCGTCCGCCATGCGCTTCACACTACGGCACTCCACCCCCGCCAACTGCCGAGAGACTTCGGGGGCTTCGATTGCAATGCATGCCTCGCCCTTCGCGTTCGTCATCGGGTTCTCATCGTACTTGGTGTCCCAGTCGACGCTGGCCTCGTCTTCGTCCATGCCCCTCAAGCGCGCGTCCTTGTACTGCTGCTTGGTGTACTTCATCACATCGCTGAGGACAAGGTGTGCGCTGCGCTCGATCTCCTCGTTGTATGCGTCGATATGCTGCGATAGCGTGTCCCTGGCGATGGCGCGGTCGTTGTGTGCCAGCGCTGTGTCGAATGACTGTAGACCTGCACGCCGCTGCTCGGGATCCGATGCCATGATGTCCAACTCGCGCCTGAGGCCGTTAGGCTTGCCCAAACAGATGCGAGTGCGAGCCCGAACTGGATTCCAACACGGCGAAGCGTGGAACGTGTAGCCGTGCCACTTCTTGATGTGGTCGGTTGGAGTGCAAGGCTGCAAGCATGCGAAGCACTGGGCGGGGCTCTGCGGCGAAGAGCGGGCCGACGCTGCGGCGGAGGACGCCCTCCTGCGTTGAGCTGGCGGTGGGAACGCCGCGCTCGAAGCTACCTCCACGTCAGAGCCTCCACTGACCGACATGGCGCCCAACGCGCTGACAAGAACTGTGACCTGGGCAAGTGCACCAGCCTTGCAGCGCAAGATCTTAGGAACGAAATGATTCCGAGCCATAGCTGGCATACTGCACCAGACAACGATACAAAGGAGACAAGCCTGCAAAGGCTCTGTGGGAAACGAGAGCCTCCTTCACGAGTATCTCTAAAATTGCTCGCCCTCTGACCCTAGAAGCTGACGGTCGGCCCGCGGACCCAACTGCGAAAATGCATTTCCAAGCTCTCACCGAACAGTTGCCGAGAAGGAACCTGCAGGGCCCCGACAAGGCCCAGGGGCAGATTTTGGAAACGGGGGCCGCGCGACACGGACGCGCCGCGATTTCTATCTACCCCTTGGGTCAGAAAGCAAGCGAAGGCACCGGGTACATTCCACAGGACGAAAGGACTGCCGCTGCCAGGACGATCAGCACTCATCCACGAGAAGAACTATTCATTCCTCGCGCTGCAAACACCCTGGCAGCGAGTATGGATCACTAAACCATCTAGAGCGAGCGTGTACACACACAGAAGGACAGGCGCCTGCAACTTCATCACGCACCTGCCAGAACAACGTTGCATTCCCCAGATGGTTCGCCGTTTGCAAGTGACGGCGGAAGCGACGCACGACGTGGGCAACCGTCTACATGGATTCCCCGTCGAGCACTTACTGAGTGGCCCATTTGAACCCCGAAAGCCCCGTGCAGACCTCCCCAGACACCCCATTACACGCGAACGAATGGTACGTTTCAGGGTTTGGTTTTGGGTGCGTGCGCATGTGGGGTACTCTCGTTGAATGCTTGAGTGCCACACGGACATTACAATAACCCGCGGGGCGCGTCAGTGCGACATGCGCACAGCGCGCCAGCATCCTACACAATGTGTTAGCATGTAGTGTTGACGCTGAAGTGATTAGCTGACTAAATTTCTCAGGGGCTGCAGAGCCCTAGCACGCGCAAGTGGGTAGGATGCGCGCGCGACAGTCGACCTGTGCATCCGTGTTTCAGCGGCACCGCGTTGCGCTGCGATGTCGTACTCACGCGCGCTACGCGCGCAACAAAAAAGCTGTTCCATCACGCGCGTGGCGGTTCTGATGTGTGCCCACGACGCGGACAACGCAGGGCCGCTGGGGCGCGCCCATCCAATGTGGCGGCGCTCCTTGTTCGCACTGCTGAATTCAACGCGCGACGTGCAGTTGGCACGCGCGCTTGCGTGCCTGCAATCGCGCTCTGGCGTGGCGCGCGCTGCACTCCGCTTGGCCACCCCCAGCGCAGCGCGACTAGTCTGCTAACCAAAAGCGGCGAGCGCAGAGGGTGCTTCTTCATATTCCAACCCAGCATGTCGGTGACCGCACGCGTGCGATGCAGCACCCGCCATGCCCGCGTCGACGCGAACGCGCGCATGGGTCGGGGGGGGCATCACGGGCCCCCTGCGCTCCGCCATGGGATGGGGCACCCGTGCACAACGTGCATGTTTGGAAGTCCACGTGGTCCGCAACAGCGAGGGTGGAGAAGTGCGTTTTCTAGAAAACGCGCGGGCGTTCTCCTGTGTCTCTCTCAACGCCATGCTCTGCCAAGGCCGACGGGCGCGCCCGCGCGAGCGCGGGCGTACGCGTGCGCCGCGATGATCTGTGCGCCATGGTATAAGCGTTCGTGAGCCGAGTTGTGATATGGAGAACCAGGGCGCAGCGCGTTCGGGCGCCACTTGGCCATTGACGACCAACGTCGCAACGCCCCCATCCTGCCCGAGCCGAGCCCACCGTGCGAGCGCCGACGCGCGCATTTGCGCGCGCGCGATCTCGCGCGCGTCCCATGTAGATGCGCCGCGCAATGGCCGCGTGCGAGCCCAGCGCTAAGGTGGATGAGCCTGCGGTGCGCGCGAGCGGCCCATGAAGCTCGCATGCCATCGCTGAGCTCGGTGCGCGTCCTACCCCTGGTGGCGAGCCCCCCCCGCCCCCCGCTCGCGACGCCGCGCAATGCCAGACGCGCGCGCTCTCGCGCGCGGCGCGCGGCGCCAGTCGCTGAAAGTGAGCGCGCCGTACCGCGCATGGAGGAGTAGCGCAATCCTTGCCATGAGCACATATGGTGGCCAATCGGGCATTGCATCTGTTTGGATCTGCCAAGGCACCGAATCCGCAGGCAGGCTTCGTTGCGCTTCAACGCGCGCGCGAGCGCTCGCATCGAACCCCACGCGTTGTCTAACGCGCGCCAGGTTGGCCGTGCCTTTCGACGCTAAGCGGCGGACGTTGGCGGCGACTTGTCCACGCACTGTCAGCGAACAGCGTCACGTTTGACCATCAGCTGCAACGAAGTCGCGCTGTTCCTGCCTCAAAAGATGCATTCGACGGCGGCCCGACCGTTCGCCTATCATGTTCCAGCGCTGGCGGCGTTCACGCCAAGAGCCGAGCTGGCCTCTACCAGCGCGACTCATCACAGTCAGTTGCCTCGGACAACTCAATTTCAGGACCAGACCAGGAAGGATCCACCGACGCCATGGCGTTGGTCCCTAATGTTGTCCGTTAGCTCAAATTGAATTTCTGAATTGCCAAAGGTAACTCAGCGCTTCGGGCCTTCAAGTCCAGCTTTGTTGCACGACTGGACCAATAGGGTCCAGCCTTTTGCCGCTGGTAGTTCCGCGCTGGTGACGTCTAGCTCAGGCGTAGTTCAAGACTTGGTCAAGGTGGTTCAGCGCTTTCGGCGTCCTAGTTCACGCGCAGTTCAATACTAGACCAGGGTGGATCAGCCTTTTGCCGCGAATAGTTCAGCGCTTGCGGCGCTGAGTGCAGGCGTAGTTCAAGACTAGACCAGGGTGGTTCAGCGCTTTCGGCAGCCTAGTTCGAGTGTAGTTCAGGACTAGATCAGGGTGGTTCAGCCTTTCGCTGATCATAGTTCAGCGCTGGGGACGTCTAGTTCAGGCGTAATTCAAGACTAGATCAGGGTGGTTCAACGTTCTCGGCGCTCTAGTTCAAGTGCAGTTCAGGACTAGATCAGGGTGTTTCAGCCTTTCGCTGCTCATAGTTCAGCCCTGGAGACGTCTAGTTCAGGCGTAGTTCAAGACTAGATCAGGGTGGTTCAGCGCTTTCGGCGTCCTAGTTCAAGTGTAGTTCAGGACTAGATCAGGATGGTTCAGCCTTTTGCCGCGCATAGTTCAGCGCTGGAGACGTCCAGTTCAGGCGTAGTTCAAGACTAGATCAGGGTGGTTCAGCGTTTTCGTTGTCCTAGTTCAAGTGTAGTTCAAGACTAGATCAGGGTGGTTCAGCCTTTTGCCGCTCATAGTTCAGCGCTTGCGGCGTTTAGTTCAAGCGTAGTTCAATATTAGATCAGGGTGGTTCAGCGCTTTCAGCGGCCTAGTTCAAGTGTAGTTCAGGACTAGATCAGGGTGGTTCAGCCTTTCGCTGCGCAAAGTTCAGCGCTGGGGACGTCTAGTTCAGGCGTAGTCCAAGACTAGATCAGGGTGGTTCAGCGCGTTGGGCGCCCTAGTTCAAGTGCAGTTCAGGACTAGATCAGGGTGGTTCAGCCTTTTGCCGCGCATAGTTCAGCGCTGGAGGCGTATAGTTCAGGCGTAGTTCAAGTCTAGATCAGGGTAGTTCAGCGCTTTCGGCGTCCTAGTTCAAGTGTAGTTCAGGACTAGATCAGGGTGGTTCAGCCTTCTGCCGCTCATAGTTCAGCCCTGGAGACGTCTAGTTCAGGCGTAGTTCAAGACTAGATCAGGGTGGTTCAGCGCTTTCGGCGTCCTAGTTCAAGTGTAGTTCAGGACTAGATCAGGGTGGTCCAGCCTGCCGCTGCTCATAGTTCAGCGCTGGAGACGTCTAGTTCAGGAGTAGTTCAAGACTAGGTCAGGGTGGTTCTGCGCTTTCGGCGCCGTAGTTCAAGTGTAGTTCAGGACTAGATCAGGGCGGCTCAGCCTTTTGCCGCGCATAGTTCAGCGCTGGAGACGTCTAGTTCAGGCGTAGTTCAAGATTAGATCAGGGTGGTTCAGCGCTTTCGGCGGCCTAGTTCAAGTGTAGTTCAGGACTAGATCAGGGTGGTTCAGCTTTTTGCAGCTCATAGTTCAGCGCTTGCGGCGTTTAGTTCAAGCGTAGTTCAAGACTAGATCAGGGTGGTTCAGCGCTTTCAGCGCCCTAGTTCAAGTGTAGTTCAGGACTAGATCAGGGTGGTTCAGCCTTTCGCTGCGCATAGTTCAGCGCTGGTGACGTCTAGTTCAGGCGTAGTTCAAGACTAGATCAGGGTGGTTCAGCGCGTTGGGCGCCCTAGTTCAAGTGCAGTTCAGGACTAGATCAGGGTGGTTCAGCCTTTTGCCGCGCATAGTTCAGCGCTGGAGGCGTCTAGTTCAGGCGTAGTTCAAGTCTAGATCAGGGTAGTTCAGCGCTTTCGGCGTCCTAGTTCAAGTGTAGTTCAGGACTAGATCAGGGTGGTTCAGCCTTTTGCCGCTCATAGTTCAGCGCTTACGGTTTTCAGTTCAAGCGTAGTTCAAGACTAGATCAGGGTGGTTCAGCGCTTTCGGCGGCCTAGTTCAAGTGTAGTTCTGGACTAGATCAGGGTGGTTCAGCCTTTCGCTGCGCCTAGTTCAGCGCTGGTGACGTCTAGTTCAGGCGTAGTTCAAGACTAGATCAGGGTGGTTCAGCGCTTTCGGCGTCCTAGTTCAAGTGCAGTTCAGGAGTTCTAGATTCAGGACTAGATCAGGGTGGTTCAGCCTTTTGCTGATCATAGTTCAGCGCTGCGGCGTTTAGTTCAGGCGTAGTTCAAGACTAGATCAGGGTGGTTCAGCGCTTTCGGCGCCCTAGTTCAAGTGTAGTTCAGGACTAGATCAGGGTGGTTCAGCCTTTTGCCGCGCATAGTTCAGCGCTGGAGGCGTTTAGTTCAGGCGTAGTTCAAGACTAGATCAGGGTGGTTCAGCGTTTTCGGCGTCCTAGTTCAAGTGTAGTTCAGACTAGATCAGGGTAGATCAGGGTAGTTCAGCCAAGACTAGATCAGGGTGGTTCAGCGCTTTCGGCGCCTAGTTCAAGTGTTCAGCGCTGGTTCAGACGTCTGTTCAGGCGTTCAAGACTAGATCAGGGTGGTTCAGCGCTTTCGGCGTGTTCAAGTGTAGTTCAGGACTAGATCAGGGTGGTTCAGCCTTTTGCATAGTTCAGCGCTCGTAGTTCAGGCGTAGTTCAAGACTAGATCAGGGTGGTTCAGCGCGGCGTCCTAGTTCAAGTGTAGTTCAGGACTAGATTGCCTGCGCGCATAGTTCAGCGCTGGTGACGTCTAGTTCAGGCGTAGTTCAAGACTAGATCAGGGTGGTTCAGCGCGTTCGGCGTCCTAGTTCACGTGTAGTTCAGGACATAGATCAGGGTGGTTCAGCCTGTCGCTGCTCATAGTTCAGCGCTGGGGACTTCTAGTTCAGGCGTAGTTCAAGACTAGATCAGGGTGGTTCAGCGCTTTCGGCGTCCCAGTTCAAGTGTAGTTCAGAACTAGATCAGGGTGGTTCAGCCTTTCGCTGCTCATAGTTCAGCGCTGGAGACGTCTAGTTCAGGCGTGGTTCAAGACTAGATCAGGGTGGTTCAGCGCTTTCGGCGTCCTAGTTCAAGTGCAGTTCAGGACTAGATCAGGGTGGTTCAGCCTTTCGCTGCTCATAGTTCAGCGCTGGTGACGTCCCGTTCGGGGCTAGCCCAGGGCCATGTCAAGGGCGCTCTGTGTTTCCAACGTCCTGGTGCAAGTCTGGTTCACGACAAGTTCAGGAGTGTCCTGCCGCCGTTCGTAGCTCAGCGCTGGTGGCGCGTAGCCTGGTTATGCCCTAGGGCCCATCACAGGTCGGCCAGCGCCACATGCAAAATAGCCCCCCCCCCTGCGTCAGGACCGCAGCGTCGGGTCCACCCGTCGCCGCGCGACTTTTACCACACGCGGCATCTAGGTCGGCGGCATCGGTTGCGCGTGCCGCGCTGCCAGCCCCATGCGACCTCAACAGCTGTAGTTCGGAGGCGCCGCCGCTTGCACATCGGCGCGGTAAGGCGCGCGCAAAGAAATGCACGCGCGCCGCGCGGTGGGAAACTGAGATTTTGTTTTTGGGTGGGCGCGGCATCCTGCGCAGGGGCACGCTGCGGCCACGCCGTCAATATAGCCCAGCTGGGGCACGCCCGCAAACCCCGCGGCTTTGCAATGCCGCCGCAGCCGATTCCTTCCGCTCGCCGCGTCGAACGGCGCCCGCGCATGGCGGATCAACGCCCCCGCGCCCCCCTCGGATGCGACACCGCGCTGCAAACGAGCTGTCCATGCACGAATCGGAGAACAAACTACTTTCCAAATGGGCGCATGGGGGACAACCGCGTCGCGGGCGCCGCCAGCGCGGCACCGCGCAACAGTCGGTACCTTGCTTTGCTTGCGCGCGCAACTGCGACGCTGTAACCGAGGTCGTCGCGCCGCCCGCGTCGCCCTGGAAGCGGCCAGCGCCTGCGCCGCCCGATGCCCCCGCCCCGCGCCAATGCGGGGCGCGCCTCCAGCGGCGGGGCAGCGCCTATGTATAAGCGCACAAGGCGCTGCAATCGCAAAGCCCAACACGTCGCGCGCGCGGGGCCCCGACGCGGTCTGGCACCAGATCCGCCGTCCAAACACACGCGCCGCATACAAACTGGCTCGGGCGGAAAGTGTATGAAAACATAGGAATTAATACAAATCTCGACCGCACAACAATTGCCCGCATACAAATTTCGACCGCGCACCCATGGCCCGCATACACCTCCCGACGACGCAACGCATGCCCGCGCGCACTCGGCGACTACGCCGCGTTGGCCACGTCCACCCGCGCCGCGCATCCCCGCCCCACGAGCCAACCATGGCACCACCCTTCCAAGCAGCGCGTGCAAGCGCCGCAGCGCGTGGTTGCGCGGGTCGGTCTCGTGCGCACACCCTAGAGGGGGCCATATGAAGGACAGGTCCCCGCAACCATCGCAGGCGCTGGGCGGCGGCGCCCATCCCGTCGGCCGCGCAGCCACGGCGAACGCAGTCCCTGATTGCCGCGACGCCCGCGTGTCCACGCTGGCCCGCGGGCTTGCCAATTAGCGGGCCCTCTCCTGTCGCGCCAACAAACCGCTGCCCGCGCGATGGCAGCTGTTGTCGCATGTCTGCATATCGATTCGCGGCGCAGTGGTTATGGCCTTCGAAATGCCGCGACGTACGCGGCGACAGCCCAGGCGCGGTACAAAGTTCAAGCTCTTGCCGCTGCGACCACGGCGGTACTTCTTGCGTGGCGTTTGCACCCTGTGCGGTCCAGGGGGAGCTCGGGGACGCTGGGGCACCCCGACGCAGAAACATGCGCAACGCGCTCAGGGATGACATGGCGGCAAACTCATTCCCCGTCGTGGTCCAGCACGCGCGGCATCCAAGCCAGCGGGGGCCCACGCGCGCCTTGGAACAGTTCGGCATCTGCCGCCTCGTAGACCAAGTATGAGGTCTCGGCCAGGCGGCGCAGCTTGCCACTGCGCTAAAGTTCAGCGCGGATGGCGCCCAATTCAAATGGGGCAGCGTAGGACTCGGCTTGGGCTGTTCAGCGAGAATGGCGCCCGAGGTCACGTCAACCTCAATGCTAGATTCGAATGGTTCAGCCCGTCGCGACAAGTATATCGGCGCTGGCGGCGCTTAGTTCAAACTTAATCAAAAACTAAGTCAAGGCTGGTCGGCGCCTTGCGAATCTCTGGATGGTGTCGGAATCAAGACCCGATCAGGGTTGTTCAACGTTTTCAGCGTCCTAGTATACGTGTAATTCCAGATTGGATCAGGGTGGTTCAGCCTTTCGCCGCTCATGGTTCAGCGCTGGTGGCGTCTAGTGCAGGCGTAGTTCCAGACTGGATCAGGGTGGTTCAGCGCCTTCGGCGTCCTAGTTCAAGTGTAGTTCAATACTAGATCAGGGTGGTTCAGCCTTTTGCTGATCATAGTTCAGCGCAGTTGGCGTCTAGTTCAGGCGTAGTTCAGGACTAGATCAGGGTGGTGCAGCGCTTTCGGCGTCCTAGTTCAAGTGTAGTTCAAGACTAGATCAGGTGGTTCAGTATTTCGCTGCTCGTAGTTCAGCGCTGTTGACGTCTAGTTCAGGCGCAGTTCAAGACTAGATCAGGGTGGTTCAGCGCTTTCGGCGCCCTAGTTCAAGTGTAGTTCAGGACTAGATCAGGGTGGTTCAGCCTTTCGCCGCTCATAGTTCAATGCTGCTGGCGTCTAGTTCAGGCGTAGTTCAAGACTAGATCAGGGTGGTTCAGCGCTTTCGGCGGCCTAGTTCAAGTGTAGTTCAGGACTAGATCAGGGTGGTTCAGCCTTTCGCTGCTCATAGTTCAGCGCTGGAGACGTTTAGTTCAGGCGTGGTTCAAGACTAGATCAGGGTGGTTCAGCGCTTTCGGCGTCCTAGTTCAAGTGTAGTTCAGGACTAGAACAGGGTGGTTCAGCCTTTTGCCGCGCATAGTTCAGCGCTGGAGACGTCTAGTTCAGGCGTAGTTCGAGACTAGATCATGGTGGCTCAGCGCTTTCGGCGTCCTAGTTCAAGTGTAGTTCAGGACTAGATCAGGGTGGTTCAGCCTCTCGCCGCGCATAGTTCAGCGCAGGTGACGTCTAGTTCAGGCGTAGTTCAGAACTAGATCAGGGTGGTTCAGCGCTTTCGGCGTCCTAGTTCAAGTGTAGTTCAAGACTAGACCAGGGTGGTTCAGTATTTCGCTGCTCGCAGTTCAGCGCTTGTGACGCCTAGTTGAGGCGTAGTTCAAGTCTAGACCAGGGTGTTTCAGCGCTTTCGGCGTCGTAGTTCAAGTGCAGTTCAGGACTAGACCAGGGTGGTTCAGCCTTTTGCCGCTCATAGCTCGGCGCTTGCAGCGTTTAGTCCAGGACTGGGCCAGGACCCCACCATAGAGGTTCAGCCTTTGGGCGCTCGTAGCCCAGCGCTGGTAACGTCGAGTTCAAGACCAGTGCAGGGCGAGGTCAGTGTGGATATGCGCTTCGAGCACCCCACTTCAAGATTAGCGCAGGTCTAGACCAAGGTGGCGCAGGTCGCCGCGACGGATAATGCAAAGCTGGCGGCGTCCAGTTCAGGACGCATCCCTGACTAGATCAAAATGTTAAGCGCATGCGGCGCCCTAGTTCACGTCTAGTCCCCCACTGGGTGAGGGTGGGCCAGCCTTTCGCCGCTCCTAGTTCAGCGCTGGTCACGTCTAGTTCAGGACCAATTCAGGAATGTTTCAATGTGATTCGACGCCTTGCGCGAGCCTGGATCAAGGCTACATCAGGAGTCGGCCACGGCGGCCCAGCCCGTCAAGACAGTCAAGCCACCGCAGGTAACGTCCAGGTCAGGAGCCGCCCAGCACTGTGCAAAGGTTTGTCGGAGCCTTGCGCCTCCTGGTTCAAGTCTGGGACAGGACTAGATATGGTTGGATCAGCTGGACGCCGCTCGTAGTTCTGCGCTGGCAGCGGTTTCTCTGCAAGGGTAGCGTGGGACCAGACCAGGATGGGGCGCATGTGCGTCAGTGTTCAGTTACATGCGAAGGGTCGGGCAGGTGGTTCGGCCCTTCGCCACTGCGAAGAAAGCGATGTCGGCCCCCAGCCCAGCGGCAGCTCAAAGTGATGCAAGGGCGGAACAGCGCACGCAACGGTCCAAGCCAAGTCTACAGCATAACGGGGACAACGTTGCTCGGTCATTCGGGGCGCGTAGTTTAACGCTAACGGCATCTAGCTTTGGTGCGGCCCAGGGCTAGCCCCATGCGGTTTAGCGCCTGCGCGCCTGAGCCTAAGTCTATCTCAGGAACAACCCAATGCGACGCAGGCCTGCATCGGTGATAATTCAGCGAGGACATAGCCGAGCCCAGGAACACGTCGGGGCCAGGCCAAGCCTAACCAGCGCACGCCGCGACATGCCCCACGCCGCGAACATGATTGCGGCAGGGTGGCTCATCCTTCCCAACGGATATCCTGGTGCCAGTCATGCATTATTCATGCGTGCCCAGGGGTAGCGCGGGGCGTTGCATCGCTTGCGGCGTATTGGCTCTAGCCTGGTCATGGAGGGCCCAGGGGCGTGCCCGCCGCGTGCAACTTGTGACTTAGTGCGGGCTACGCGCGGTGCAGGGGCAGCCCTTGGTCAGGTCAATTACTTGGTGCCGTGGGAACTGATTGCGTGGGTGTCGTTGCGCTGGCCTGGCGTGGCCGCGCCGCCCCGTTGCTCCCTCATTTCTTGAATCTACCAACGGCGCACACGCGCGATTGTCGGTTGTTCTCAGGGCACGGTGGTTTGATGCCTGGTTGGTGCGGCACTGGCGCAGCACCTCCGTTCTGCCCTGCACCGCTGGTTGTGCGCAATGCATCAACGCAGCGGCTGCTTGACACTTTCGCGCCTTGAGCTGGTACAACATAAGGCACGTGCGCCATGGCAACTTCGGGCCTGGCTGTCGAACCCCACTAGCAGCACTAACCTTTTTTACGGAGGCAGTGACGCGTGAACCGTTCAGCGGGGCACCGCGCCATACTGTCATCACATAAACGCGTGTATGCCATGCCATTGTAGCGCATGGGCCCAATCACGCCACCATGTTGCAGCGGGCGCGCGGGTTAGCACGTCTGCGTGCCAAGCCGCGGCGGTCCCGACGCAGTTTCGCAGTAACCAGCGCGCGTGCGCAATGCCCCTAGCGGGCAGCGCTTGCAAGCAGTGGCGCATCACTGCGGCGCTGCCATGGGTTGATAACGCGGCAGTTCGTGCATGCAAGGTTGCTCTAGTGCGCTAGTGCGTTCTAGCCGTAGGGTTGATATGTTAATTGCGCTCGCGCGCGCGCAATTGCAGCCCCGCCTCAGCGTGGCATCGCGCCCACGTCTTGATGTGATTGGCACCGCAGCGCAATGGTGCATTACAATGTGGACTTGCAGCCCGTTGGCGCGCCAGCGCCATACTTAAGTTAGGTTCTAACGTGGTAGCCCGCCAAGTGCTTCATGTGAATACAGGCTGCTGGTGTCACATGTGGTAGCTTTAGTGCGTGCATGCGCTGGTGCAGTTCTGCCCCAGTAGGCTCTCGCTTCGGGCCCCGAGGAACGCACCACAGGGCACCGCGCCATAGGGCACCGACCCTCTGGGGCTCGGAGAACACACGGCCCCTGAGGGCGATCGCGGCGGACCCCCATTCCATGCGATGTCCTCCTCCTCCTCCTCCTCCTCCCTCCCCCTCCTCCCCTTCACCTTCCCCATCCTCTTCCTCCTCCCACCGCTGGGCGCCGCCCAAAGGGCCCTGCTCCATGGGGCCCCAAACTGAGGGATGACCCCGTTACCCGAGGCCCCGCTCCATGAGGTCCCGACCCACAAGGTTGCACCCTATAGGGCCCCAGGGGGGCCCGCAGGGCCCCGACCCGCGCCCCGCGCCGACGTTCGGGCGGGCGCAGCGTCGTATTGTGGCGGGGCCTGCGGCAGCCACGGGCTACAGCGATACCAACATGAAAAGAACGCACATCTCAATCCGATTTCGCTGGATCCGCCCAGCCCGCCAACAATTTCAATCTCGAGGCCGACGTGTTTTCGGTTTGGGGCTGTCGGTCATTACGGTTTCAAGGCGTTTGTTTTTGGGGGGGCTTTAATGATGCTGATGGTGATGGTTGCGATGTTGACGATGAGATGTCACCTCGCATCTGCTGAACTCAAGTCGACTTGTCGACAACGTCTCTCGGTGCACAGCGCTCCAACATCATTGCAATATATATGTCAAAGTGCATTGTGACCCGCCTCGGCGAGGCAGAAAAGTCTGATGTCGTTCTTGCCAGGCCTCCAACGTTTATGCCTCGCCTGGTCCATCGCGAACGCCTTGGCCATCCACGTTTTCAAAAACAGAACTGGCGCCTGCACCCCGAACTCCTCTGTCCACAACTTGGTGCTGCGGTAGCAGTTGCACGTGGGTGCGCTGGGTTGGGGCACGTAACCCGCAGCCCGCTGTCCCCGCGACCAAGGTGGGACTCCTTCTTTAGCAGCACGCCGTCGATCTGATCAGGGTACTGGTCATCGGCATCTGCACCGTCAGCTGCATCATCATCATGGTCCGTGAGCGCCGCTGCCGATGACGAACTGTGCGAGTCCGCGCTGGACCCCCAATCCTTGTCGTTCTTGATGGCTGGCGGCGGCGGCGGCAGTGCGTCCAAGTCGCCTTCGTCGATGTCTGGATCAGTTGGCGCCTCCAGCCGTCTCGGAGCTGGCGCTGACACGATCTGGTCGAGCTCTGCAGGGCCATCTGCATCAGTCAACTGCCTCAACTTATCATCGTACTTCTTGGCTGCCAACCCAGGCTCGGTCAAGGGGTCTTTCAGCAAGGCTGCGTAATAGGACTGCGGCCCGTTGGATTTGAACTGCGCGCAGCCGCCTTCGAAGAGTGTCGCCTGGGCAAGGACGCACTTCAAGTAGTTGCGTTTCGACGGGAGCTTTCTGCTGTCATACTCTGATGGCCCTCCACTGGGTACGTGGGCCATCATGCGATCGACTCCGCAGAAGCCCCTGGACTGCAGCTCCTGGGGAACAGGGCATTAGCTTAGATTGCAAACTGGGTCCTCCCCCTCCTCGGAACTCCTCCTTCGGCCTCCGCTCGTCACCGTCCTAGTCCCCCATCCTCCTCGTCGTCCTCCTCCTCCCCCCTGGCGCCCTCCCCCGCGAAGCGCTAGGCGTCCTCCGCCAAGCACAGCACGGGGCACGAAGCACCCATGAGCGCCATCTGCGGGGCCACGGGCCGACGATCGAACAGCAGCATGCACCCGTCCACGTCCGAAAGGCCAGATCTCCAAGAACACATCGCCTGCCTATCTTCTGGAGCTGTCCCTAGCATGGCGAGCAAATCGACGTGGCCAGGAGGTGGGCCCACGAACACGTCCAAGCTCTCGGTGTCGCGGCTGACAGCCTGCGACCTCCAGACCTCGAACTCCTGCACGCACGCCCGCAAGCCAAAGTCCTGCAACCTGTCGGACTCGACCGTCGGAACTGTCATGAGATTCACGTTCACGCTGAGCACCTGCATGACAACCATCTCCTTACCACCTTGGGCGCTCACCGTCCACAAGCTAATGTAGTCATACTGCTTCACCGCAGCCAGGAGCCACTCTCGCACAAGCAATGCTGTCTCAACCTGTGCCTTGAACAATTTCGCCTCCATCTTGCCGGCGTGGCCGCTGGCTGCCAGCGCTGAGCGTCGGCGCTTGCGCGCCCTGTCTGGCGGGCCGCCTCCGTCGCCGTCGATGTCGTCGACGTCGGGGCTGGCGTCGCCACCCTCATCGTCGGCGTCGCACTCGCCATCGAAGTCGCCGAACCCGCTTCGCAGGAAGTAGAGCCGATCGACGAAGACATCTTTCTTGCATCTCATTGTCCGCCCAAACTTCTTGACCGAGACCTGCAATATAGAAGAGTACGTGTTCCACAGTTCTTGCTTGTCCGATTCTGACACAGGAGAATTCGCAATATCTGCGAGGTTCTGGTCGAGTCGCACGCTCAAGGCAGTCCGCGCCCAGGTCCCTCCACGAGCTCTGCTCATATGGTGCTTCACGGTGGAGTGGGGGCCCTCGTTAATGTTGTCGTCGAGGCTGATGTTGGCAATGGAATCGACCTCCGACTTGAGGTACGCATCCTCGATGACGCTGCCATCCTCGACCTTGTCCAAAGCTATCCTAAGATGGCCAGCTGGATCCATGAACAGTTGAGTCACCCTATGATGCTGGTCATGGCCTTGAAGATGGTACTGTCGCACGCACTCGTCCTTGATGCCGCTCTCGCCAACCCTGCTGAATAAGTACGGCACGCAGTCTGCAAACTTGGTGACGTCCAGGATGAGACCGCGCGCCCAGCGAACAGACCCTTGCAGTTGCCGTAGAAAGTCCTGATCGCCTCCGAAAGTGTTCTCGGCCCACTGCTCCATGTCTGCGATCGCCTGATCCACAAACCACTCTCGTATATCTGCAATGATTGTCAATATCCGTCCAGACATTGGGCACTTCGGGCAGTCTCCAGTCTTGCACTCCTCCAAATGACATGGGCACCACCTCGCTGCGTTTTGCATCCTCGTAAGCCATTCTGTCATCCACACCATGAAGCCCATCCTGAAGCCAAAACTTGGTTCTGTGAACGCCGCCTGCACGTCTCGGACCATGTTGGTGCCGCGGCCTCTCCGATAGAATGGCGAGAGGTCGGCCGCACCTTGAAGCGATGTGAATATACCAGACAACGCGCGTAGCACGCCATGCAAAGTACCCCACCTCCACTCGGCAAAGTAAGGTAGGGAAGCTGCCTTCACAAGATCTGCAGCTCCGACGGCACCACCATTTCTCAGGTTATTCTTCAAGTCGCTCCTGTAGTTCCTGATGAACGAGTTCAGGGACTTCACTTTCCTCAGGAAGTCTGGGAATAACTGCAATGATGTACACACGCGCCTGATGACACGATCCATCGTCTGCCGCCAACCTGGCGCCAGAAGACACCGAGGCATAAGGTGGGAGAGCTGCATCGCTCTCGCTGGGGTGTGTCCGCCGATTGTCCTGAAGAACCGTGGCAGCATGTCCTCGTGGTCCGCCAGCAGCCGCTCAACTCCGAAATCTACCGTGAGGGACCTCACGCGACTTAGAAACGTTCGGACGTCCTCGAAGCGCGGCCCAGCCAGCAAGAACACCTGCCAGAGAAGAGCAAACACTTTCCCAAGCGTTGTGAACATTGCCATGCCGATGTTAATCATTGGGAACAACCGCCTCTCCAAGGTAAACATGCCGCTGCCACCAGGGTCACGCAATATTAGATCGAACGACGATGCGAACAGCTCCACCCCAGCCCACTGCGGCGACCCATCGCTGTGCAGATGGATGTTATAATCATGATTCGCGAATGCTCTGAACCGTCTCCTGCACAAAGACATGGCCATGCAGTCGAGCCGTATGCGCCCGAACCTCAGCACATTGTATCCAACTGTCTCCTCCAATGGCACGGCATCAAGTTGCCTGGCACGGCTGAATAGCACATTCCATTTCTTGCATGCTGCATCTTTCATTCGAATCTGTTCGAGGTCCCGCGTCGCATCGATCCAATCAAGAATTACATTGAACGGCTTGCTCTGGGAGTGGGGCTCGACAAGCGATGATGAGTTCACGAGTGAAGCCTCCAGCCGTGCACAGTCGAACGGTCCGAATCTGCTCATGAGACGCCTGACCTGCCATGCCGAAGGTAAATCGCCCAACGCGTGCCTCCGAGAAAGTCGCCAACCGAGCACCACGGCATGAAAGAACGTAATATGTGCAACTGTCGCCAACGCCATGTGCAGACCGAGCTCGACAACCACCACTGGTAATGTTTTGCCGCCGTTGATCTCTCCACGCCAACGGCGAAATACAATAATGAATTGCTCTGGCCAGCCGTCGGGGTCGTCACCTTCGACTCCGAGGTTCCCAGAGATCTCAGAAAACCGCTGAACCACATCTTGACCGCTATAATCTGCAATGTCATGGAAGGAAAAGCGCAAGGTCACACGATAACATAGCAAGAGGAATTGGCGCCCCCTTCCGCGTCTAATGGCTGAGTATAGCATCCTGGGCTCCTCCGTCGAAAGATCACGCGGGAACTCTGGAACGTGCGTCCACTGACCCAGCACAGCCCCTACAACATGAGGCTTCGTTATTGGAGCTCCCATCGCGTCGATCTCATCTTTTCGAAATAACCTACTCCACATCCCACCAGGGGTGGCAACAATCAGATAACACACAAGCGGCCCACAGGCGATGCGTTCTGTCACTGGAGGCGGGCATGTTGCGACAGAGTCTGGCCCATCCACATCACTGTTTGTGTGAAGCTCTGCAGGCCGAGCGGAGTCCCCATCAATGGACATCAAAACAACTTCATTGAGTGTGTGGGAAAAAAAGCAGACCTGCTGGGCCGAACTGCTATGTATTGTCTGGCGGTGTTGGATATGTATCTCAAGGTTGTTGGATCCCTTGAAGGCTCTCCGAATCCCTCGTGGCCAGGGCTCGAATAATCTCGAAATCCTGATCAGAACGCACCTCTGGCAGGGTTTTCGACGCACGACAAAGACCCCTCCCCAGAGTGCCTCGTGACGGCCTTGCCTAGCCCCATTGGGAGGTCCTTCGGGGCCTTTTTGTTTCCCAGACACGTTTCCCCCAAGACCTCCTAACAGCCCCTGAGGAGCCCTTTGAGTCCCCAGACAAGCCCCATGATAATGCCTCGGGGGCCTCTTGGGCCACCAGCCGCGCGCTTATAATCCACTGAGCAGCATGGCTCTTCAGGCGCGTTGAAGTTGTATGCTACCCTATTCTAGCCTATACCCTGACAGGCACTCTTTCTTTCCTCTTACAAATGAGACCTAATATTTCCCCAAACTATTATGACCTACTCCTACTAAGTTCTACGTTACGCCTAATCTACGCTACTCATCTACTGTGTGCTACTTTGCCCCGTTCCGCTTCATCATCCCCCATATGCATTCTACAATGCTCTACCCCCGCTCCGCGCTGAAATTCGGAGTCAGCTCTCCGACAACCCTATCAAGCGACTCTGCGCCCGTCGCACGATCATGTTTGGGCGCCGTCGCTCGCACCGTTGTTGCGGCGAAACGCATCGGCGCGCTCTGGTAAATCGCAGGGGCCGCTAGCACGGCCTGAGCTTTTGCAGAGCACGATCGCACGCGGCGCTCCATGGCGCAAGCGCGACGCGTCCGCGCCATTTCGACCGCAACGCAACAACGACACGCAACGCGCAACGCATGCGATGTTTCTGGGCGACGCGCGAAGCGTCATAAAAGTTTCGATTTTGCTGTAGTCGCGCATAGTCGTCTGCGACAGCGTTTGTATGAGGAACACAAGTTTGTGGTCAGTGTTTCTAGGTGGCCCCACGCTTGTGCCGTAAACTCGTGCCTCCCCACCCAACACATGGGCGATTGCTTTCACCGCGGCGTGTCGTCCGACCACGGCACGCAGCTGCTGGCCAGCCTCGCGCATCTCTACCCGAGCTTGCGGGGGCAGTGGAAGTCGCAGTGGCCGAGGGCTGCCCGCGCCTCGATCTCTTGGAAGCGGAGAGTGCCTGCGGGGACCCGGCTGCCATTGCCGAAGGCGGTTGCCATGGCCGTGCGCCTGCTGCTGGTGGAGGCGGGTGCGCCCTGGATGGCGGTCTGGGTCGCGCTGTCGTTCGTTGCCTACCTGAGGCCCGGCGAGACGTTCAAGTTGAAGGGCCGCAACCTCATCCCACCCTCGCCTGCGGCGGGGGCGCCATATCGACATTGGGGACTACTGCTTCACGACGTGGGATCGTTGACTCCCGGGAAGACGGGTCTCCACGACGAGAGTGTGTTGATCGACGTGGACCCGTGGTTGGTGCCAGCCCTGGAGTACCTCCGATCGACGACGAACGCCGACGCCTGCCTGTGGTCGTTCGCGGTCGGGGCCTTGAGGCCGAAGTACAGCCGCTGCCTCAGCCTCCTGGGCCTCCCCCAGATCTCGGACCACCTGTGCTGCCTCCGCCGCGGGGGTGCGTCGGACGATCTGCTCAGTCGCCGAAGGGGCGCGTCCCAGGTGCAGCTTCGAGGCAGGTGGGCATCCGTGAAGAGTTTGAAACGTTGCGGCAAGGAGACAAAGCTGTTGTCGGAAATCAGTTCGGTGCACGGCGACGTGTTTCGTCTCGGACATCTCATGATGGAACATTTCTGGACGGTGGTCGTGGCAGGCGGGACCCTGGAGGCCAGCATCAGTCACCTCATGTCAGCGACGTGTGTGCCGGCGGTGCGAGCGGCCGGGAGGCTGCGCCCATCAGGAGATCACAGAAGCCACCAGTGAGACCTTCTTACTCCCTCAGCGCCTCTGGAATTCGAGCCCACCTGCAGTCCCGATTTAAGGAGGAGTTAAATAGTGGGAGAGGGTCCCATAATCCGTCTCAGTATCGTTTGTTTCTTGAGTTGTTTGCCGGGCCTGGGTCCTTGTCGAAGGCCCTTCGGGGCCTAGGCGTCTCAGCCCTTGACCTGGATTTCAAAAACTCGGCTGGTGAGGATCACCTGCGCCCTGCTTTCATCAAACTTGTTCGGGGGTGGATTTCTAGTGGATGTGTCTCGGGGGTGTTCTTGGGAACCCCATGCACGTCTTGGAGCAGGGCCCTCCGTCATCCACTTCGCTCGCGCGACCACCCGATGGGCGTCCCTGCCGCTCTACTCTCACAGGCCGAACAAGGACGGCTAGCGGCAGGGAATGCCACCTTTACGTTCAGTTGCCGAATAGTTGATTTGTGCATCAAGTGCGGTGTTCCAGTATATATCGAGAACCCAGCCTTGTCCCAGCTTTGGTCTGCGCCCCGCATGCTACAGCTGTGCCAGAAGCCTATGCGTCAGTCAATTGTCTTCCACATGTGTCAATATGGCACCCGATGGATGAAGCCCACTCGTATCTCTGCCTGGCTTTCTCCCTCTCTCCACTCGCTCCAGAAGAAGTGCAATTGTCGCCACGGCCTGTGCAGTAGGACCCAGAAGCCACACATTGTCTTGACTGGGAAGGCTCCTGGCGGTAAGAACTGGACCGCCTGAGCAGCCTCGTATCCGCCGAGATTGGCTCAGTCCGTTGCGAATTGAATGATCAATGGGTCAATGCGAATGTCTCTTAGTCGTTTGCGGGCCCTCGCCTCTGGACTCGATGTCTAGTTGCCTGGCAGGTAGCAGCGTCGTGTGCTTCCCTGATGGTCGGCTGGCCGCTGGTTCCGATCCTCTTGGGGGGTGGTTGCCTGTTGGTGCGTTTTGGGGGCTTTGGGCGACCACTGTGTTTCGTTTAAGTTTGACTTTTTGGTTCGGCCTTGGTGGCCCAGTCAGTCCTGC
Organism: Prorocentrum cordatum; assembly: GCA_963575745.1. Classification (NCBI taxonomy): domain Eukaryota; class Dinophyceae; order Prorocentrales; family Prorocentraceae; genus Prorocentrum; species Prorocentrum cordatum. The sequence continues at coordinate 469,486 of CAUYUJ010010158.1, forward strand.
GGGATTCGGGGGATCTCCTATGCTGTCATCTGGCCTGTGATCCCGTGTCTCGCCTTAGGCCGTGTGGCCCGGGATGGATGGCTGATGTCGCCTGCGGTCGGAGTTCTCATAAAATTGTACGGCATCCATCGTCCGCCTGGTTGTGCTGTGTGATTTTAGATCTGTAAGCACAGGAGGGTCTGGCCGCAAGGATGCCGCATGTGAGAATTCACAGTCCCGTGTGTTATCCGTGGCACGCGGCTCAAGCTCTCCCTCCCTCCCTCCCTGTCGCTTGCGTCCTTTGTGCTGCACTGTCTGGGGATCTCCTATGCTGTCATCTGGCATGTGATCCCGTGTCTCGCCCTAGGCCGTGTGGCCCGGGATGGATGGCTGATGTCGCCTGCGGTCGGAGTTCTCATAAAATTGTATGGCATCCATCGTCCGCCTGGTTGTGCTCATCATCTCATCCTCATCATCGACATCATCATCATCATCAGCATCATCAACACCATCATCAGCATCATCATCGTCATCATCGGGGCACCATCATCATCATTACCAACATCAGCATCAACATCATCATCATCACCATCGGGACGCCATCATCATCAACACCATCATCATCATCAGAATAATCATCATCGTCATCATGACGCCATGAACATCATCAACCTCGTCATCATCAACATCATCATCATCGGGGCACAGTCATAATCAGCACCATCACCATCAACATCATCATACTCATCATCATCGGGACACCATCATCGTCATCATCATGATCATCAACATGGTCATCATGATCATCATCATCCTCATCATCGGGACACCATCATCATCTCATCGTCATCATCAGCATCGACATCATCATCATCATCGTCATCATCATCATCGGGGCACCATCATCATCATATCATCATCATCATCGTCCTCATCATCATCAGCATCACCATCATCCGCATTGTCATCATCATCATCATCACCAGCAGCATCATCATCATCAGAATCACCAGCATCACCATCATCATCATCATCATCATCACCTCATCATCATTATCATCATCATCATCATCGCGGGACACCCGCGGGACACCGCGGGGCACCGCGGGACACCGCGGGGCACCGCGGGACACTGGCGGGACACCGGCGGGACACCGCGCGCCACCGGCCGCCCGGAAGAGACACATTTGGTCCGGCCGCGCCTCAGCCACAGGGACACCAACGGGACACCAGCGGGACACCGGCGGGACACCGCGCGCCGCCGGCCGCCCGGAAGAGACACATTTGGTCCGGCCGCGCCTCAGCCACAGGAGACTTTCTTCTCGCCCGCCCACGCAGCTGCTTCGCCTCGCCCGCGCGCACGGCACGCGCGAACACGAAACCGAAATCGATTTCCCGGTAGGGGGGCTCTCCGTTCCACTTCGATCTCACCCCGTCACCTCCGACTATGGCCCGAGTGATGATGGCTGAAGTGAAGCATGTGAGAATGATGTTGGCGGCCGTTCCCTGCGCACCCCCTGCGGTGTCGAGAAAGTGCCACGCCTGCTGCGCCCTGGGCGACCGGCTCGGATAGCGGCCGCGCTGAGAGACCACCACCTGCGGACCCTTAAGATTACGAGAATATGCCGCGCCTGCTGCGCGGATGGGCGGAATGGGAGGGAGGGGCGGAATGGGGGGGTGGGGAGGAGGATGGGGGCGACAGAAACCAGGGGGCGGAGGAGGAACGAGGGCGAAAAGGACAGGGCGGAGAGGAAAGGGAGGGACGTAAGGAAGGAGAGAGGATTCTGCTCTCGAGGAGCCAGTCGCCTTTTGTGGGCACTCCGCTGCGTTGCACAAAGCCTGCGAAGGATTTCCGATGGAGACCGCACCCCCCGCGCACCCCCTCTGATATCGAGGCATTGCCACGCCTGCCGCGCCCTGCGCGCCTGAAACGCATAGAGGCCGCACCTCCTGCGCACGCCCTCTGGCGTCGAGAAAATGTCACGCCCGCCGTGCCTGGCGCGCCAGCAACGCATTGAGACCGCACCCCATGTGCACCCCCTCTGGCGTCGAGAAATTCCCACGCATGGCGTGTCCTGCGCGACTGCAGCGCATAGAGACCGCACCCCCTGCGCACCCGCATGGCGTCAACAAAGCGCCGCGCCTGCCGCGCGCTGCGAGCCTGCAACGCATAGAAACCGCACCCCCAGAAGACCCCCCCAGGTGTCGCTGCCGTGCCCTGCGCGCCTGCAGCGCATAGAGACCGCACCCCCTGCGCACTTTCCTGGCGTCGAGAAAATGCCGCGCCTGCCGTGCCTTGCGCGCGTGCAACGCATGGAGACCGCCCCCCCGCACACTGCCTGTCTTCGAGACATTGCTGCGCCTGCCGCGCCCTGCGCGCCTGCAACGCATCGAGACCACACATCCTGCGCATACCTTCTGGCGTCGAGAAAATGCTGCGCCCGCCGTGCCTTGCGCGCCTGCAACGCATAGAGACCGCACCCCCTGCGCACCCCCCCTGGCGTCGAGAGTTCCATGGCCTGCCGCGCCCTGCGCGCCTGCGACGCATAGAGACCGCACCACCTGCGCACCCTCCTGGCGCCGAGAAAGTGCCGCACCTGCCGTGCCCTGCGCGCCTGCAGCGCATAGAGACCGCACCCCCTGCGCACCTTCCTGGCGTCGAGAGTTCCATCGCCTGCCGCGCCCTGCGCGCCTGCAACGCATAGAGACCGCATCCCCTGCGCACCTTTCTGTTGTCGCGAAAGTGCCGCGCCTGCCGTGCCCTGCGCGCCTGCAGCGCATAGAGACCGCACCCCCAGTGCACCTCCTCTGGTGTCGAGAATTCCAGCGCCTGCCGTGCCCTGCGCGCCTGCAGCGCATAGAGACCGCACCCCCTGCGCACCCTCCTGGCGTGGAATGGCCTTCGGCCCGTCCCGCCACCTTGCCTGAGCTGTGGGTCAGAGTCCTCAGGGATGCTTCTTCGGGTCTCTTCGGGGCGCTCTCGGAGGCCTCTGGGGAGGAGTTGTTGGGCCTCTTGGGAGTTTCTTGCGGGCCTCTTGAGGGGCTGTTGGGGCTTCTTGGGGGCTTTCGGGGGCTTGCCTTGTAGCGTCGAGCAGCCGCGTCGGGAAGCCGGACAGGCGAAAACGCCAACATCCCTCAAACATTTTTTGGGCAATCATTATTTTCGGCCTCCTAGGGCCCTTGGGGGGCCTCTTGGAAGCTTCTTGGGGTGTCTTGGAGGCCTCTTGGGTTGTCTGGGGGCCATCTTGAGCGTCTTGGAACGATCGTTCGGCGACTCGGAGCGCTTCTGGACCGTTTTGGGGCATCTTGGGACTCTCTTGGCCCGTCTCGGGGCCCTTGGGTCCGAAACAGTCACGCAACAAGCGGCGGGGAGACGCAGGGCGCTGCTGTAGATTTGAAAATTTGGGCTCCGCGCCTCTTTAAGACTCGTCAGGAGTGAGGATTGACTTTAAACGGAGAAGGTTAAAGGCGAGGTATAAATCGAGCATGTACCGCTGCCGTGCCTGGCTCAAGCCGGGCCCGGCCAAATATGTGATTGTGCCTCACCGAGGCGCACGACTTGTATCTGAGATCGGAAAATACCTTTTCCATTGACGATGCCCATCCTATCCTTTACTCCAGATCCCATGCTTCGTCTTGCTCTCTTGCTCATGCGATATGAGCCAAAGCCTGGGATATGGCAACGCTTAAAGCGTAACACATACCTAAGCTTACCAGCTTGTTTTCGACTTGGTAGCGGAGCTGGCTACACTCTCGTGTGGCTGGCTCTCGCTCTGATTCCTGTAATCCACGGCACAACTTGGTGGACTACTACTACGGTGGAATACCATGTTGCGCCGGCTCTGCGAGGAGCGGAGCCAGTCCGCGATCGAGCTAGCGGGGCAACCCGCGAACTCGAGACGCTCTCTCCTACTTCACTGCGCCACTTCACTCCCGACTTCCACCAGATGCCAATCGGCAACTCGATCGAGAACGTGGTCACCCTGCGGGGCTACCCGCAGCGGGGCCACCTGCATCCCGTGCCAGTCAGGCGCCTCACGGCTACTACGCCAGAGCCTGACAAACCACAGCCTAAACCAATCACCGAAGCCGAAATGCACATGCACTGGATTAAGATAACTATCTTCGGCATTCTGTGGGTAATAATGGGATGTGCTGTGGGATACATGCGGCAGGGGATGGACGACACGCGTACTACTGGCCCTTCATGGGACCCTGCCGGTACTACGCCTTTTCGCGAATATGTTCGCGAAGTACATGCATGGTTAAACGTAACGAGCGGCAATATGACACCACCACAACAAGCTGCAGCACTACAACGAGGCCTTCAAGGTCTTGCTCGTCGTATCGCCATGCAGGTCCCCTCCCAGATCATCAATTATGGTGTAACTGTCAATGGACAGCCAACGGATGCAGTCACATATATACTGTACTTACTGAGCACCAAATTTGAAAATCTGGAAGATGAGCGCCAGCTCAACTCTGGCACTGCCCTTATCGACTTTCGCGTCGAAAGGGGCGAGCGAATCGACTCAGTGTTAGCTCGATTCGAGATGGCCCGTGACGAGGCTAACTCTGTTGGATTTGTCATCCCCAACTTTCAGATCCTAACGCTGATTCTCTTCAGAGCGTTAGGCGTTGGCGCGTCACGAGCCCAACACCTGCTGGAGCCCTTTAATCATCAGATGCCCCGAACGCAAGCAGACTATGACAGGCTGCTGACCAGGATGAGGAACTACGGACATGTTGCCGAGCGCTCTCCTGGCAACATTGCGGGTATCTTCGCAGGGCACCACTCACATGCAGGTGTCTACGCCACGACTGCGGGGTCACCCGCTGGTCCTGGCGAGCCAAATCCCTGGGCTGACCCAGCCGATATGCCCAACGAGGCCACTGCCTTCTTAGGGCAGACCGGCCAGGCATCGGCAGAGGCAGCTGAGGCGAACGCCTGGTCGAACTACTCGCCAGGCGCCGCCTACACTGCAAGCCCGCCCTCGGGCACAACCCTCTGGGGCCAAGCGGAGTCATCCGCTCAAGGGTCTCAGCCACCCTCACCGTTTGAATCTGGCACTGACACAGATACCTCATCTGACGATGAGCACAATGGCATAGTCTCTGCTGGTAATGACTATCCAGCGGATGACACTCACCTTTCTGAACAACAAAGAGCGGAAGCCGCTTTTATGGCTTATCGCAAATCAAAACGCCGTTGGAGGCGCTTTATGAAGAAACCAGTCAGAAAAGTGAGACGTGCAGTACGCCGACATTTCAAACGATTTGGAAAGGGTCGTGGCAAAGGGGGTCGCAGACGCCGTATGCATGGTAGGGGTATTACTGCTTTCCTCACGTCCTTAACTGATATAGCCTTTGAAGAAGTTCTTATCGGAGGCAAAGGTCGGGGTCACAGGCGGACCTCCGGTAAGGGAAAAGGGCGGAGGGGCAACCCTAGGGACGCTTCTGGCAATACTATGAAGTGTCATACATGCGGTAGCACAGAGCATTTGCGCGATCAATGCCCGAAGGGGAAAGGAAAGGGATCCGTACATTTGGCTCAAAATTCTTTTATGGATGACATAGACTACATTGACTACGAGTTTTACGTCAATCCAGAAGCGGCTCCCGCTGCGGGCTCCTCCACGTATTACGTGATGGCCCGCTACGCTGAAGCAACCGTAGCCCTGGAAGACTACGCAGTGACCCTCTTCGACGAGTTCCACGGCTGGGACGAGGTCGACGAGGTCGCGTTCAATGCTTGGTTCGGTCTTCCAGCGGGGCCACCCGCCGGCGACGAGGTCTCCGAAGCTGAGACCGTCCCGGCGACCGAGGAAGAGCTCACCGCCGCGCTGGCACCGCAGGTGATTGGCATGCCGTTGCTGCCAGATCTTTCGCGAGCTGGCTCGGAGGCGGGAGACGCTGATGACGAAATGCGGGGCCATCCCGCGTATTCTGACTCCGAAGAGGCCGAAGAGGACTATAAGGACATGCTCCAAGAGCAGGTCGCAGAAGCAATCCGGCTCCTGAGTGCGCCAGCACATCAGCAGATAACCATGAACGACCTGCTGTCGCGCCCAGGGGCTGCACGGCTGCGTCCATACCTGGATTCGGACATGTCGGCACCTCAGATGCTGACAGCACTCCAGGCTCTAGCGGGGTCACCCGCCGAAGTGACGCCAGCCGCAACAGCGGGGCCACCCGCTTGGTCTATGGATGTATTTATGCAGGGTTGTGATCAAATGGACCTCAACGACCTCACGATGGAGCAGTTAAACGACATCGGGTACTTCCGAAGCCCGTATCAACACGTATTCATGGTCCAGGACAGCTCAGAGGACTCGGAGGACATGCGCTACGCCAAGAGGGACAGACGACCATCGCCTCCCCGAGACTCAGAGCATGACGATCAAAGGCCAATGGAACGTGGTAGTGCGTCAGCGGGGCCAGCCCGCAGGAGGAGCCGTTCAGCTCCCAGACGCCCTACACATGATGCATCGGGCTACCCGTACAGTACTGAGCACTTTGTTGGTGTATCCGCTCAGCACGTGCCGGATTGGTACATCAACTGGTACCCCGGCTACTCGATGGACGTGATCCGCCACTGGTATTCTAAGGAGTACTGCACCAAAAGGGACGAAACTGGCATGATAATACGTACCAAGGGTGGCAAGACCAAAACGCCAGAGGCTTGGGACAAAAGGGCTAAGAAACAGGAGATCATCAACGATCGCAAGACATACAGGAAACAAGTATGTCAGTGCGAGCCCTTCAAAGGTCACATGCGCAGTTGTCCGATGGACCGCCCCTCCAGGAGTCCTCATCACGGTGAGACCCCGTGGAATTGGTCTCATGGAGATGACGCTGGCAACGTCCATGATCCTAACAAGGAGGTCCCTGGAGGAGGAAAGCGCATCACCGAAGCCGATCGCGTCCCTATGACCGAAGAGGTGGCCAACATCGTCAGGGAAAATTGGGTACAGCTTCCCAATGACCATCGCCTCAAGGAATGGAACCGCCGATTCCATAAAGAGGCGGGGTCACCCGCAGGATCCAGCAAAGAAGCGGGGTCACCCGCAGACGCGGCGCCAGCCGCTGGGTCCGCGGACGACGATTGGATAGCTGTTGCATCTGCTGCTGGGTCCGCCGCCGGCACTGACCACACCGAACTGAATGAAGAATGGGCGGCGGAAGACGGCTCAGAGAATCCATTCCCTGATGGATGCGCCTGCTGGTACTACAGCTCTTCGGCGCAGAAGTGGTTTTGCACGAGGGTAATTCACCGCCATGAAAATGGCAAGTACAAGCTGGCCATAAAAGGTACTGCCGACATCGACCAGATGAGGCAGATCATCCATGATCATGGCCAGCCAGAAGGCCCTCCTAGAGACCCTCCTGGTCCACAACCGGGCAAGGGCAGCAGACCACCTCCAAGACCTGAAGCCGACTCCTCGTCTTCACCGACTCCTGCGAAAAGGCACCCGTCCAAGAGCCCCGAAGGCACACAGGGGCGGGCGAAGGCCAGAGGGATCGCCAAGACGGACGACCCTGAGCCGGTAGATCCTCCCGGTCTGTCCGTGACGGAGAGGAGGAAGGCTTTTGCTGGACCATCGACCCCGATGCCACCGGCGACCCAAGGCGATGTCAAGGACGAAGTTCGCGACAAGCCTCAGGCAGCTTTCCGAGGTGACTGGACTCCAACTCTGCATCAGCCGCGCCTTGCACCACGACCAGGTTCGGCACGAATGAAAGCGCAGCCGAAGCCCGAAGCTGGGATGAGGTCGGTGCGGGCAGAAGCGGCCGCCAAGGCTAAGGAGGACAAGGGCTCTGCGGGGCCACCCGCTAAAGCGGCGCCAGCTGCAGCAGCGGGGACACCCGCAGAAGGCACTCTCTCAAGAGAAGAACGCTTCAAAGTCCTCAAAGAATTTGGCGACCGACAGAAACTAGCCGATGATGCAGTTGCTGACCAAGGTCACCCGCACCCTGGCGCGGAGTCATCCGCTGGAGCTGCCTCGTCAGCCGCAGGCTCTGCTGGGCCACCCGTTAAAGCGCCGCCAGCTGCATTAGCGGGGCCACCCGCACGCTGGCAGCCAGTAATGTCTGTTCTTAGGAACATCCCTCTGGGAGCCATGGAATACTGGCAAGGCATTGAAGGCAAAGGCCCGAAGCGCACCATAAACCCACGAGTCACTCGAGACGATACGGACCGATACGAGGTCATTAATTGCCCTGATCGTCGTAACTTCGAGTGCCGCAACGACTGGGAACGTGAACAACAAACCGTGGGAAATATGTTGCGAGACAGGCCGCCACTACGCGTTGCGCAGCATAAAGCAGAGCTCCTGAAGGTCATGGAGAGGTTCGGCATGGATCCGACTTTGCCGCGCGAAGGGCAAATGACCAAGGTGTCAATATGGTTCTCTACAGCCCTACGCCATAGTCCATATTGGAAGGACGGATTCAGCCGACACTTCGAAAAGATCAGCACTTTCGATCCATACGATGGCTGGGTTGTTGTTGACGATCTGCTGACAAACTGGACTGAAAATGATCAGTGGAAAGGCTATCGTGAAATGCACGAGGTGCTGATCAAGGGCAGGCCCCACACGTCATACGTGTATTGGGTGCTGCTAAACTGCTGTGAGATGATTGACCATCACGGCATGCAGAAGGGCAGGCTCCAGATGAAGTGCGTTGATGACAGCATGCTGCTGCCTCCCAGGTTTCGACCAACGGCACGCAGGCCACAGTACTTCATCAGAGCCACGAACGGCCACAGCAGTCCAGGCATCCACTGTCCCGAGTCGCTTTATAAGCCGATCACAACATGGATGAAAGAACCAGACGACCCAGTATATTTCATCCACGGGACACAGTGGGAGTATGTCAAGGACATCCTTGCTAATGGCCTTTCATGCCTCGCACAGGACAACCCTAAAAGGAAGGGGGGGCGCCAATTTGTGCACGGCTGCCCCTACCTCCCGGGCGACCCGAGGATTCAATCGGGCATCCGTCCTGACTCGGAGGTGCTCATATTCTGCAGCATCAACAAGATGCTGTCCAGTGGCTTCTCCCTATGGAGATCAGCAAATGACATAGTCATGACACGGGGCCACGACGGACGTATACCGCCCGATCATATCCTCCAGATTGTGAGCATTGCGAAATATCGGGTCGGCGAAGCCTGGAGCAATCCGCTGGCTTATGACAAGTCGCGGAGGCGGGGCCAACCCGCGGACAGGATTCGCACCGATGACTACCTGCCACTTAAATTGTGTGACAGAACTCTGGGTGTAATGGAAGATCACGCCATGTACCTAAAGGGCTGGACTAAGACGGACGGTCGCCCATTCAATTTGATCATGACCGAGCAAGATGTTGCTCCACGACCGTACGACACACAGACAGTCCTCATGATGAATGCCCAGGAGGACGAGGTCATGCCTGAAGCGGGGCCACCCGCAGGTGCGGGGACACCCGCGGTAGACACCTCGGACGGTTCATGGCAACAAGTGGTCACACCAGTAGCAACGGTAGCATCTCCTTGGAGGCCGGATCAGCAGACATGGGTCCAGGCCCTCAACAGCTACTTGACACCAGCCGACGTTTCTGGACTGACCGATCAGCTATATCGTGCTGACCCGTGGGCAGTGCATACAGGTATCCAAGACGCACAGCAGAGGAACCTGCGCACTCCTGCGGGGCCACCAGGCGTCCTAGGACCACAACCACAACGCCCTCCGCAGCAGGCTGGAGGTGCGAGGTTTGTCCCTATGGGCGGCTCAGATGGTGGCTCGCCGTTTCGGACTCCGCCGTCTGAAACGAGCGAGAACAGCTTGTGGCAAAGACTCCAGGCGATTCGCGGGAATCCGGCACTCGCAGCAGCACTCCAAGCAACCACTCCCTTTGGCACTCCGAGGGGTAGTGAAGGAGGAGTGGCTGCGGGGACACCCGCCGAGCGAACGCCTGCGGAGCCACCCGCACATGCGGGGCCACCCGCTGACGGACAGCAAGGTTCAGACTACGAACGTCGGGCAGCCAACTTAAGAGCACAGGCTACTTTTCTGCAGCAACAAGCTGATAGAGTGCCCAGCCTGTTGCGGAACCGCAACATAGATGTTACGAATCATGGCGACTTTCGGCCTCTCTGGAGCTGGACTTCTGAAGATGCTCCAAATGCTGATCCCACGAATCCATATCGACAGGTGTTTATTCCAGGAATAGCATCACACCCAATATATGGATGGGACAATCATGGACCAGCAGAGGCACAGGCCATGGACGCGCCGATGTACCCGGAGTACTACGCGCAGATGAATAACACTCCTATGATTGCGGGGCCACCTGCGAACGAATACACTCGGAATCTAGCCAATGAGATGTTTCGTTTGCAGTTTACACGAGCGGTCGATGCGCAGTCTATGCCGCACTACGCCTACATGCCCACGCCGACGGACCCCGAGACCGTAGTTCAGCCAGCTGGTCTCGCGGTGCCAGCCGCTATGGGCAGCATGCCAGACTACATCCGCGACGTGCACAACACGCAGCAAGCGATACTGGCATCTAGGCAGCAGGCTCGGGACAACGCCAGGCTGCGCCAACAACGCGCGATCCAGAGAAGGATCGAGCGTGAGACCCAAGCGGGGACACCCGCAGACGCGGGGCCACCCGCTGAACGGACAGATAGACGGCCGCCACCGACGCCATATCGGGAGGGCGAAACCACTTTCGAGCGCCAAGCTCGGACTCGCCCTGACTTGCCTGCTCCAGTCATCTCAGACTACAACTTCACTCAGTGCCCAATCTGCATGGACAACTACGAGATGGGCACTACAGTGTGGAGACTGTCGTGCGGGCACTTCTTCCACGACATATGCTGGGACCGTGTTGCACAACAGCACGTCCGCAATCAGCGGCCAGG